>VWPW01031458.1:676888-919097 GCA_013389825.1 Crypturellus undulatus | reverse complement strand
TCTTTCTTTCTTTCTTTCTTTCTTTCTTTCTTTCTTTCTTTCTTTCTTTCTTTCTTTCTTTCTTTCTTTCTTTCTTTCTCTTTCTCTTAGCAGAGATATGTGCATGGAAATATTTATTGCTGTTAAGACAAAAAAAAAAAGGCAAGTCAGAAATTCTCCCTGCCTGATTTCCACTGTACGTATAACATACCCTGAGCCAAACATGTCTAACTTTAGCAAAAACCAAGCAGAGTACCTCATTATTGTTCCCTGATGATATCATACTTTTGGCTTCTGGAGAAGGTAGTTGATTACTGTGTGAATTAACTAACAACAATAAACAATAACCCGTAGCTGGTCATTTCTTTATTTAGTCTTGTGAAAGATCTATAATATGTCTGGTCTGATCTAATAGACGTTCAGACTAAAAAAAATAGTGTTGCTTCTTTTTTTAAAAAATTTTTGGTTCCAAATTGAGGACGTCTCTGCCTCAAAAGGTGCATTGCTGGAAAAGACTCCAAAGTAAGGGGAGATTGCTTTTTTGCTTTTGCTTTTTCTAAGATGGAATGTGTTTTGCTTATGCCCTTGCTAAAAGTTGATCCACTCCACTATGTTCAGCAAGGACTTTTTGCATTTTAAAGTATTTTATAAGGAACTATATTATGATTTGTGATTAATTCTGCCCACGCTGGAAAGCGGTGTGAACTTCTACCAAAATATATGCTTTAAGTAACTGTATCCTATGTACTTATGTAATTTTACAAGTGTTAAGATTGAGGGTGGAAACGGGATAGAAAGAAAAAATGTAGGCAAGAGCTCTTGGCAATTAGTTGGATGTCTGAGGAGACTGCATGGGAGTAATAAGACCAATTTGTCTTCTGAGACATGATCCTGAAGAGCACTGAAGAGTTGGAAATTCACATACTTGCAAATCTTGGTTTTGGCCAGGATAACTTATCTGAGTAAAAGCAGTAGCACAGTTGCATTCGGAAAGCAACCAAAAACCCTGACGAGCACAGAGGAAGGAAAAGGAAAAATTTAGAAAATTTATCTGAAATTCCTTTTCTAAACACAAGTATAAAAGATGGAAACTGTTTGCTTGTTTTGTTTGTTTGTTTGCTTGTTTTAAATCTGGAATGGATATTAGTTTGAAATAATTTATTTGCTCTTGCTGGGACATTCATTAGGTATTGTGATTTGTGGAATTTGAACTCAGCAGACTCCAAAAATGAAGAAGCACGAAGTATACTTGATGCTGTTGTGACGTGCTCTCTTCCACTCCACTCCACTGATAGCCATGGTATTTTAAATGCAGAAGCACAGCTATACTATTTCTGACTTCAGCTTCTTTAATGCAGTATTTTGACCTCAAAAAAAGAATTTGTTTGCTGATATAAAAAAAAGCAAGCAGGAAATCCTCATATTTTGCAAATATTCATTTACTGAAATCATCTTTAGATAAATTTTCCATAAATGATTATGATTAATTATTCTATATCACAGTGGACGGCTCCTCAAATCTTTCATAAAGTCATTATCAGTTTAATGAGTTTGAATTGCTAAAGGCCTCAATAGGCATTACTTTCTAGAGTAACTTGGGAAAATGAAAATCAGAGTAAATGACCTATTCTTAAACAAAATAAGTCTATGTAGATGCATTTTTTTCATCTTTCCCTCACTGTAGAAGTTAAAACTATATCCCATGCTATTACAACATTCTAATAACAACATTATCATTTTGCCTATGTTGGAAGAAAAAAAAAGATTTATGTTAATGAAAATTATGAAGTAAGTATACATGAACAATATGTAGTCTTAGTTTCACTGGGATATAGGTGAGGAAAGTGGTAGGACTAGCCTGAATTAGTGATGCATTCTTCAAAGCTGCTAAGCAGATGTGTCCATTATCCTAGTCTTTCTAAGAAAATTCCATCCATAACAAATTATGCTTAGGAATAATTTACTATGCATAATGTATTCACTAGGTCAGACATATGGTTCACTTGGTCAAGTTTTTAAGTATTGTGGTTTCTATCCTGGTCTACACCTGAGGGACTTTCAGAACAGTTATCACAGGACCCAACTCCATGAACAGTGATAACGTTTTAGGTGGATCATCTTGTCATCCCTCTGGAACATACAGGTTGGATTCTCTTCATGAGGTACAATTTCTTGAACTATCTTCCAACTACTTTCAGCTCCAAGTGCCATGGTAATTTTGGAAAAACCACAGGATAGATGAATCATCTCTGGCCTGTTTTACTTTTTTCATCTTTTTTCTTTTTTCTTTCCCCCGCCCCCTTTTTTTTTTTCTCAAAACCTGAATGTCTCTCCTATTAGACACAAACAGATGTGTTTATATAGGGGTAAAATACACATAGCTATAGGTAGGCTCATTCTAATCACATAAGTTGTGCTTGATCAGATTACTTTAGAATATTTACATAACCATATGCTCATATGACTGGATGTGTAATAAAGGGCAATTCATACAGTTTTAGACAAGTAACCTTTATAAGAGGTGGTGTGATGTGTTCTCATCACAAAGTTGAGCAATACTGCTCACAGTTCAGCTACAGAAAGAAACAAGAGCACACTTTTGGAAATAGCTTACAAACGCAAAGATAAGATGCACTTATTTGGCAAGTTAATGAGACAGTTGCAGCCAGTGGATATATCAAGTGCACAATGGCTGGGCATGTCTGTTCTCATACTACAAGGATTATTTGCTGGTGAAAATACTTTGCTTTTCTGAGTACAACATACAAGTCTTGCCAAAGAACATAGCAGTCATTTCCCAAGAATTGCTGACCCAGTTTAAAAATATCTGTACCACTACTGAAAATTAATCTTAAAATCACTTCTTAGCTATCAAATTGTATTTATTAATTTATTGCTTGCCTTGCAAAATATGTACAATCTTCTACAATTCTGTCAAGTGTTCTAAAGCAGATTTTTTTTTCCTGAAGGAAAGAAAACCTTTTATTGAAAAGTTCTATTTGATTTAGCTATTTGGAGGATAAATTTTTCAGGTAATGCATGAAGATAATAATGAAAACTTTCTCACATTGATGCTATTTGGTGTTCCCTAGCCTTCCATATTTTTAAAAGAGGCTCTTGGAAAGGACAAATGTTTGCTAAGAGTCTAAACTGATTTCTGGGGTTAAGGAACAGTTTTACGGGGTCTGTTTGGCTACCTTCATGGGAATACCTTATCTATTCATTATGTCCGTCTTCACTACGTATATGCTTTTACTCTCATTCTACTGGGTGAATACCTTACTGCCTTAAAAGAATATGTCTTTATCTCCAAGCTACAAAACAAATGTATTTTCTAGAATTTACAGACACATAACTAAAGCAGAGGTACTAATTGGCTTTCTAAGCTCGCACGGACTGGCAGAATGGCACAGGTCTACGACTAATTGTATATTCGGGGAAAACATTTGGAGATTTGTCAGAGCATTTAACCCAGGACAAAGAACTGCACAGTTTGTAGCATGAAATCTGGAACAATGCTGTAGTTCGAGAAAGGAAAGAAAAGCATGTCCAGGACAATGTGAAGGTGATAAATTCCACTTTACCAAGGTTTGAGACATTTAAAGTCAATAGTCTTACATTAACCTTGAGCTACACCATGAGTTTGAAATCAATACAGTGACGAATCTATGTTTTGGTTCTTGTCAGACTAGGATACATTTACAAGCCTCATTGAACTTCAGTTGTTAAAATTTGTGTAAGGCCCAGGTTGTTTGAAATAATTTGGGGGCCTAGAGTAATTCAACCTTGAAAGTACAGAAGAACAGATAAAGAAGATGAAGAGCTGTGACCTATTGATCAGAGTTGTATTTCATTGGCTGCAGCTTTAATAATATGGATTTCATGAGAGAAATATGAAAATTTAAGAAAAAGTAATGCTTTTAAAGTATACTTGGCATTGTACTACAAATGAAATTATTTGATCAAAAGCCATTGCTTTTCCTCTGGAAAAAAAATTAAAAAAGGGGGAAAGAGTCTAGTTCAGTCATGTGAAAATGCAGATGTGACAATCATATATGTGACCTAAAGAATGGCCCGAAGAAAACACAATGATAGCAATAATTTCATAGCATATGCTTTCATATTGCTCAGCCACCTGGATAACAAGAGCTGTGATTTTAAAGTCTCAAAGATATTTCTTCCTTAAATATGCTTATGATGTTGTATCCAAAGACAGATAAATGTTATTTCTGTGTCTTTGCTTTATATCGTACAAAGCAATTTATTTTGGATAAAGAAAAGTCTCAACTATTCTCAATTGAGAATGGTTGAATGATAGTCCTATACCTAGGTAATATCATGGTAGGTAAGTCATGATCTGACCACCACGTGTGTGTCTGTGTGTATAGCAGGAAGATCACAGGAGATTCTAAAGGTGCAAATAATCTAAGAGCCACCAAAGGTAACAGGTGGAGATATACGAACTTCCTGTTTTATCCCTCCTACTACTCAACCTTGTCCTTTTGCCACTGGCTATTGTGCCCTGCTGAACAAAAAGCTTTGTCTGAACTGGTTACTTCTTTAGACAAGGACTTTGTAAACTCTTTGCACAAACCTTCCACATACTTCATTTTTCCTTCTTTTGCAGTCCACATCTTAACTGTGCACAGAAACATACAAGATTGAAAATTGTGGCCTGGAATTATTCATGAATGCAAAAGATAGCATGACAAGAAAAGTCCTTGAGCAAGAATAAAACGGTTTCTACTATAGTTTCTTCATCATCAACAAAATAATAATTTGCATTTAAACTACAGGAACTTCATTATTCGTCATTATTCGTCATTATTCATGACCAATCAGAAATAATACTGGGCAATTTACACAACTTCAATTAAATTTAAGGGTTCACAGTGTGATGAGGACAAGAGGGAAAACCCCCTCGTTTCGTCTCTAAAAATCCTGAGCAAATCCGAGAGCAAAGAGACAGAAAGACCCCTGCAGAGCTATTTTATGAAGCATTTTTCCTGATTCTTTTGTGCTGCCAGTCTCTGCATTAGAGAAAGAAATAAGCTTACTGCCCTCTACCAGAAATATATAGCTGATCAAAGGGGAATTAAAAGTTGACTTTTAAAGGCAACTCAAAGAAATGTAACTGTAAGTTGTATAGTCTTTGTAGGCATTAATGCTTTTTCAGAATATTCCTGATAATCTTCAATGCAAATAATATGTAGATACAAATATATGTATATGTATACACATTTCTTTTTGCCTCTGAAGGGAGAATTGTCTACTGCATTTTCTCTCTGGTATTTCCACTGACTGATGTGATACCTTTAGCAGGGGCAAAACTGGTCAACCTGAAAGATCCCTGCTGAACTCAGTCAACAGGCTGAACATGACCTTGGCAGCTGTTTCTGCTTTCAAGGTCACTAAAAACCTTATAAACTGTTTTCCTTTCCATCCCTCCTAGGATTAAACAGCAATATGGTCAAAAATAACTAACTTATATTTAAGTCTCAAGAGAAAGTCAAAAAACAATAAATACATCCAATGGGGACATACAAGGTGCAGAAAAAGGTCCATTCAGGGTCATCTCCATGGGTTATGCCTCCTATTCCACTACAGTATACCTACACCTCTTGCTGAAAGCAAAGGTTGTTACTTGGAACATTTTGAAATCCCCCTCCTTTTTTTTTTTTTTTTTTGCAATACATGTTTCTTTCAGGATTAAATGAATCAGATATAGGAAGAAAGTATTTTGTCTTTAATGTTTTGAACTATGAACTAGAAATATTCAGCCTGGATGCTATGAATTACAGCCCTAAAGAGTGTGCTAAAATAATTCCTTGTTCTCAATTAAGAATTGCAAACATATTCCTTTGATGTTTATGTTTGAATCTAGACTGTCATTATAAGGGAAGACAAAATTGGTGCCCCCATACATTCTTATGCAATTCCTCAAATCTGTAAGGAATTCTTTTAAAAGCTTTGGTTCATGAAGCAGCTCCTCTCACTGCCAGCCAAACATAATGCAAGAACATCTGTTGCTTCCTTCCATTACAGGTCTGGAGATTCCAATCTGAGCATGATGGGAGTGTAATTAACTAAGAAAAAAAGTGTTTTTCCAGTAGTCATTCAAGGTTGTTTCCTAAAATTAAGCAGCTCAGGAATTATTATAACATCAGTTCTCAAGGAATCATGCATCCTTTGTGAATAGCTGAAGCAAAATGTGCCATGTTTTTCCATACCTCACAACCAAGTCATGTCCTGTACTCCAGGAGAAAGTCAAAGCATGTGAACAGGCTGAAACTCAGGACTACCACATTGCACGTAATCGCTAGTATGAATTTGTAAGTGGTTTCTGTTTACTTTCACTGAACCTAGAGTTCAGGTACAGACAAGATACTGAGGAAACCTTTTCCAAGCATATACTTCAACCCCTTTAATTTTGAAGCAACATATTTGTTCATCGAGGAAACAAAAACTAGACATGCTTACTGTATGGTCTATAAAATACTTTGGATATATCCAAGCGTTACCTTCTCACATGTCTTTAACTAACATGACACAAAATATATTCCAAGATTTGTGAAAGCTTCGTTACGGTTTGGGTCTTTTGCCTTCTCCCACGCGTTCCAGTTTCCTAATGGAGCCACAGACAGAAATGTCCTTACAAAAGACTTGTCCTCTTTAAATTAGCAGATCGGTTCTGAAGACTCAAATTTTCCTGGTTCCTAAGGGGCTGGAAGTGTTGACTTTACAGTTGTTAAAAACTGCCAGTATAGCCCTAAGCTGTAATAGAAGGCTATGAATCTGGACCAGAAAGTTTGGAATGACTTCAGAAAATCATCCCAAATTTCCTATGTTATACCAGCTCATGTTGCCAAAGGAATAACATCCGCTGCTTTGGTGCCATGCAGTGCAGCTGTGCGACTATTCAAAAGTACATTTTAAAACTGCAAAATCAGCAGGCTTCATTACATGCAGTCCTGGATTCTCAAAGAGGTCTAATTTAGCAAATGCCACACAAGAATAGGAAACACTGTGAACATATTGAGATAATTGAAAAAAATCCAGCAAAAAATACAGGGATTTATTATGTACACTAATCATTATTTCTCTCACTTATTCTAATTTGTTTTGCTTGCTTTTGTTAAACTGTTTTTTTCTTAAACTTTTTCCATAACTATATTAACCTGAACAACCTGTTTATAAGATACAATTATGAAGAAAAAATAGTTGTCAAATTCACTTTAATAAAAATATGCATTACTATGGTATTTTGCAGGCATTTACAATTACACTTGTTAGGATAAAGCCTATAAGAACAATGTGCCTTCCTATTTTAAAATGGTTGCCATTTGGTGTTATTAAAAATCTTCCTCTCTAGGTACTATATAGCACATTTAGGAGTATAGAAAGGATTTCTTGGAAATGTCTGGAACATTGGTTAGGTATTTATTCATTTATTCATTAATTCATTCTATTTCAGTTATACTTCAGGACTTCAATCAAGGGAGCTATTGTGCCAGGCACTGAACAAATGTTATCCAGAAAGTTCTTGGTCCAGAATATTTACATTGAATGATGTAACTATAGAATTAGATATCCTCTTCGTAGACAGTGCAAGAGAGATATACCTATCTAAACACACAATTAACCTTCTCCCAGCTTGGTAATTCTTGAGACCTGCCTCAAGTCAGTGAAGTAATAGTGAAGAAAAAGATGTATGCATGTAATATACACAGGTTGTAATTAGGTGGAATTCTTTTTGCAGTTGGTTCAAAACTTTCCACAGTAAGAAATCTGGTCTTGCATATTAATTCATTACTTAGTAATTCAGTTATGCCTTTTTTTCTCAGCATTTCTTGTCAGGTAACACAATGAGGCTCCTGAAAATTCTGTCCTGGTGTCTGACCCTGGAATAGCACCCTCCATGCAGGAGCCATGCAAGACCATTGCGCATGTGTGAACAATCATGGTACTGCCTCCCACAGGCAGATGGGAGCCATGTTGCATATCTGCATAGAAGCATGCTCTTGAGATTGCTTTTGTATACTATTTATTTTCAGAACTGATTTGATATAGTATTGTCTTCTTATTCTCTAGGGTGCATCCTATTTTGTTCCTGTTAGTTAGCATTGTGGCCCAAAGCAACCCTAAACCTTCCCTGAAAGAGAAACAAAGGATTCTTGTCATAGGGAGAACCACAAAGCTAACTTCTAACCTCTCATTGCATCTCACGGTCGGACAGGAGGAGATACAACTGTATGTGAAAGTGCTTTGCTGATTTCCTGCGTGCTTTTTTCTCAAATAATGATGTCCTTCATCAGCCCTTAATTTTAAATCTTTTGAAGATCCTAATCAAAATTACTATTAACCTCTGCAACAGGTTATAATCAGAGGATATAATTAACTAAGGGCTGGAGGGGGAAACAAGACAAAGTATGTTTCTTCTGGGTATAGTGACAATGACAACAGTAGAAAATCTGTGTCTTGCAATCTAACATTTTAAGCTTTATTCTCCAATAATTGTATATAACACAGAAAGCAGCAAAAAGCAAATAAAACAGGCTCATTTATGCATAAAATTCAAACAAAGGAAAAAGCATTACTGAGTACATGAGGATTTTTTGTTGTTGTTTTTTAATTTTTTTTTTGGTTGAAAGCTGTTGCCTGGGTCCATTTCCAAAGAACTAAACATATAATTATATAACATGCAATTAGTCAGCTTGCCAATTATATACAACAGGGTCAGAAGTTTCCTGTATTTGCATGAAAGGACTGATGAAATGGGTCTCAACACCTGGTATTTGCTTGTGGAAAATACATTTATTGAATGAAATCCAGAGGTAAAAAAAAAGCATTAGTGTTTTGTATTCTAATTTTCATACAATAAATATTTCTGTCAACAATTTTGCTTAATTTCTTCATAAAAATGAGAACAATATGATTGAATTAGATTCTCAGATTGGCAGCCTCTGTGATCTCTTGAGTCTCCTAATGACAAGAAATATACTCAAAGCAGCAAAGAAATACTTTCCTACTTCTCCCAAACCACCAACACAGCTGTAGCCTTACATATCCCATTATAAAAGCCCATGAAAAGATTCTTCCAACACAGAAAAAAATGCATGGTCTATTTCTCAAAGAAGGTTATTTATATTCTAAATAAGTGTATATGTCCTACTCCTATCTGCACTTCTTTTCACCAAACACTATGTAAGGATCAGTCAGGAATCCTGGAGAAAAAACAGACCTTTTAGTTTTCTTTGTCAAAAGGTCCTAATGTCAATTTCTGGGTCCACTGGCATTAAAAGAATTTTAAAGTAGTCTCAAAATGGCCATATCCAAGATCTTTCCAAACCCTACCCAGCCACATTCTGTGAATTTTTAAGAGATTTTTAAAAAACAATATATCCATTAATTGCTTAGAAAACATTACGGCATTTTCACGGGGACCATCCAGACACTTTTCTATTTATGTGGAATGCCATCCACAGCTATTTGATTCATTGCCAACTTGCAAACATCACCTAAGGACAAAAAAAACTTTGTCTTTTTGTTGATTTAATATAAGTCAGCAAACTGTTGAAACAATGGATATTTGTCATATACCCCAGACATTCAAACCCAAGTGCTAGAGACCTGATAAAAACAGATTCCAGATTTTCTGAAAATTTTAACTGCGCTCATGTCGACTCGTTCAGACTGTGAAGTAAAAGCCTGGCTATAGTGGTCTTTAAGGTCACTATATATACAAGGTAGAAGAAAAGATGCTCAGAATTAGGTTTGAAATACAAAAAAAGGGACCATCAGCCAACCAAAAATGTGTGCTAAAAACATAAATCTAGCAGATATCCATTCTTTTGCTGGAATGCGCTTGCATGTCTGCATGCTTGAGTTAGGTGATTCTGTGTGAAAATCTAGTTTTTAGCAAGGATTTCTAGGCTTTCTCTGTCATGTTTTTCTTTTAAAAAGAGGAGGAAGGGAGAAGTTTTGTAAATTTCCCTGTTAGGCACATGAGTTCTGTCAAAAATATCTTATTTGCTTAAATGCTTCTGTGAATCTGAGACTTTGGCCTCACCAGTTTGGGAACAATTATTGTAATACAACCCCACCCTGAAAAGAGGAACTTTTTAACAGTAGAAAAATGAAATAAAATAAGCTCCAAATATAGGCTGTATAGACAAATACTATTTACAGTAAGAGACTACTCAGATGGTTTTTGGAACTACACAGATTTCTACCAACTGAGGCTCCAATTCAATATGTTCAATCTAGTGACATCACAGCTCACTGCCCACCAAGGTTATTCCTTTGACCCTTAATTTTTTTTAGGTGTTATTTGTATTTATTTATTAGTAACATCTGTTCCTGAAGGTGTGTTACTTTTGGACTAGCCCTGAGCGTAGTAACTGAGCCTCACAGGTCATCAAGCAGTTCAATCTTGAAGCCTTTGTTATTTTATCATAGACTCTATCAAACAGTCCTCTGCTATCTTTATCAGCTTTCCTTGGTTTTCTAATAAGCTTTCTAAATTATTTCAGCTCTGATTTTCCTTCACTCTCACTTTAAGTCTTTCTTATGTATTTTTAGTGGTTACCATATACTGCCTTTTTCCACATCCTTACCACTTAGAACTGTAAAAAAATCTAGTGAAATGCCTTTTGTCCATAAAAGACAGAGACTATGACTTCAGTTTCTCATTCCTGTCACATTTTTTACGTTATCTAAGCAGACTTTGTTTGAATTGCAGCTCTGTTTGGATATATGGATATGTTTCAATCTACTTCACTTTGTTGAATATGGGTTGGAAAGTTTTCTGCTATTGTCTAATAGATGAAAACAACACATTTAACTCCCCCTCTAAATATGCCCTGTTCCTTGAGCTGCTTTTCCTCTCAATGACATAAGAATACCTTATTTTTACACCTTTTATTATTTTAATTTATTTAATATAATTAAATTGCAAACAAACAAACAAAAAAATTACACATACCATGATTTTAGGCTGTTGTCCTTTTTTTCCTTCCATTTGGGTTATGTTAGGAATGTTCTATAAGTTTAGATTAACCTAGTTCTGTTCTCTTCTGAAAAGTTTGAATTCAGCCATACTAAAGTTCACAGGATTTAAAAATCAGTCTTATAATATCTATTTTCATTGCTTTTAATGTTAGATAAACCCTTATTTGTATCCACCAGAATGCTAGTGCTGCTGAGTAACTCCTTATTCATCTGATTCACTCTTGTTACAGTGCACTCTTCTTGTGCACGCTTCTTTCTTTTACCCAATTCCCATATTTGAAAAGGGTGTTTACCACATCAGTGCTCAGAGTGTAAAAAGAGTTATCTTTTGGAGACAGAACAATCAACTTTCTCTAATTTACACTTATTTGGTCAAAATACACTTAAAGTCAAAAGCCTTTTCAGAAGATATATCATATAACTGACACCTCACTCATAACTTGAAATGGAAGAATAGTAAAATAGTGAACAAGAATCAAAGAAGATGAATTTTTATTCCTTCACTAAAGAAAATAAAATTTACAAAAAGAAGCACTGATGGAGAATTTGTAAACTGGATCATATTATGCAAGCAGGTAAGAATTAAAAAATGCTTGCCACACAAAACATTGAACAGTCTATAAAATAAACCCAAGGAGGAAACATGGAATCATTTTACACCACTATAGCAACTTCCTCAAGCCAATGTTTTCCTAATAATAGTCACGTAGAGCCTTGATGCTTTCAGAGCCCAGAAAAGAAATAACCTTAGATCAAATAGGACTTTGAAAAACTATAAACTCTTCATGTGTTGGATGTTATTGTAATCAGAACTGGGCATGTCTGAAAATCACCATGTTTACTGCAGGCGCTTGGGAAACTCTGCTGAAATCACCTGCTTCACTGATCTCTGCTGGCTGGTATATTCCTAAATATGTCTCTCAGAAAGAAAACAGACTTTCAAAAATTTCAGGAGGCCTTGTGGGACATTGAACACTTTCATTTTTTCATTTTTTTCCTTAAAAAGGTATAGCTCATCTCCCGGTTAAAAATTTTTGAGAGAAGAAATATAAAAGAAAATTTTAAAAAATGCAAAAAAGATTCCTTTCTTATCCTGGATTCAAATAGCAATGCAAAATGTAATATAGTTTATATAGCAGAGACCTGTCAAAAAGAGAAATAATTATTTTCACCAAAAATAAGTAAAAAGGAAAGAAAAATATATCAGAGAGTACTTGATGGACCCTAGTGTCTTGTATCATATTTAAAAATACTCACATCTCAAGCCATGATAAATCTTTCAATAAGATTTCTGCTGCTGTGCTGTGGCTGCTTTTATGTGAAGAATCTATAGACACCAGATATCATACTCAATTTTTTTCACACTGAATTACAGGGAACAAATTGGAGAGAAGTAGTCTCCAGTTTACAGTGGACTGAGGTTTCTGTTGAATATCTAGAAAAGTCATACAATTTTAACTGCAAGTTCCCATTTCTTCAATGCAAATAATCTGCTTCAGAATACAACTGTGTGGATGCACCTTTTTATTTCTATGACTTCAGTAGTAGCTTCTAAGCCTAGAGGTAGATGTATCTGCCTTTTCTCTTTCTCTTTATTTTTGCACTGAGCTAAATTGAGAATAGTGGCTCAGGTCCCTGTAGATTAAATTAAAAAAGAAATATAATATCTGCCTTTTTTTTTTTTTTTCTAAAAATGTTCATATCTTTGACGATTTAATGGAGACTCATCCTTTTCTCCACTCTTCAGGAGACAATGGTATGATAATCACCTAATAGCTTTCTACGCTCACGGAATTGTAATTACAGAAGTAACCTAATAATACCAAGTAGCTTCCCTTTTTTTTTTTTTAATATCAGAATAAGGCTTATTTCCAGATGACTACAGAGTAGGTCTTGGTAGTAGTCCTTAAGGTTCAAAAATGGATTGTGAAAGGGAAATGATATCAAGATAATGTAATAAGTATGATTACATTTTATTCCTGGGTAATAAGGAAACATTTGGAAGCATAGGAAAAGTTTTCTTCTTATTTTGCCCCCTCCCCCAAAAAAAAAGAAAAAGAAAAGAAGCTGCTTTATGACTATTTCAATGACTATTTCATTTTAAGGACGAGGCAGAGAGGTAAAAATCAATTTCCATTTTGAAGATATATAAATAGCTCCGTCATGGTCCTTACGGTGCTGTCATTTCAAAACATATCTGAAGTGACTTATAATTTCATTTTCTCACCATCTAATATTAATCTACTTCCAAATTCAGTATGAAAATGATTACAATTCTAATGGGACTCCATCATCAAAAGACACTGGCTCTCATTTAGAAATTCCTAGTCAGTGAGAGTTGTTTCTGGCCTTGCAGATCCAAATGCTCCAAGCACAAATTTTAGTCTCTGTTTTTAAAGAATACTAATATAACTTTGGCCTTTTAAGACTGGCGATATGAATCATATCATAAAACAGTTTCGCTTAAGATCATGCTTAAGAACTCTGTTCAGGCTTCTAGGCTTCACTCTCCTCCAAGGTCAAAGTTTCTAACTAGCATCAGAAATTCCCAGCAATTTTTTTTTCTTTTTTTTTTTTTAGGCACAGAGAAATGGAATATCCACAGTCCCTCTTCTCCTTGTAAAGTAATTCTGAAGTTGTTACACATTTAGTGGGAACATCTGGATCCATGGATAAAAGAACACAGCTGTCTTATATGATTTATGATTCCATTTTCCTGTCTATACCCGGGGCCAATCTTGGCCTTTTTTTTACCTTCACTCCCACCTTTCACTCATATAACTTTGTCTTTTTAAAGTATTTTAAGATGATTCTCACTTTCTGTCTGTCTCAATAAATCCACCTTGAATTCTTTTCCTTATTAGTGCAGTATCTGTTTAACTAACAGATTGGTCTTTGAACATTCGCACTCCAAGCAGAGCTACTTTAATAAAGGTAACAAAATAATCACACTTGAAGTGAAAGAGAACTTTTACTTTCTAATTTTATGACTTTTTATCTTAGTATTTTTCAAATTCTCTGTAATTCAGCTAAGTAGTCTCAAAAAGAAAATAAAATGTTATTTTTATTGAATCAAAAATGTATCTCCTAGTGATTCATAATACTTAGGTAAATAATATGAGGTTGGCAAATTTATGTCTTTCTTGTGAAATTTGTTTCTAAAAAAAGGAGGGGTGTGTTTGTATATATGCATATTTCTCTATTCTATAAAAGCAAACACTAATTACATTAAGATTGAAAGTGATTTATGCTGGGTTCTTCTGCATATTACCAGCAGTTGTAGGAAAAGAAATTACAGTGTAATTTCTGACACTTTATTTCTCAGAGCTCAACTGCATTAAAACTGGAATTATTTTAATATGATTTTAACTCTGCCTGTGCAAATTAAGCAATACAATGTCCCTGATGTGTTAGAACACAAGTTGAAATACAGGCTCTTTATTTCAGGATATTACAAAGCAGTTTAAAATCAATAGAATGCTGTTTACATAAGCAGCTACATCAGTATAACGATATAGTACCTATATTTAGTACTGGAACAAAAAAGATGTCTGATCTAAAGATCAAACATTGGTAATAGAGTAAAGATAGTTTAAAGAGCTCCAGGTCTTTGAGCCTGAGGCTTAAATCTAGGCTGCTCATGAAAGGGACTATAACAGCTGCCTTAGAGACCTGCAGCATCAAGAGACCTGCCCGGAATCACCCGCTGTTAGGACAGCCATCCTTTTAAATTCAAAAAGTTAGTTCCCTTACTTGCTACACGCAGAAAGAGAAATGTGTTAAGCCCAGAATTAATTTCAGCTCGTGTTATTTTGCAGGAATAGAAGAATGATTTAAGTAAATGGAACGATTCTTAACCTGGAACTTGGGACAAAATGAAACCAAATTTTTTCTTCCAAATTCTGGAAAAACCTGTTTAACTTTAAAAATCACTAGTTATGAATATATTTATAAGCATTCCTTGGTATATTTATTTGTTATTTATTTTTATACCATTACTCCAGTACATCAAAATACCTGTGGGCTCACAAGCTTGAGAAAATAAAAAAAATCAACCAAAAAGAAACCCCAGTCAGTTCTAAAACTTCCCAGTTAATGATACTTGTATTGCAAAATCTTTGATAAACATTCCCATTTTTAATTGATTTATTTTAATATTGATCTATTAATATTTGAAAATAAAGAATCAATCAAATAAATATTTACTATTCAGGTGACCTTATGTTAAACTCCTCATCTGCATCATCTGCATAGAACTGACCAGATTTGTATAGAAAAAAAAAAAAAAAAAGTAAAAGCTTTAGAAATTTGTTTAATCCCTTCTCAGCATTTTCTTGAGTCAAATTCATGTTTTTGTATCACTGCACTAATACTTAAGAAGACAGAACAGGCAGGTCTATTATCCTTATTAAATGATTGAAAAGGTTGTCCAGACAAAATGGAGATAGTTAAAGGATGGAAGTAATATTAAGGTAGATTAGATTCTATTTCACTTAAAACATGAGAGATTCACAAGAATGATTTCTACCCTGGTAACATCGTAGAAGGTACAAAAAGACTAATTTCCTTGGCTGGTTTGCACAAGACAGTGATAATTTTGATTGTAAACCATGATTCAATTTTGTCTGCATCTGTAGGAGAGTTCTGAGTGAAGTATATTTCACCACACAGCTAATTATTTTTATCCTGAAAAATCCAGAAATGTATATGTACATGCACACACATGTCTATTATAACATTCACTATCAAAAAGAAAAACTCTTTTGTTTTTGTACATTATTGGTAAAAATACTAACAAATACTGAATCTGACTAATTTAAATGTGATGTTTAACAAATTTTATCAATGAAAGTTCAGAGAGTTACTGACTGTAAATTGAAGTAAACTGCCTCCAATCAGCCAGCAATGCTGAACTACACAAACTACAAATGGTTGTAAAATTTAATTTTTGTCTTCTAAAAGGGATATATGCTACATTACAGTATCTTCATATTACTACTCTATGGTTCAAAACTTAGTGAACAGGTTTCTAAGCAATTAGGGGCAAGAAAAGTATCAGCAATACTAGGACTAATGAAACCTGCTTTTAAAGGTGATTTTTGCTGTCACTGGCCTTCTGGACAAATCAGCAGGAAGAGCACTCTAAGGAACTGACTGTAGTTGAGAACATCACCAAAAGGGAATGGTATAAGGACTCCAAAGTAGCTAGTGGAAACCTACCAAAATAGCATGTTTCTTTAACATACAAAACCATTTAGGCTATAATGTTATGTATAATCTCTTTTTGAAGAGTACTTAGGGTGTGTTTTTCTGTTAGATGTTTTATTGCTTTATTGAGGTACCTCATTAGAAAGAAATTGTCTATACATATGGATTTTCTTTAATTACACAAAATGCAACAGATCTATACTATTTGGCTTTGAAAATATTTGGTAAAGGGTCACATATGAAATTATTAATATAACTGTTCTGCAAGATATCTACCTGTAATGCTGAAAGAGAAACTGGTTTTGTCTACCTCAGTAATTTATTTTGAATTAGGAGTCAACTTTTGAAAGTTATCTCCTAACTTGTCACACTTTGGTTGCATCTTAGATCAATTCTTTTAGCTGAAAGATTCTCCAAGTGGACACCTAGTACATGCCAATTGAATAAGCTTTTAGTTCAAAATATCAGATTAGAATTAGTCTGAAATAAAATTCTCCTGAAATGGTACAATGTATTGGTTAGATTGAATTTCTATCATAGGAGAGAAGATTGGAAATGCCTATTTCTTACCCAGCAAGATTAAAGTTGAAAGAAGGCATAGTTACTCCTTAAATGCATGGGAGTGAACACTATGAAGGATGAAGAGTTTTGCAATCATAAGATATTACTTAGTGGGAGGAAAAATATGTATAAACTGTGCCTGATACATTTCTGTTGGAATTTAGTACAGAAAGTTTCTAAATATCTTGAAATATCATAAGACTTTGGAACAACCTATCTAATCAAGTAGTAAAGAAAAAAAAAATCAAGGAAGAATAGAATAATACTCAAAAGGAATTTTATGATATGAATATGAATATGATATTTCAAGGGACCGGACTTGATGGCCTCAGAGATATGTTTCTATCCAATTTTCATAATTCGCTCAATGAATAAATGCAGTGAATACTGAATATGATATTTCTTATTCAAAATACCTACCTGGCTTTCAGGTTGCTTAGGAGTTGACTAGCAAAATCAGATTTTTCTTCCAGAATAATAGTTTTTTGCATACAGGGATTAAATTGACCTGCATAATTAATCGAGTCAGTCACAGAACTCAGAAGAGAAGTCAGAAGTCCCTGATATATATTCCAGTTCCATTGCAAATAATTACTTTTATAGCCCAGATATATGTACCTTCAATCAGGCTGAAGTTCCAGGGAGGCATTTTATTACACACAGAGTAGGATATATATATATGTATATAAACAAGTTATAATACTATCCATCTTTACAAACATGGAGTGAGTTGTCAATACATTCATCAACTAGTAAGAAAAAAAATACGAGGCCATTCTGATTATTATGCAATTAGGATAGCATTTTTTTTTTTTTTGGTGTATCTCTGGCTCTACCATGGATTATTCTAACAATTAATACAATCACTGCTAGCACAGATACAGATGACGAATCCATGAAAGAGAAGGCAACAAAAAGTGCTACAAGCCAAATAAGGTTGGTTTGGTATGTGAAACTATATTTGGTTATTTACTCATTTGCTATCGGTTCCCGTTTTTTCTCCTGTTTTACAACTTTTGCCTCAGCTGCTTAACCACACCTGCAGGCATTATCCAAGTGCTAACTATGAAGAGGTATCCAATTTCTGAACCTCTGTCGTATTTTTTTCTCACCAACAAAGTAAGAAATCCTTTGTTCTTCCAGGAACTCAAATAGTTCCTTCTTCCCAGAGAGAAATTTTGTTAACGGCAGAGCAGGTCAAGTCAGCCTGAGGGGCTGTGAATTGTACATGAGATAAATTTTAATACAGATTATTCAAAATCCCGTCAGATTTTACTCATTCAAATACAGTAAGATTTACAGAGTTAAGTAATCCTTAAAGCAGTGGCACTGCGAAAGATTAAAAAGTACAAAGAGAAATGTGAGAAATTAATGATTATGAAAGTATTTAAAAGGGGATTTATAATTTTCTAACATTTAAAACCATACATCAAATAAATAATCTCTATTAATTTATTACATTTAATATTATTTTTGAGCCAAATAATTAGTGTCTGCCTTCACAGAATGATATCCATTCTGAGTTTGAAAATGCCATTAGAAGGAGAAATCACCAAAATTTGTCAGTCTTTGTTCCCGTGTTTAATCACTTTTATTGTTAAATTAAAAAGAAAAAATATATATTCTTTTCGTTTCTGGAGTTCATCTGACCTCACTTACTCAATTCCTGTGGAATTAAAAGGTCTTTAGTAATGAATGTTTTCTTCCTGTAGTGAAATACATATTATCTAAAAAGAATCATTTCTGCTTTCTTTTGGTAAAATAAATAAGCTGAGATTAAGTGTGTGTGTGTGTATATATACAAATAAAATAAACAAACAAAACAAACAAACAAAAACTTGGGGACTGCTAGTTTCTTTCTCTTCAAAATGTTTTTGCAAATATTTCCTAAACTTTCTTCAGCTTTTCAGCATCCTTTAAAGAAATGCTTGTACCAGCAATAGATACACTATTAGAAAAATTGATTTTATTTCTCAATATAGGATTAAATTTTCTTGCCTGTGGGTAATTATTGTCCAGTCACAGAAGTAAAATCACTTCTCAGTTCCTGTTCACTACTTTTATGTCCAAATACTGCTCGGCCAAAGCATCATACTGATGTTATGTTTATTCCGGTAAATGAATTGGGCCCAGAGTCAGTGCCTGCAAACATCCATGCATAGCATGGCTCAAGCCTATCTAACCAAAATATCTTCCTCCCTCAAACAGGTTGTTACTGCTCATTCTGCCTAGGAAAAACAATTCACAACTTGTGAAGTCTCTTGCACTTTACCTAGGATGATGCAGGCAAGAGCAACTGTGCTAGCCAACCTGACCACAATTAAGTGGTGTGTTGAAGCCCAAACCTTAGTGCTGCTTAGGACACTAGTGTAGATATAGCATGAATTCAAGAGAAGCAGGTTGTCTTCTATCACTCCAAATACTCTTTGAAGCTGCTTAGTTTGAACAAACTATTCCACAACCACTGAGGATGATGTAATTTTTTTGATTTAAATTTACACACCCCAGATTGCATTAAAATCCATTTTGTCTGAATAGTCCCAATTTATAAGACAATGGCTCCAGACGGTTCCATATAACCGCTACAGGTTACTTAATTATTTACTACTTTCTCAAGCTTTGTTTAATTTTATCAGCTTTTATTTTAGCTTTACTCCCAAGTCATTGATAAAAATATTTAATAGAGTCAATCCTACTATTACTGCTTCTAATATAGCACTGTTACAAACACCCACATACTTTTGTGCCACCTATGGTCTAAATTCCCTCATCTGGACAGTACATCATCTATTGAACATATGCTTTATCCTTGCAGATAATGAAATTCATATGCTATTAAATCAAATGCCTGGCAAGCATGTCTAAGTACATTATATCCGTCCACACACTCTTACAAAAAAAATGTACTTTTATTAAAGAATGATTCAGGCTTATCTGGTGAAATATATTTTCATTATGTACGTTGACAAATGTTAATTATTTTCTCCCTTTTACATCCTTATTGGTAGAAATCTGTGTCAGCTTGATGTCAATCTAATCAGTCTATAGCTGCTTAGGTCATCTTGACTGCCCACTTAGAAAATTATCCTAACTAGCATACTTTAGATTTCTGGAATGTCCTTTGTATTTTAACACAAGGATAATTATGTGACTTTTAGTTAGCTATCTATTCAGGAAGATCAACAGTATCTTCAGCTGCTAATGGACTGAAGAGTAACTCAACACTCTTGATATGATATAAGCATAACATCTATTCTTTCAAAATACAAATGAGAGATGTTTATTAAACATTTTAACATCTTCATTTTTGCTAACTACATTTTACCTTTTCCATCTGCCATTGGACATTACTACTTTTTTTTTTCCTAATGCACTCCAAAAAATCCCTTTTCTTGTGCCTGTGAGCCATATTTCTTCCTAATAGCTTTATTTTCTTTTATGAATTTTATGCACATCATAGTATGTACAATGATTATCTATTTTATCCATTCATAAAACTACTGCTTTTTCAATAGTTGTTTTCATTTTACCTTCGAACCAGCACACACTTCTAGTCAAAACTGTTCTACTCCATGATAAAGAGCCTGCTAAGCAGAAAGATAACAGAAGACTATTTTATTTTGCAGAAAGTGCAGAACAGAAAGCTCTCTCTGTAGAATGGAACTTGTGAACTCTCAAAAATGTTAGGTTTTCAGTTCAGGAGGACATAGTTAACTGTTAATGCACTGCTTTCATTAATGACCTTCCGTTGTCTGACTGCTATGGTCTTCCATAGAAGACCACTTGCAACTCCTGGCCTCTGAAAACACTGAAGCTAATTTAATGATCTTAAAGGTTACCAAGTGGAACATTCTCTATTTTTTTATGAGAAAGTGATTGGGTTGGCAAAGACCAAAAACTGTGTCTTTCCAGCTGCAACTCTTCTAGAGTCCAAATGAGAAAGTTCATTCTCCAAACTTTATATAATTATTTACTCTTAAGATGAGATTACCTATAAAAAACTAAGAAACTTTTTCATCTGTGCAACAAGAAATTCCATATTATCAGTTTGTAGTCATTTATAAGTCAACCAGAAATGAAATATCTAATTTGGGGGGGCTTAAGGTGTAGCATCATATCATATTTCATTGTATTTCACTGCTTATTTATTTATTTATTTATTTTGTATTTCTAGCCACACCAAGTGACATTGTGCCTTTGGTGTTAAATGGTGACCAGAGTCATCAGGATAATTCAGAAAATCACTGGCAGATCAAACAGCCTCTTGTAAAAGCAGTAACCCTGTTTAACAAAAAGCTCAATACAATGTATATTTAACGTGAAAAAAAAAGACCCAGGGAACTTGCCAATTTACCAGCTTGTGTTTTGAGTATACACAGCCTGAGAGTGTAGTTTAATTAATTGCTACAACAGATCACAAGGGTTTAGGTTCCTGCACTGGTTAACATTATCAAGGACCTGCTATTTTTTATAGTGTCAATCTATTTATTTTTTTCTGCTTAAACTGATTGGCAGAAAGACCCAACTGTTGTAAACAGTGTTGGATGTGATGCCTTTACCACTGCTTAAGGGGAAAAAGTCGAAAGACAGATGGAAAAATAAAGTGGTAGAATGGTATTTCTGTCAAAATTAAGTTTTATGCAGACAAGATTGTGTGTCCATAATAATTGACAGTCTGTTTAGACATTTAGCAAGTAGTTAAATATGCTTTGTACGGTGTGATGTTCTTTTACATCCTTTGTGGAAACTAGGCTTGAATTTATGCTCAGTTTTTCAGGCAGAAGAGAATGCATGCTTTTCTCCCACCCCAGGGGAAATATGTTGTAGTCTTCCTAGAGAGAGGTATGTGAAAGAGAGGAAACTCAAGAAATGTGGGAATGAAAGGATTTCATTTGCTTATAAAGGTATAGAGGAATAATGTGCAAACTGGCTGAGATGTCTAGAATCTACTTCCCTCTCTACCAACTCCTTCACTATTCACTACTCAAAAAGCTTCACTGAAAGGTATATGAGCTTTTCATGAGGTTAAAATGTGCTTATGAAATAATTAATTTAATTATTTTAATGCTTTCCTCTTCACAACCTCTGTGCTCAGCTGTGACAAGAATAGGAAGTAATACAGTAAAAAATAAAATAAAATAAAATAATAAAAAACAGAAACAGAGCAAACTTTGTGGAGGCTCTCTTAGGGGCCAGTAATCCCAGTAACAGGGCAGATCAGCAGGATCCTGGCCAAATTCTGAAAGTCTCTGTTTACACGTAAGAATTGAATTGTTATGACTATATCAAAAGACTTATGTAGTGAATCCCTTAAGTGTGGCTATGATTGCTGGCATAATGGCATGAAATTGCTTTCACTACTAGAGTTTATTTATTCTTCTCCAGGAACTAGAACTGATATAACTAAGCACATACTTACATACATCTCAGTTTAAATAAAAAAATATATATATTGTAGCCAACTGCATTTTACCAGTACAAAACCAATGTTTAGACCAGACTTTAACTTCCAACTGCAATAATTTTCATCTGAAATTTCTTTTAAGAGAGGAGTGTTTTATTTCTGCTCCAACCAGGAACTGTAGTACACAGTAAATGATAGTGTGATATTTTAAA
Organism: Crypturellus undulatus; assembly: GCA_013389825.1. NCBI lineage: Eukaryota > Metazoa > Chordata > Aves > Tinamiformes > Tinamidae > Crypturellus > Crypturellus undulatus. Next base: position 896,723 of record VWPW01031458.1, on the reverse strand, counting down.
AAAAACTGCTCTGCCAGGCTGCTGCAGAGCTCAGCTGTGTGCAAGAGGGAACACTGCTAATTCCTCTAAGATACTGAGGCTACAGCTCTGATATTACCTTTCCACTGCTTCTGTAGCAGTGCAGCCCAGTAACAGGGAGCCTTGGGGCTAAAGACACTATGGCTGGAATTTGGCCCAGCCCTGTAATTTCTACCAGAGAGGACAAACCCTGCTGTGTGGATGGGTAAATAAGAATGTGAAATCTGTGCAGAACTTCAATGAAGTGTTTCGTAAGGACATGATCTGAGTCAACCCTCCTTCTGCAAAGCCTGTCGTATTCAGGTAGCAGAATCTGGCATATGTCTTTTATACAATTCTGACTCATGAGACATTGGTCAGGTTAAGTGCACAGGAAACATTGGGGTGTATTTTGCTGCTCTTTGCAATAGGATTTTTGACTGACCTCTGTATTGCCATTGTAATCCAGGCCAAGGTCTTTTAGGAGATTTCTTAGGTGATTCCTACCACCATTCCAAAAGGGTGAGCAGAATGTAAGTAACAAGAAGTAAGAATGCAACAAGTGAGCTGATGAATTACTTTACAGCCAAGGTATAAGTGTGTTAAATGTGTATGTACACAGGGTTGGAAATTACTGTCTTGTGCTCACAAATGTCTGTTTCTATGAGTAGTTTAATGTACTTAAAGTGAAATAGATAGTTGTTAACGTGTGTTGTGTAGGAAAGGTATGAGGGTGTCTTGTGAACTGTTTATAGACATACCTAATAGGAGCATTGAGATAATTTCATTAAACTATGCACATTCAAAAATAAGCAATTTTAGAGAAAACTGATCAATTTCAGTCTTACAGATCTGCATTTCTCTGATCACTTTTGATGGCAGAGGGAGAGGCAGAAGAAGAAAAGCTAAAAAGAAAAGGGATTTCTTTTTCCATCTTAAAACATGTTTTGTTTGTTTTGACACTTTCTGGGTTCTGAGAATGGGGTTCTGATGTTTTGGTTTAATTCCAGAGCAGACTAAAAACAAATGTTGTACCTTGAGAATGAGTGTACGTTTGTGTGTGTGTAAATAAGCAGAAAAGTAATGAGATATTACTTTAAATGCCTTTGCCTGTGAAAAGACTAAATAAAAACTGAACAAACACACATTGTGAAAAATGAGAAACAGAGTGAGGACACCAACATTTTGCCTGACCAGGCAAATGATACAAACAGCCCCAAGCCTCCAGGTGCAGAAAATCAAACCAATGTTCTCTTGCATTCCAGATATACATCTTTTATTGCATATAAAATATAAAAGACACATCTCTCTAACACTTTGCAACAAGTGGCTGATCATTACTAATCCCTCTGGTATTCATTGCAGGGTGATAACGACCATGATGCCCTTGCTTGGTTTTACATGTGGGATTATTTAGTGCACAGGAAAGGCATGGACCCTGGTTCAGGACTATGCAGTAGCATCAGGAGTATTACATTTTATGTTAAATATTATTTTTCATAGAAAACAGGGATTTCAGGGGTTTATTTCCATGTCTGAGAATATTTTAATCTATAGTTAGTAGTTTTAAAAGGCTGATTGTGCTATAGTATTTGTATTATAATACAATTACTTGCATTATAATTTGTATTGAGATTTCTATGCCCTAAATATCTACTTTGCAGAAGGACTTTTATATTTCATTTTATTCTATCCAACAGCAAGTATTTTGTCTCTTCAAACACAAGTGAGCAGCTCTTCATCTACCTGAATTTTGTGGCAGTGCCAGAACAATTGGTTGCCTTTGTCATAGCCACCACCCTCTCCTTACAGCAGGTACTGGGACTGAGCAGGCTCTCCAGCTCCAGTAACACGCAAACTTTGTCTTCTGGCCTCCATACCAGACATTATCTGTTGCCTCTATCTCAGCTCCTGTCTTCACATCATTAGTAAATAAACAAGTTTGTTCTGCTCATGGACTGCAACAACCCTGCATGGGAGAAGCCAAACCAGGAACTGCAGCCACTCTGGATTCTGGCAGCTGTTTCCGTCTTTTGCTTAAGACTTTTGCTTAAGAGAAAACCAGCCCTGGTGATTTTTCTGCAAATAATATAGAGCAACTATAGAGACTAAAGGCTTGGTGGAATTTACATCAAGCATCACAATCCTGTTGCAGTCTGAATGGAAAGCCATGCATCCACATGCCAGTAAATCTTCATTATTTATGAACGCATTCTGCAGCTCATGGTATACTCAAAGCTCTGATTAAGGCTCAGAGAAATAGGCAGAGAAAAGGGAAGTACAAATTCCAGAGTTACAATCTAATGTACTCACTAGATGATTACTGAAGTAATAAGTACTTTTACAGTATTACCAAGAGTATAGAATCACACAATAATTTGCAGGATTGAAATGAAAAATTTCAGGGAAATATTTTTCTTAATCTCTACATCCTGTTGACTTCAAACTAGACATGGAAAAATCTATTTACTTAAGAATTCCCTTTATAAAAGTCTTAAAATGTATGGAGCTCTGGAGGATAACGTATGCTAATTATTGATCATAACTGGCACAGAGCTGAAGAAGGAGTTACTTTCCAATACAAACTATCACAAACAATGGTTTGTTTTAGCACTATAACATACACAGTTCAGAAACCCTTGCAAGCTTGTGAAAAGTTTTTTTTTTTCTTTTCCAGAGTGCAACTATGGTTGCAGGAGTTCAATGATTCAATTGGAAAAAAAAAAAAAAAGAAAAAAGTTTGCCTGTGGGTCTCACAGAGCGGATGTTCTGCCTTTGCCTACCTGATTCCCAGGCATACCTTTTCTCTCTGGTAACCAGAGGAACAATTAAAGTTTCATTTAGAAACCTAAGTACTAAAAAACTAAGTACTAAGTACCCTCCACTCTGTAAGCCCTCAGTCACAATTTGAGAAGTAGCAACATACTAACAAATAACATGCACATACACGGATGTCAAGAGGTGCAATAAATCCATTCCAAACCTTGGAAGGAATTCATCTGAGAGACTAGGCAAGAAAGAAGTGGAAATACTTATGGTAGTTCTAGAGATCATGTACAAAAGATGTGAGAGAAGTTTCAAGAAGTATTAATTGAACATCAAGGATAAGACTTCTGAGAAGGAGTCCTCCAAGGTCTAGGGACTTTTCCTCTGTGGAAGTCAAAGAACCTTTTATAACCTCTGCGGGTAGATTGAGGAAAACTGGATAGTTTTATCAAGAAATGCAGCTGACCTGATGGAGGTCAATGGGCTAAGCTGTGCAGAGGCATTGGCATTTAGCTCTAATTTCTATCACATCTGGGATAGGTGATGTACCTTCTTTTCAGTAACAAAAATTATAAGGAAAAGTCAATAGTTTCTGTAATGTAAAAACAAGCAAATGTATTGTATAAAATTTGAACCAAATCATAATTCTAGCTAAAAGGTTTATTTGGTAGAAAAACCAGAAACAATCCTCTCTTTATAAATCAAGTAGACTTTAAATTCTATATTAGCCACTGAATTTACATACCAGGTAAACGTAGTTTCATTATTTCATCATCTGTTTTTCCTTCTATCCTAAGTTTTGTCACATATGCCTGTGTTTTGCAAGCTTGCAATTAGAATCTGACCCAACAGATCAAATAGATCAAAAATCCAGGATTAATAATGCTAATCTGTTCAATGCAAATAGCCTTTCTTTTTTTTTTTTTTAATCCAGCCCATCAGAACTTCCATGATAACAGATGTTTTTATCGCTGGGTTGCAGGAGACAGGCAAGAGAGGAGTGCTTCCCCTTGCTGTCAGGGGAACACACTGACAGTATCCAAACATCCAGGCATCGCTCTGTCATTGTCTGTTCCAGGCTCAACAGCATCGGCATCCACCCAGCGCTTCCTAACAGCTCCCATTTGTGGAGCACATATTGCTAGCGAAATCTTTTTTACTCGGGTTCATCGCTAAAGAGAAAGCTGAGTCAAGTATAATATAACAATGAAATATAATTTTATATATCTATAAATTTTCGATATATAGTGATGTGTATATGTAAATTCCCAATTAATTCTACACTTTCTGGTTTCATCCAGACACAGAAACTGAAGCACTCCTAATATCAGTGGAAATTAGAACATGCTGGAAATACCATAGGAACTTTCATTATTATTATTATTATTGAATGTTCTTAATACCAAAAAAGTTTGATTAATGGTCTGCAATACTGGGAACATCTGGGAATTTTTAAGGTTCACCCATACTAATTCTTCACTTTAATATATGTTGTATAAAGCCACAGAATGAGTCTGAGAGATTTGTTTCCACATGATGAAACCAGGTCTAAAACATAGGATTCTGGAAAGAAAAATCTGTTTATACAATGAGAAAATACACAACTTACATTACGAAGTGTTTTCTTTTTAAAACAATTAACGAGGAGTCTTATAACAGTCTAAATTAGGCATAAATCAACACCTTAATAAGATTAGTAAGAAACTTATTAATATTAATATTACTAATACACTGTGAGTGTGTATTCCTAATTACCAACACAATTTTCTTATCGCTGGTTCTGATCTATTTGTTATTAACCGTTGCTGCAAACATAAGACTAGGCTAGATGAATCACTGACAATCTATCTGTGTGGCATATCAACTGATTTAACTCCATGGTTTCTGATCAATTTACCTCAGTTACAAATTTGCCCTGGTGTTCACCTTCAGGCACTATTTTTGGTTTATGAAAATTTGAAAAGACAAATCTTTTAAGAAAATGAATATGCAAACACCTTCAGTTTCATGAGCACAAGAAAACAAATATTCTGGGAAACAGTAAAATTCTTTTTAAAAGTTAAGTAAAAAAGGTAGTATATTTTCTGCAGTGTTTGCTATTCCTGCCCCTTATTTTCATGTTGGCTGGATAATCCTCAGTATAGAATGCTGTAAAATATAGTATTTCCTTTTAAAAATGAAGCTGCCTTAGCATGTGTGAAAATGGTCACAAGGAGAGCAGCATATATTAACAATTCACACAAAAAGGCCACACAGAAAGGCACTTAGGTGTCTTTCTTTTCTTTCTAATAAGATGTTTCATGCAAATACCACTTATTCCTGTTTCCACAATAAAACGCAAAGCAACCACAAAATCACGACTAAACACAACCAGCAAGTACAAGTTTCTCTGCATCCAGACTTTGAGTACTCCCACAGTGCCAGCCATGAATATGAATAAAATCAACAGAAGAGCACTTTAAACCTCGTAAGTGAAAAAATCATTTTTTGTAAAATGTCTTATGATTATCTATACTACATATCAAAACTATTCTGCTATGCTTCTAGGGAGGAAGCTTACTGAACTCCAAATAACTCATTACCAAAATTTCAAGCAACCAACGGGATACTAGCAGACCCTTGAAGAAGGATGTTTAAAAGTGTACTTCTGTGCATTTCTAAATTCCTATCATAAATTTTTCCTGATTATAGTATTATCATTAAGATGATATTGTTCACTTACCCTCTGCAACCCTAATCTGAAAAAGTACTTAAGAAGAACTTAAAGGCTATGGGGTTTTAAATGTCTATCTTCCAGTGAATTTCAGGACAATGCAACATCTTCATCCATCTGAAACAACCAATTCTTCAAAAGCAAAAGAGAAAGAAACATAAAAGCTAACCTGAAAACAGACCATAACTTCAATCTGCTTAATTTATGCACATTTTAAGTGCTGAAATCAATTACAGCCTAAACTTGCATAATGCTCATTTTATATTAAAGTGGTTTAATATTGAGCAACAAAATCATTTGGGTAATTACATCCAAAAAATCTAGATCATTTAGAAACTTTTCAAAGAAATCTGAGCATCACATTTTCCTATATCCAATATACAAAGGCTATATAAATTAGCTTGTATGACTCTCCTTGGATTAGAATCTCAACTGCATAAAATACAAAATAACAATCAAAAAATAAGAAAATTATCACAGCAAATGATGCCCTTATCATCAAACTGCATCTGCTTTCACATAACTTTTTAGGTTCAAATGAAGCAAATAATAATGCCACTAAATGACGAATAGTCTTGGGTCATGAGTAGACAGACTTTATTTAATAACTTCTTTCCAGTCAACTAACTGGAGGACAGATGGTGGTTGATAAATAATTCCTGCAGGGTATTCTAAGCGTTAAACACTTAACTTGGATTTTGAAAGTCTCTTATTTTTGGAAAATAAAACTGTTAACAGCAGAAGTAGTACCATCCTGTAGAAAGTAGCAGTGCCTTGTCCATTCCTCCAAGCACTTTGTACTTGACCAATACAAATAGAAGTTGTGCAGCAAAAGCCATAAATATAATTTCTTAGGTGTGACCTTGAAGAAGTAACCCAATTAAATCAATTTGATACTTATTCAGCCTTGATACACTTGTAGCATCGTTTATTATGTGGGCCTTTCAGACTTTTCAGCCAACTTAATCCATTTCAGTCTAATGCTTTTCTCCTGTCTTTAATTCCATACATCTTCATTACCAGCACTCCAGTTCAAGCTGCTGCTGAAGGGTTAAGCAGCAGATATTTATTAAATCTAAACTCAAACAAATGTTAGCACAGAGCAGCTACTGGAAGTCTAGAGATAAAAGGCCATTTGCCAGCTTAATTAAAATTAATCAGAAATAATGGACTGTCTTGAGGAAGAATAATATAAACACATAACACTAATCTCACAAACTCAAATTATACAATAATTTGAGACTTTAAGTCTCATTGATTTAATACAGTATTTAGTGATAGAGAAAGGTTTAGGAAAGATCAGAGTAAGCTCCCTTACATGATAAAATTCGTAGCTCTTTGATTCAAAGTCCTGCTGCAATGTTTTAAAACAATTCATAATTAGAGCTTCTTTCTGACACTGGTATCAGTTAGAAAGGCTTTCATAATGTGATCTTAATAGGCTATTAATACCAGGACAAGATTAAGGGATTTGTTCTATCCTTCATGAGTGCCTGTAGCTGCTGCAAAGATGAATGGAAAGTATCTATTCTTATTTATCAATGTAGGGCATGTTCTCAAGGTTCACTTCCATCCTCTACATGGGCTTTTTGGGTAAATCTAACTGCCTAAGAAAGACTGACAATCCATAACTGTCACAACACTTTTTACAAAACTTATTTATGAGAAACAGTTAGGGTTCTTATAACTCTCTGATTTTGTTTTTCTGATTGTCCTGGAACATTCCCTTTTCCTTTTATTTTATACTTTAGTTTTTATATACCTAAATAAAAAGAAGTAACCACAATATTGAAAAGAAAAAAGAAAAGGCATGCCTGTGCTAGACCATTGCTACCTTTTCTCTCTTTGTTAAGATATTAGATGTGATGAGTAAAGTATAGGTGCTTAAATATATTGTGAGGAAGAAAATTTCAGGTGTACACATCCTGAAAAATGCATTCTGAAAATTAATCTCAATTAACTAGATGACTTGTGCCTTATTATATACCTGTGTAAACACCTTAGTTCAGAATTAAAGTAATCTTAATTCAATTTGACTTAATGTACTTTAGAGGTAAATTATGCTAAAATGGACTTAGGTCACTTTAATTTTGAGGATGAGTGTTCACATAATTGTTTGTGAAAATGCATCAAACAACTAAGGTGAGTTCAAGTGGCTTTTTCCTTTCCTATTGCATCTATTCCCTTAGGAAGAGCATCTGGAGGGAACAATTATGGTGCTTATGATACCATGAGAGTGTTAACCATGTCCTGCAAAGGTAGGAGCTTCAAGATGAGTTGAGAAGAAAAATCACTGCTTATACTATATTTTTTTCATGATGATCATAATGAAATGCCAGCAAAGACATAATCAATCAACTTGCCATCAGCTGTCATGTAAATCTGAGTGACTAAAAAGCCAGCGTTCTGTGTAATCCTTGTTCTTTCTTCCTAAACACAGGTCAGATCCCTGAGGTAGTGGCAGAACGATGCTCTTTCTTCTGAATACGGAAACACAGAGCAGGCACCAGGACCCTCCAGACCCTCCAGTTCAGTCCCACGTGGCTATGGGCAATAACAATTTAAAGATTAGCGCATTATTTGGTTAGATGGATAGATACCTTCTTTTCATATCCTGACTAAAGGTACTGATGAGTAGAAACTGTGCCTTTTGTTTAGCCCTCCTAACACCATATGATTCAGGGACAGTTATCCCTAAGGAGCCCACATTTTGCTGCATTTTGCAAGCTCATAAACTTTCCTCTAGTCTTTCTACTTGACCATTCCAGTAGCCCCACCAAGCTTTTATCCTAGCTGCAATTCATCTCTCTTGTTCCAGTCATTCAATAAATAAAGATGCATAAATGACTTCTTCCACATCATTGTTACTGCCTTATCTTTACTGATATGCAGTATCTGGTTAATTCTGGGATCAGGGTGTTCCCTTCTTGAAAATTCCCATAGGCACATACCTCATCACAAAAGATATTAAAAGTAATTTCATCTTGCATTCAGTAGACCTGAGGGGACTTGGTGCAGTAACCAAACAATAGCACTAAAGAAATTAGGAAACTTCTTTATACTATTTTCTCCTCATGCATTTTTGGCACTAGTGCCTGAATGTAAAAGCCTGTAAAAAAACAAAATAGTGATTTATCTAGAAAAGAGTTATGAAAAGAATGCACATTAGCAACTTTTGAAATAAATATTTAACCTATTAAAATGCCTTCTATATAAAAAGGGCACTAAATCTACATTATTAGCCCATGCTGAAAAATATCACCTGTGATGCTGTCTAATTATTATTTTAAAGAAACACTGCACAAACTGGGAGGTCTAAAATCTGATGGACTTTTTTACATACATCTGTTTGCAAACCAAATTTTAACCTTTTACATATACACAAGCACACAGGGAGAATTAATGCTTGCCAGAATAATGCTTTTGGTCATTGAGGACAAAATATCCCCCAAAAGAAGCTAAAACCTCACAGTGTTGTTGAGCCCTGCATTATTAAAGAAGCTTAGCTTAACCACCCCAAGAAACAGTAAATAAAAACCCAATAATCCACTTCTTGATAATGAAAAAGAGTTTCATAAGGGACACAAGCTCAGGCCAAGCTAGGAAAGTCAAATTGTGCTGTTGGAAGAGGAAATCTTTTCTCAGATAAACATTCCCATCATATCAGTTCAGGCATCTGTAACAACAGAATTCTACAGCAGAATACGTTTTGTCACACAAATGTCAAATCCTTAGTATGAAGCTATGGTTACTTTATTCTATACTAGAAATCAGTTTCAGATCAGAAAAGCATGATTTATTCACTTACCTCTTTCTAAATTTAATTAATTTTATTCTGAGGTATATATAGTGAACGTGTTCATTTTCTAATTCCAGTTTGCAACTAATGAAATGGAAATCTCAGAAAACTGTGTCTTGAAGCCATTTTTGCTTACTGCTAGCTACATTGAACTGATTAGTTTCCTCTCCCTTAAATCCAAAAGCTAAACTCAAAAAACAATGATCTTCAGGTAAAGAACTTTAATGTATCTGTAGAGAAGCTCTTATACTGGACTCCTGTTCTAGAATGGAAGCCTATGGTGTCACTGTTCTAACATTAAAAATAGTCTATATTAAACCCAATTAAATTAAATCAATCACCATTAAGTTCTTACTAACTGATACAAGACAAATATATGTGAGACAGAGAAAGAAGAAATTTACTTTTTTCTTTGGTAAGTCAAGCCAGCTGATAGCCCTGTACCTTTTACGACACCCTCACATCCTTTCATTCCATGCTTCCCTGTCTTTAGATTTCCCACAGCAGAGCCACTCAGAGCCACTGAGTTCATCAAAACATGAATGTACTCAAGAGGGAAGAGGCACCCTTTATGAAATAGTAATTAAAAAAAAAATCCATGAAAAAAGTATTGATGCCAGAAGTAGTTTTGGGGATGATTCTCATTTTCTATGAGATAGAGAGAGATACAACTATCTAATATCCATTCCATATATCTCAGGAGGCCATCACTGCTCTAACCAATTGCCTAACACCAATCTAATTAAACTCTGAGTAATTATTTTTACTTGATTTTAGCTTTGACTCTGAGTAATTATTTTTACTTAATTTTAGCTTTGAGGAGGTTAAAAATTCTTACATCTCCTACTAAGAAAATCTTCCCTTCTATTTCTTTTCCTGTCTTCTGAAGGTTCTTTTAATTAAGTATTCCTAAACTTTACACATTTCTTAAAAGTCTCTTTACAAAACAGACTTAGTTGTTGCTGTTATATGATCTGACTTGGACTTTTATGTTTTCAGAGAAACGTTCTTTTTTCTTCAGAGATCAGTTAACTTCCCTAATTTATAGTACACACTGGGAAAAAAAAAGTCATTTTCTCCATTAGGATGGTTGTTTTATACAGGAACATTCGTAATAAAAATATTTGAATGCCTCCAGAAAGTAAGCTATGCATTTTCCTGTGTGTGCTTGATATTCTTGTTAAAGTGGCAGCCCTTCCCTTCGGGATGCTTCTTGGAAGATATGAAGTTGGGACAGTTGTACAGTATAATGTGATGTAGAGGATTATAAAAAGGTATCGATTTTCAGCACTTTGAGAGCCAGAAACCTACAGCAATCTTGCACCTGGAGAAGCAGTCTCAGGAGAGCCATTCAATGAAAATGCACTGTAATTGTGAGAACAGGAATGGTTCACGAAAACTTTATTGCATCTTTGCACTATTTTGGGTCTGCCTTTGATTTTAGCTAGAAGATTGCACATGGGAATCTGTGCATCTTTTAGGAAGCAAACTACAATGTGAATAACTGAAAAAACAGAGAAATACTCTTCAGTAAGATAATTTGCAAGACTGGACATAGCCCATCCAAATCAATGGAAAATATTTGAAGCACAGCCATAGAGAGTAAGGGCATCTGTTCCAAAAGAGGTAAGGTTGCTTTTCCTAAACAAAAAAATGCCTTTTATTCAAAGGCACAATTCGACTAATATGTTATTTCACCACACCATTCATGGGCCTCCAGTCTCCATGTCTCAGTTTGCATCTTCAGATTTTTTACTAATGCTGAATTAGGCCTCCTTTCCTTTACTTCACCACTATTTTCTCTCTGGCCTTTGCAAAGGTATAAACCTTTGTTATTTTATTATTATTATGTCCTTTTCAACACCTACATTATTTATGAATGTCCTTTTCTTGTCTTTACTAAATCCTTTCAGTCATAATCTGTGTTCTCACCTTTCCTCCTTTTTCTAAAAACTGAAGTCAGTAACCTCACTTACCCAGATGTTTTATCTGTTACCACTACCTAGTTTCTGATCCTTCCTATTTTAGGGCTTAACTGCAATCAAATAGGTGAATATACAATTATAACAGTTTAGCTAATCATTTTTAACAAATACTTAACTCATCCCTTCCCTATTTTTTCTAAATTTTAAATTTTATCAGACCAATGATAAAAATTGCTACTTACTCAAAATTATTAAAAAAACACAATTATTCTTGGCTTGTACAACTTTTCAGTGGTGACTATTAAAAACCAATAGATATTTGCATGTTAAAAAATTATGTAGAGAACTTAACACCAAGTTATTTGAAAGTGTAAATTGTTACATGAACTTGTGAGGCACACTCAAATAAGGAATTCTTATGAGCAGCTGCTCTAGCAAATGTAACAGAAAATGACAGAAAGCTGTTACTTATTTCAGCTGTGTGATGGACCAATGTTGTCAAATGTCAGTTTAAAACTTTACCTTCAGAAAAAAAAATAGAAGTTCATAGATATTTTAAGGTATTACTTTTGAACACTTGAGTGGTAAAGGTTAAACAGGGAATGTTTCTAAAAACTCAAAAATGATTTTTTTCCCAAAACTAGAATAGATTAATATTTCTGCCTCCCTCTCTCCCCTTATTATTTCTGGACCCCACTTGGCCTTTTTCTACTTTCAACATTAGAACAGCACTGCCACAAAAGATGCATTCCTGCTCTTGCTGAAAATTTGCCTAATCTTTTCATACTTGTTATTTTGATAACACCCCTTTTTCCTCTCTCTGTTCATAGTCACATACTTTCAAGGACAGAGAGCTTGAAGCACTATTGCAGGTGAACTGCTTTGGAAAACTTTGGCACAGTTTTATAAACATTTACTTACTCAGAAATTGAAAGCATATATCTGGGCATTAGTGGGAGGTAAAGCTTGATTTAGTCAGTCCAGTATCTAATCTCTTTCTCCGCTGCCTACAAGGTACCTGATGAATGAAAGCAACAAAATCTGCTACTGAAAGCCTTGGTCCAGCAGCTCTTTATCTGAAATTCTTTAATATATTTCAGTTAAGGAAAAGGAGGTTGCAGACACAGAAAAACGATCTTTTCTTAGAGAGTGTGAGCACTGATTTATGTTTTATCTGGGCTTGTATACCAAGGCCTTTGAGAAGATTGAAAAAGTCAGTTTATGCAGTGAAAATGGATTGAGTCTTCTATACGTTTATCACTGAGTTTCCAGAATCCCATCTTGCTGATCCAAATTAGCTGCAGGAGACGTGCTTACACTCTTTCCTCTTATAAGAAGATATATCCTGGATACTTCATTCAAAAATTGTGTGTGGCCTAGGGCAAGAGAACACCTGCACATAACACTGTTCTCAGGGTGATAAATATCAGAAGACACTAATACCTTCAACAGACTGAAGAGTCTATGGAAAATAATGCAGTGGGACTGGAAGACTCAGAATATTTTTCCTCGTTTTGACAAAAAGGGAATAAAAGAAAAGAGTATTCAAAAGTGGGATCTGAAAAGTGTTATGAGATTATTCACAGCTAAATGAAACTCAATTAAAAGAACAATCCAAGATCTGTCGACAAGTGAAGGGAATTTAGTTTTAAATGAAGTTTAAAGTAAATATGAAGATCACTGTTGGGTAAAGAGTCTTTTGGCAGGTAGCTGCAAAAGAAACAGTGTTGATAGGATATTAGTCTAGGAGAAAAGTGTTCACAAATGTGTGAAAAGAGAGCACTCAGCTCCTGATACAGCAATGCATTGTATGCCAGGGAGAATATAACTGTTCACCTGGAGATTACTACCGAAGATGTGGGCATTGCACTATAAACAAAAATCTGTGAGGGGAGGTTTCATCCATATTTATAAGGTGGGAACTGAAGTCATCTGCTGGGCTATTAGACAGATCTACAGCAGCGTGAGGAGCAGTAGGGTCATGTTTGCTGCTCTGCACTTGCAGCCTCTGGAGAGCAGAAGCAACCTGGTGATGAACTACATTTCTAGCTTGAAACAGCTCCAAACAGCATCTCTTTGCAGGCTGGGAAGCATTACGATCCAGTGAAGAACATCACTGCTGCCTGCAAGCCTCTCCAGCTGTGGCTAAGCCAACACTGATGACTGACTCCTCCCTCAGGGCTGGCCCCGAAGTCGCAACACAGCAATATGTTTTCAATCGACGCTGTCCTAGTGCAACACTCATCTCTAACACTCCATTAATGTATTTACAGCAAAACAAGAGAGGATGTCAGCTTTCAAAGCTATTAAAACAAGCACTCCTTGATATCACTCTAAATTCAGATTTGCTATCCTTTCTTGCAGTTCCATCGTGAGCAGTGTATTGCTGTGTGCAGGAAAGATCCTGAATGAGCCCAAAAAGTCAAGAATTGATGACTTGGGGTCAGAAAATGCTAAAAAAAAAAAAAAAAAAAAAAAAAAAAAAAAAGAAGGAGAAACCTTCAAGCTAACAAAAATACAAAAGGAAAAAAAACGGCATAAGCAAGGTTTCAGTAAAGATGAAATGTGCAGATAGAAGCAGTACCTTTAAATTTATACTACAGGTGCAATTAGACAGGATGACTGCCTTGGGTCTCTCACTCACAGAGCCCACTCCTACTTTTGGTCAGACTCCTGCTGGCTCAAACACTCCTCTGGCCTCTCTCACTGAGGCTATCTAACTCACTAGAAATAGATAGAAAATTAAATCAGCAAAAAAAAGAGAACATTTCTGCCCTGTTGTTGGGTTGAATGAGCTTGTGAGAGGTCAGGTGTCAGATATGCACTGTTTGGTCGAGGTTGAAGAAAGACAGTGGCCAAGGCAGACTGGAAGAAAAGGCAGATTGCCTCTTTTAATGGGACCAAACCATTTTATCACCTAAGCCTCCACAGGCTTTTATAGTCAAACAACAGTTCTTACTAAAAGTTCTAAGAAAGTATTCTCACATCAATACACTGCTGTTTTGTTTTGAAAGTAGAAGGCTAATTATCAATGGGTTTTGCTTTGGTTCACAGGTTTCCCATCAAATAGGCAGGTTATTAGATATGGGCTCCTGTCTTCTTCATATTGTTAGAATCACTGGTTATAAAGTTTATGAGGCAGTCTATTCATAAATATTGATAATAAACACAAAATCCCCCATAACCTAATATTTTAAATGCAATTATAATGTTCTCTTCTGTTCCTGATTCTCTCCCCAGTGCAATTATTATTGCAACAACCTCCTTTTCAACTTATTCTCTAAAAATATCCCCAAAGATCTACAATTATTACATGGGTGAAAAAATAGAGTACATTTTCAAATTTTCCTTTTGTGTCCCATGCATTATTGTAATTAAGGAATTATACTCAAAGAGAAGTTTGAACTTCTGGACCATCTGGATTCGCCACGCTGTGGCAGAACCTTCTTTTCTGTACTTACTGTAGAGAATATCTGTAACATTGACTGTATATGAACCAGTTAAGCATAGGTTGATCAGAAATGCCAGTTAGTTTTTTTTTTTTTTCCTAATAGCTATTATCTACTATTTTAGATTCAATCCTAGAGCACAGTTTGAAAACGGGTGAGTAATCCTAACAATTTTCAGTTAATGGACGAGCAAAGGAGTAGTGGAAGTGTGACATCTTTACAAGACTTCCATCTGAAGGTGCATGTCTACTACATGCAATGTGCAGAGTCCCAGAAGACCATGATTGTTCTTGGTGCCTTGGGCAGCATTGTCATGGGTGGCTTTGCTCAGAGCTGCATAGACCATTATTCCGTTTGCACAGATATTGGCAGCAACACTCTTGACTTCATCTAGGGACTCACATGGATGTGGACATTTAAGTTGATTGCAGGGCTGCAGCTCCCAGAACATGCCAGTGCTTGGAGATTTTTTTAGCATAGATCATCACTGATATATAGCAATATATATTCTAGTTCTCTTGGGAAAAAAATGTCTAATGAATAATTCTTCAGTCTGGTCATTTTATTAAATAAGGATGTCTTGGTTGAATATACAGATTTGGAGAATTATAATGCTGTATTTAAGTCAGAAGTATTGTAGGTTATTTTACTTAAGATTACAAATTACAAAACAAAGCAGCATATACCTTTTAGGTCTAGAAGTCAGAGAAAAGGCTATGTAAATAATCTTTAAACTGCATTTAAAAATAAAGTTGTTAATTAAAGTTGGTATTCAGAACTTCCTGTTGGCAGCTGTTGAACACTGATCTCACTTGAGCACTGGCAGATTGAAGGACCAAACCTGAGACGGGAAATCAGTTCACATCCTGCTGTATGCAGGCTAGTAGGGCTTATCAAAACTGTATACAGGTCCCAATTCGGTTGAAAAACAACAACCAAAAAAAAAGTTCTTCTGGCATGAATTAACAAATACTAAATACAAATATCTTAAATTGCCTTGCTCAAGTGCCTTCACTGAAAATCCTGAGGTACAGTATCCTTCAGTATTTACTGTAGAGAAATGATATGAGGACTTATACAGAGCAGGGAGCATACCCGATGCTAAAATTCTGATTTTATGCTTATAAATGCAAACCCTTATCTATCTGTGTCACTGTCCTCTGCCTGTCCTTTCTCATGATTTCCTCATCTTTCAAAATGCCAGAAATTCCTCTATAGGAATTCAGAGCCTGCTATTATTTGCTATGAAACCAACAGCATTCCCTTGGGGCCAGCACAAGCCAAAGTGTCAGCAGGTCGGTATTCACATACGCACATACATCCTTTCCTGAGTAAAGTGAGGAGGAACAGCCTGGGAGGGTGTCAGAAGCTTGGAAACCAAATGCACTTCTCGACCTCACGCAAAGAAATAGGCAATAATCACATAAGTATAGGGGGGAAAACATGGTACATTGGACAACTCTGTCCCTCAGAAAGGCTGCATAAACCACAGGATCTGTGTATCCACTAGAGCTGAGGAATTCAGCCAAGCACCAAACGAAAACTCACGATTCTTCTTATAGCACCCGGGTGAGAACTGCTGCTGTGTGCCCAAACACTGCCAATATGAGATGTGCTAAAGAACACAGTACAAATATGATGCTGCCCCTTACAGTCAATCTGAGTTCTTGGGAATAAGCCTAGATTATCACTTTGGGACAGCAGATTTTATAGAAAGGGAAACTGAGGCACAAAAGGCCTGCATTCTCTGGAGTTTGACGTCAGCATCACACACACAAACATATGCACGCACACACACACCACTAACCTCTTTTTCAAGATAGCTTCTCCTTGAATTGCAAATGAGAGCAGATCAGTCCCTAAATATTTAGTTTCTGGATAAACATTGCGCTTGAAACCTGCAAACACTCATTAATACCTTAGTACCTTAGGTCTTAGGCATACAAAGTACTTTACCTTCCAGTGAACTCATCCTGCATGGTTGAAACTATGCTGCAGTTTGGTATGCCTGTGCATCTTTAGGAAGTTATCTGCTTATAAGCCTCACCTGAGTCTAATACAAAAGTGAATTATAAGCTTGCATGTTCATGAAACCTACAGAGACTGCTCACCACAGTGCTGCTCCCTGCCCAGAAGCTGACTACAGTTTAAGTTCCCATTACTCTGTCATTAAAGTTCAAACACATTATCTAGATAGAATCAAACATTTCTGTTAAAAATATTCAAAAATATATATTTTAACAGGACCTTCTGTTCCTGTCTTACTGCATTAAATCAGGCAGGAGAAGAGTAAAGGTCTCATAGACTATTTCCTACCTATCTTTAAAGTAATTTGGAAGGTATTATTTTGTTGGCATTGTACCTCTCCCTACATTGATTGAGGACTCTCTCCTTCTCCTTCCAACTATATCTTGTTTGTGCTTTGAGATAAGACTTTGAAAGAATAAAAAACCTGTAGTGAAATCTAGAGAACAGCAGGATCTCTAATTTCTGTGCCTCTGCTGAAAAATATATCTCGCTTTTTTCCTTCTCCGATGAAGGAAAATGCTCTAATTAGCAGATGCATGAATTAAGGAAATGCCTGGTCTCGCTGGGCCAGATTGTGGTTTATCCTGTACATTAGAGCAGAGGAGTGTGGTTTCATACAGTTTATAGCTGGGAGGTAACATTAGATCATCTAAAACTGACAAACTATACTTGTTAGGTAGATTTTACCATATTTCTAGGCAAAAAGTTAGACTACAGCATTCTAGTCCTTAAAATCTTAAATAGCTTCAGGCCAAAATTAGAGAGCAGGAAAGACTGGGGCATGGAGGACTCTAGGAAATGATTAGGTGAGATAGGCTCATATAGCACGGGCAAGTGATGCAGGTCGTATATTGAAACAGGAGATAAAAGGGCACTTGTCAGTGTGATGGGGAAAACGAGGAAGTGGGAAAGAAAGGGAATTGCTCCCAAATCATAGGCTGGTATAAACCAGACCACCAAAGAGGAACAGCTCCAGAGCACAAACCTGTTTTTGGTATGTGGCTGTGGCCAGCCCCTGCTGCCAGCAAAGAGATCAGCCCCCAGCAGCTCCCAGTGAGTTATGGAGTGAGGGATCCACTCAGATTCATCTGTGAAGCCTTGCCAGAGGGCCCAAAGGCAATCCTACCATCTCTTACGTACTCATAGCAAGAAGCAGCAATATTTACGAATCACATCAGTTTGCTTGCAGATGCTAACAAATATCCTTCCCCCTACTAAGTGTACAGAAGGCAGTTCCAAAACTAAGATCCTGGTGATGCTGATCGTATTCAAAGTAATTAGAAATCCATTCCAGTTAAACAAATTATTCTGATTTACGATAATACAAGTCAGAGCAGCATAACACTCTGAGTCATCTTTTACTAATTATTTTCACTTCAACGGACATATGATGTCTCTTTTTGTATGTTGCTATTTATAAGTTTAAAATATAAAACAAAAATGCTATGCTTTGTTCAAAGGATATTTTCCCTTCTACTTCTGAAAAGGAAATCTCCTCTAAGAAGTTAGAAAAATGATACTTGAGAAACAATGGGGGAAAAAAACAAGCAAGTATATGCAGGATGGGGACAGGGGTGGAGCAACATGTTTAACTGATCTCTCTTCCCCCCTCTTTTTTTTTCCCCTGAAATGACATCTGCAAGGCAGAGACAGCTCCCGTTATCTCCAGTAATCTCAAATTAAATAACTAAAAATAGTGTTCCTGAACTGAGAAAGTAATGTCATGCACAGTGCGGAAGTGTTTTGTTGACAGAGGGAGAGGCAGTTTTCAGGGGCGAGCACTAGATAATGATTTGGAGCTAGATCAGATGGGCGCCTTTTCCACAGATCCTTGGTTTTTACTTATGACCACTTCCAATGGCAGCGAACCAGGAGCAACTTCAAAACCACCCAGGAGCTACCCTCTGTCTTGGGATGATTTTTATATGGCAACTGTCCCTCCCAGCTCCAGATCTGCCTTCCCCACTCACGGTGCAGCTGGAGCTCCTGCGGAGGTGCTCAGAGTGAAGCACAGGCAGCTTTGATGAATAATTTCCACAGTTCAAACTCCAGCATCTGGTATCATTTCAAAAAAAAAAAAAAATCAATAACATATTGTTAAACAACTGGAATTTTTTTTCTTTTTTTTTTTTTTTTAACTTGAACATGCATAATAAGAAATCTTTAAGAGAAGTAGTGAAACAAAACAGAAAAAAGATCCAGTATAATAAATTAAAATGCTATTAAAATTGCTCACTCCATTTATTTAGAAAAAGAAATGCAAGGGAACAAATTCCCTCCGAAGTTTGCCAGTCCTTTCATTTTATCATCACGACCTTTCATCGTAGCTTTTTTTCCTTTCTCTTTCCACCCACCCACCGATAACGCAGAGAACAGGGAGCCATGGCTAGATTCCAGCATCAGGAGCTGGTGCCACATCTGTTCAATAGCAAGATCAGTGTTTCCCAAGCCTAGGAAGTGTCTGAAGTGTTAAAAAGGACGTAGACATTTTAAAACTGTGTGAGTCCTTTGCTGTAGGACCACAGTCCATCAGCCCAATGCAATACTGCAATATTTCGCCAGAGAAGCCCAGATTGCAGCAGTGCAAAGTAAGTGTATACTCCTGCACTTACTTAAGCATGCACACTTGCATACTGCTCTTTGACAGGTGCCATTCTCCTCTGGTGAAGAAGCCTAATGCTGCAAGCATTTCTTTTACAGGCTTATTGCTGGAGCTCCAGTATCACCCTAGCGACCACGCTGCTCCTGAGAGCACATAAATCGGGTCCCTCTGCCAGCTGCACCACTGAGCAAGAATTATTCTGAGTGCTTCAAGAGTCCGGTTTACTGGGAGAACTGCCAATGCCCTTAAATCTAATCACCCATCCAAATTGGGTTGGGGCTTGGGTCTTCCCAGATTTAACTAGACTAACGGTGCTTTTGAGACAGCCTGGTGGCTTTCTTCTCACCCATGCAAAGGTTTGTAGGTAATGTCAGGGTGTGTTTCTTCAGTTGGCAATAACATTGATTTTTGGCACCTTATTTTGAACTATTTTAAAACAAATTAAAGCACCTGGTCATAATTAAATACATAGATTTTTCCACTATGCTGACAGTATAGATTACACCAACAACTCCTGATAGTTCAAATGGTCTGGATGAAATCATCATAAGCAATCATGAGCAGCAATGTTAAGTTTTGCCACAGACATGAAAAAGGTAAAAAAAAAAAATATTTTTCTAGCAGTAAGCAAATGATCAGGAGACTGAACAGTATATTTGGGCTTTGTAGTCTCCATTAGGCTTTTGCAAAATGTGATTCTTTCTCCCTAGAATGTCCCACTAGAATGGACGTGTTGGAATACTTTAAGATATCAGCAAAATGAAGCTGTGCTTTCCATTAAAAAAGACCTGTGTTTTAGAAGAGAACCAAAGAACACAACTATGAAATAATTTACTGGAATTATTCAGCTGAATTCCCTTCCTGCCCTCTCCTTCAGTTTTAAAATTTTAAGAATATTGAAAAAAGTGAGTTTTTAAAACTAACATCACTAAGCCATTCTAAGAGTGAAGGCTGCATTGTTCTTGCACCTTTAGGTGAAAAAGGCAGACAAGCTAATTGCCTATAACTTGCAGCCTTTTTTTGGTTCTAGATCTCATTACCACTTACTTCCTTCTTGAGGTTTGAGGCTGTATAAACGTAATTATACAAACACATTAATTCAAAATATGACTATCTGCCAAACTTTTTCTTAAGGCTTTCAATAAATAACCCTAAAGAGTGACTCTGAGTTTTTTTTCCCCATGATTCATACCATCAACTTGTGAACTGTGACATAGTTTAAAAGATGTTTATTCTCCCATTTGATCTAGTAGTTAAAAGTGATATGATTGGTAAGACTTGATCTCTATTACTGTCTTTGATCATTGCTACAGTTTTCAGTTCATACTTATGTGTTTTTTTTCATCTGCAATAGAAAATTCTGCAGATATTCAGGAAAATAATCCTATGAAAAGATAAATGTAGCTTGATTGTACTGGGCTACTTCAGCTTGTTTCTGCCTCAGTTTTTCAACCTGCCAGATATGCAGATGGTAATTTTCTAACAGAAAAGTTTGAGTTATTACTACCTTAGACTTATTGGACTTAGAAAAAAACACAACAGTAGTACAACATACACACAACATTATTCCTCAAATATTTGAGACAAATGGCATGACTTAACCATTGCTATGAAATATGTTAAAGTGTAACAAATAATTACTTACTGAGCCAGACACTTAGTGGGTTTTCAAATCTCATTAAAAACAAACAATTTTAATTTCAGATTGAACTGAAATAATCAAGAATTTTATGCAAAATTAACAAAGATTTCAGGTCTTTGTCACAAACTTTATTTTATTCCAAATTAAAAGCTTTGTTTGAAGTCAAATGAAACATTTTTTAATAAAAAAATGAAGCTTTCTTTTTAATACCAGGTTAGTTAATTCTTTTTTTAGACTCCTTTTTAATTTGGGTCATACTTGATATGAAAAGTACAGCTATGTAATGATAAGTTGAAATGCTTCATTTAAAAGTTGTCAAAACAATATTGCTACATTTTATTTTATTCCCTTTTTTCCCCCTTACTGAAAATATTCAGAAAATGTCACTGAAATCATATTGTTCCCTTTGAAATGTTATTTTTAGCAAAAGCATTTGCTAAAACATACTGAATACATACTGAATACATACTGAATAAGATTATTTTACCAGTCCAGGGGGATAAATAAAAGCACAAACCTAAACAGGAGGGCAATACAGGTCCAGGAAATTCTATTATTACCGCCTCCTCAGTCCTGGAAAGCAGGTAATGTTTTACCCCACTCTCCATAGTTCTTTTTTTCTGAATATAAGCAACATGTTCTCCACCTTTTAATGACTACCATGGAGAAATCGCCTTAAGCTCACAGCACTTTTAAGCAGAGCGCTCTTTGTTGCTAGATAGTTACGTTGATTAGGTCAAGAGTTATCTGACAGTATGAGCAATGGGCCTCCTTACTTGCAGGGATGGTCATATGTCTTTGCTCAAGGCAACTTCAGCACCTGAGAGGGGTTGCAATTACCTGGTGGGTAGAAAAACATATATGACAGGTATGTGATTTTTGTACACACATCATAATCTGGCCTACCAAGTCATAGTCAGCACCTATATAAATGTATTTGACTAAGCTTCTATACTTGTTTCATTTCAGATGCACTTTCTACAAAGCTGGAGTAGTATTTGCCTATAGGTAACATATCTTGTTTGAGGCTATATGAAGATATGCAGCATAACTGAAAAGTAGCAGAAGTTAATACTGGTATCACAGACGAAGTAGGGAGGAAATGCTTTACAAACCTAAGGGAGCATCATGAAGTTTGAAGAATGGATGCCTCAGAAAAGGGGACTTCTCCCCTACATTCTTTCACTGCTAAATGTCTCAGGAAGAAAATGCCAAATAACTACTGCACTAAAAATCATACTGTTTCAGGAATACACTAATTATAGTCTGAGATGTAGCATTTCACAAATGCATTTTAGGAATGACAGTTTTGGGGAAACAGTGGAAACTTCTTTCCCACTTACAAGAGAGTATCCTAATCATAATTCCATCATATGCTTCCAGAGCATCACAAGCACCAAGAATTTCATCAGTTACAGTGTACAACATCTTAGCGCACGAGGACTGTAAGCTCAAAAAACACCTAGAAAAGTGATTTTCCAAATATACTTTGCTTCTTGTTATCTAATTTTAGAACAGGTTACTAGCCACTATGGTCATGGCTAACATTTTCAGTCTGCTCCTATTTGGTAACACTATTTCCTAGATTAAAATAGCTGGTGATGAGGACCTTGTGTCCACACAATATATGTTCCTAAACTTTTACTTCAGAATAATTTTAGCTCTGGTATGAATGGATCATGACTGCTTGGGGTGCATTAGGTGCCCTGCCTACATGCACACTGTGGTTTTGTTTAGTTTCTGTGATCCTGAGCTAACTGTACCAAAGCACAGTCAATGTGATTAGGAGATTCACTTATAAATGCTCTTCTGATTTGAACTAAAACCCTGACATAGGTGAACTGTAGCAGAGACAGGACACTAGCCTACATCATCCTTCCCTCTAGCCCAGCAAGATGCTTTTTATGGCAATCTTTGTATGAAAATAACATCAAGACATTTTCAAGACAAAATTTTGCTTTTCAGTGAGAAGGGTTTATTTTTTTTTTTATTAATATAGAAAGAGTTGGCTCATAATTCTCCAAGATAGCACTTCAGTATGTAGATTTAAAAAACATTACTGGAAAAATATTCCCAGTTGAAAAAGTATTTATTTAACTGTTTGAGCAAGAATGATTTTTGTTTCTGTCTTTTCTTTTCTTTCAATGATTGCAAAGAAAGGGTTTATCTGAATGCTCTGACGCAAGCGACTCCATAACAATAAATGCTTATAAATAATGCATTGAGAAACCTGTATTTGTGTACTGTTACTTTCTTAAAGTAATGAATGCAAATGCTGTATAGGTAAGGCAAATTTAGAAGCCGCAGAAATAACAAGATACATAGCGTGCAGACTGACTACAAACTCTTGTCTAGGAACAGAGGAATTTTGATTTAAGTTCCTTGAAAAAGCAAAATATTCTCCAGAACACTCTCTCTCTTTTATTTTGTTTTGTTTTTAAAATCAATTCTTTGTCTGCACTGCTTGGCATACCCAGCTTTTTTTCCTTTATTGTTTTTCTCCTGTATATTGGTCCCAAATTAGTGCTACTGCCACGTATTTGGAATTAATTGCTATGAAGTACATTAAATTTGGATATTTTATTACAGAAATCAACATGGCTGACATTTGAATAAACAGTATTCATTATTCTGAAGTGTTTTACAGTGATCATTTTGTTACATTAATGGAAGAAAAAATATTTTCCCCAATTAGCTACATCTTAACTATATACATATTTTGCCACTTTTGATCTTTGAAAATAATGTGTATAATGGATACCAAAAAAAAAAAAAGAACCATTAAGACATTAGGACACACCTTAGAAAGGGACAGAAAGAGAGTATAAAGATTGTTCATGTATTAATCTTTTAACAATTTTCAGGGATCTCTGAACAGCTTGAAAATATCAATACATTGAGTTTTACAAAAAAAGAGACATTTTTTTCAGTTGAGTAGACTGGACAACAAAATACTAATTTTTTTTTGCTTTGTTTTTAAGTTGCCAATGTTTTCTACACATTTTGGCTGAGATCTGATTTAAGTAAAACACTTCATTTATGACAGAGACATCCACAACCCATCTTAATGACAACCATGCAACCTATCTCTCTGCCTCAATTTCTAACCCTTCAGGCATCTAAAGTCATGGAATTTCTCTTTATTTTCTGTGACATTTCTTTGGTTATTTAATTATAGATACCCTCACATAAAAGGTGTTTGCTGTGTTAGTCACCTATGCCTTACCCATTTGCTTAAAGAAATGTTAGATGTTGTGAGAACTGAAATACTGCTTTTTGCTTGCAAGGTTGCTTTTCATCTCTTTTCACTTAACTGGCTGCAGTGAAAAATGCAAACATCCTCGAAACAGGGATGTAGCCAGGGATGCCTTTTTCCTGTGAGCATACAAGCCAGTGCCATGGAAAAACTTTGTTATTTGCTACCTCTCCTTTTACAGCACAACTCTTACATTTCACGTGGGAGAAAAGAATATGAAAAATCTTTTTACCTAAGTACTGTATGTTTTTGATAATTGGCTCCATTCTCTCTGTGCAGCAGAAGGACAGATGTTCTTAGATTGAGTATCAGTGCCCTATGCTTTTCAGGTGAGTGCTCTCCATTAGATGGTTGTACAAGCAGTCATCCTTAGGTGAAATTACTCTGGGAGGAGAATTTAGGTTGCTTCCAGGAGGGTCAGCCAGAGTATGGGTTCTCTCTAACTAGAGTGCTTTGTCACCTTATGTAGAAACAGGTGCTTCTCTTTCTCTGGATCTCACACTTCAAGCTTTGGACTTAACTTGAAAACATCCAGCCATGACTATTTCTTTGTTCTTTCAGTTCAGAATACACTACACAGAATATCTGAAATTTATTCTTGCACTTCATTGCACTGAAGCTAACTATCTAAAACGCCGATGTTGGCAACAATTTTGCAGCATCCACCGTGAGCACCTGTGATCAGCATAGAGTCATTTCATTTTTTTCCCATAAAAGTTGCTAAATACCCATCATCCAAGTCATTTAAAATTGCATTGGCAATACAAAATATGTTTTAAGGTATAATCATACCCTGATGGGAATGGATTACATAGTTTATTGGGTCTATTCCATCTATACTTTCCATGACGGTTTCTTGAGTGACTTATGCTGCAGTAATCTGCTACTCTGTAGTTGAAACGGATTTAGAGCAAATCTTTCTCTGCAGGTGGCATTTCCCAGTAATGAATTCTGCCACTCAATTATATAATCAGAGTAATTTCTTCATGTTAAAAAAAAGACCTCTTCTTCTTGAGTGGCACGTAAATTACCACTGGATTAAATTAGCGGTATCTGCCAGGGCTTTGAGATTTCTCCAGCTGACAGACAGCACAGTACTGGTAGTAATGATGAAAAAAAGCAAGTAATCTCAGAGCTTTTTCCACTTTACTTTTCTCTTTTTTTTTTTTTTTTCTCACACTGCTTTTTTTCTGCTTGCTTTTATGGAAATATGTGCACTTTAGGTGTCTTCCAAATTATTATTCCCAGAATTACCATTCAGTGTCTGTAGCTCCCAGGTAGAAATGTTTATTTTTGCCAATGATTGACCAATTGACTCAGAAGGGCAGAAAGAAAAAAAAAAAAAAAAGAAAAGATTTTGATATTAATAAAATATTTGGTTTACAAACGGCAATAAAAGTTGACTAAGTATAACTGTCAGCTTGATTTACCCTTCTTCTCAAAGCTAACACAGCATTAACAAATTTACAAAATTGAGGCTATCTGCTGAGTACAAGGGGATATCATATTTTGCATACACAAGCAGTAGGGAGAATACTAATAAGTATTAATTTGTTAGTTTTAGACTTAGTCCCATGGTGAGACCTTAAACAAAACAAAGAAAATGTGTATGGTTTGCAGAGTCATCATTAATGAGCTCCTAAACACTTAAAACCTGATATTCCAACCCC
Organism: Crypturellus undulatus; assembly: GCA_013389825.1. Lineage (NCBI taxonomy): Eukaryota > Metazoa > Chordata > Aves > Tinamiformes > Tinamidae > Crypturellus > Crypturellus undulatus. Next base: position 870,876 of record VWPW01031458.1, on the reverse strand, counting down.
TTAATGAAGCGAACAATCCTATAAGAAAAATAAATAAATAAAAATCAAGTGGCGTCTTTTACTTGCTTATGTAAGGTCAGTGGAGGAAATTGAGAATAACTATTTACAAAGGAGACAGGGGATGAATATTAATGGATTCACAAACCCACTTCTATTATTTTCAAATCAATTGCAAAGGGTTTTTGCCTTCAGATGTTATAAATCATCACAAATATAACCACAACAGACTGAAATGAGGTCTTCAGTATAAGACTTGAGAAACCTTTACATACAGGTTTCTAGAGAAAAGCACCCTGAAAGTTATGACTTTATTACTATTGGTCCCAGTGACTTGCACGCTAGGGGTAAGTTCATTACATATAGAACAGTGCTGAGCACACTATAGCTTGGCCTGGCCATAGCAAAGTGCTACCATAACGCATGATACCCTATTCTCAGTATAATAAATACTGTTTGTGCAGACTGTTACTGCTCTGTGGTACACTCCAAGTTTCTATCTGGATAAGAGAAATGCAATAAGATGACTTTCCTCACAATATTTCCCTCAGGGATTTCAGGTTTAAGTACTTTGAGAACAAGGAGCTGAGCCTTCCATACATTTGTCCATTGCATAAAATATGGTATAAACAGTCTGCCCCAATCCTCTTCATTAGAGGCATTTACTTAAAACATCACCTATGTATTTAATTGTGCAGTGTAGACAATAAAGCATTTGAAACACTGCTCTTATTTTCTTCTCCCTTAAATATTTTAACAAGTCAATTTGATAAATCAGTATCTGTTAGGACCACTTGGAAACTTCCCAGTGAAACAATGGACCATTCTTTGAGAACAAATGTTTCATTTAAAAATAAATATTGTGTTTGACCATCTTCTTCAAAATGTAAGCCATATTCCTTTGTCCCTAGAGTCAACTCACCAGACAAATTGTCTGAGGCCCCCCCGGACCCCAATTTTTGGAGAGATTCAATAGGGAACTGCTTGGGGATCGGGAGATGATGCTTCACAGATCCTCTATGGTCCAGAATTTTATCCTTCAGCACATAATACTTAAAGAATTGCAATTTAATTTCAGAAAAGCAGTCAGGTTTTATTCATAGTAATACTAGATACTGCACAGATCAAAATTTCACAGCAAATGGTTAAAAATAATTTATTCATAGAGAAAATTGCTCTCTGGATTTAGGTAGACTGTTTAACTTCACAAAGGAGGGGAATAGTAAATATGATAACATGGAAGCTCTGAGGAAAAGCTGCTATTCGGCTTTATTTCTATTGAGACTACAATTTTGAAAATAATGTGCCGAATAGAACAGAGATAATATTGTTTTTATGTTACAATATGATCAGGAGTTAAGTTAGGGATTATTTCAAATATAATACCTATATTTATGTTAGGTCTTTAATTGACCTTGTTTGTTTTTTATGGTAGAGACCATAAGGGAGACAACTACATACTTACTTGGCTTCTACATATTTCATCCCTTTCTTATCGCAGTTTCTACTTCTTTTCAAACAACCATACAGTGAGTTTATTCACACTGATGGGATTCTCCTCCCATGAAACTATTTTGTTTTTAATAATATACTACAAGATCTGAAGAAGAAAATAATCATGGCAAATGAAAAATCCCAAGACTCTGAGCCAGAACCCTGCCTTCAAGTTTAAGCTATTCCATTTCCTTCATATCCATCTTTTAAGTACCATTACAAGAACTCTTTGACACCATGATCCTCCTTTTTTTTCGCTTTCAGCTGAGTTTATGTCCTCCTAGGGTAAAGCAATTAACATGAATTATTAGATTTCTCATGTTGACACATCAACAGAAGGATATCTTAGTTTCCCTCGCATGAATGAAACACACAGTTGTCCAGCATTAAATCCTTTGCCAAAGTCATCTTTTCCTTGAACTTCACTGAATGTTTATGACGTAGCCATTTTGGATACACCTGAGAAGCCCTTACTTGTTCTCAGTGGCACTTATTCATGCTTGTAGTGCCAAAGATGTCATCCACCCTAAAAAGATTAGCATTCACATATGTGCAAGTCTATTGCATCTTGCTGACACAGAGAGCTTAGAAATACTTTATATTATGTTTTCAGTTTTTTACAGCTTTGCAGCTAGGATTGAATATATTTTCCATAAATATTGGAGAAAGCAAATAATAACCTTGATATTTGAAAGAAGCAATGTGTAAAACAATGAGTAGATGGAAGATTTCTATGTTATTTTTTGTTTTTACACTGAATTGGGTGACATTTCACATATTCTTGACACTAAATCTAATCCTTTTCTCTGATAACTGGCATTACTCTTAGTCTTTCACTTTATTTTAATAAAAATACCATTATACTTGGAGTGTTTCTTACTTCCTGTTTTCACTGTGCTGTTTCTGAGTGTGTGCACGAAATACAAACTGAAAGAAATCTCTATTCACCTGTGTCACTGTTCTTTCTCCTTAAATGGAGATTTACTTCTACTGAAATCAAGGACATTATGTTCACTGCATTTCAAAGAACTACATCAAAACTGAAGTGAGCTGTCACATCCAAAAATGTTTCTTTATATGTATGGGCTATAGATTTCTTAATTAAAAGCAATATGAATTCCAGCACAGGTAATATGATCAAAAACAATGACAAAAAAGTCATATGACTTACTACAACCTATTCCTGTTTGTTTGATCTGAAGAGGTAATCTTAAGAACCACATGAATACATGATCCTGTTAGCCCTACCCCTATCTATTGCAGCTAACTAGCTCTACTAGCATCCAGGTCATCACAGATAACATCTATGATGGAGAAGGAGAAATATATTGGAAACCTGGATTTGGATTTTGGGTGCTTGTTTTCCCTCTTCAGTTATTTGGAGGGATAAAGGTGACAACAATCCTAATTTAAGAACCTCTGCTAAATACCTGAAGTTGGACAAGATTTACTAGGTGGATGAGTTCAAGTAAAAGTACATTTAGGAATAGGTCTGTCATGAACTGTTAGTTCTTGGGAGCCACTTATATAATTTGAAGTAATTCTGAGCTTATACAACATGTACTTAATAAGAGGGAAGAAGGCCAAAGAATTTCTTTGCAGAAAGACTCCTCCTCGGGATGTATAAAACTGTGAGTGCATAAAGCCACAGCAACCATGTAAAGAAATCAGCTCACTGATCTTGCACAGCAAACATAATAGTAATAAAGAATTGTTTCTTCTATGAAAGTATGAATTCCTGCTTTCCAAATGTTCTCCATGATCTGGTTGACTTCTTCCCAACCTAGAAATGCTCTTAAAGGGAAAGAGGCAGAGTATCCAGATCCTCTCTGCAAGAAACCTATCTAACCACAACAGACTGAAATGAGGTCTTCAGTATAAGACTTGAGAAACCTTTACATACAGGTTTCTAGAGAAAAGCACCCTGAAAGTCACTGGTCCCAGTGACTTACGCGCTAGGGGTAAGTTCATTACATATAGCACAGTACAGTGCTGAGCACACTATAGCTTGGCCTGGCCATAGCAAAGTGCTACCATAACACATGATACCTTATTGTCAGTATAATAACTACTGCTTGTGCAGACTACTTCCTTTAATTCCCTCCTTTCCTTGCTATGTCATACACTCTCATCCTTTAGAACTGCGTCATCCCACTGTGGAGCATCTAGGATTTCCAAGCTTACTGCACTCAAAGGCATTGGGGAGCCTACCAAAGATGTAAGAAATGTAAACATTTTCTTTGCAGCAACTTCCACAAACTTAGATTCTCAACCATCAGGCACAATGCTGTTTCTGGCAGCTCCCACCGAACAGTTCAGATACCAAGTCCAACCTGTGCCTTTCCAATTCCTCCCTGCTCCCAGTTATTTAGTAAATACATGAAGCTGCTCTTCTTTCTGGATACCTTATAGAATTACCTACAAAGTTATAACAGCAAGTAATTAAAAATAGTCTTAAGACCTCATTCCTCTTCTGCTTCCAAACTAACGAGCAACTAAATCTGAAATTCCTGCATGTTTTAATCCAGAGAGAGAAGAGCATATTATTATATGCTTCTCCCCAGTGGAAACAGTTGTCCATACCTAACTCCTTAACTAATGCCCTGAACCTCATTTCAACAAAAATTCTGTTGTTAGAATGCGTAAATAGCTGTACTTGCTTCATTTTTGTGTGATCCTCTGTGGCTTATATTTTAGCCATACAATGTTCCCTCCTTAATGTTTACACCATCGGTCTGGGTTGTAATGTAAGAGAAAAAAACATCATTTCATATATATATGGAAATAAAGAGCCTCAGGCAAAAAAAATGCAATAATTTAATTCACTATTAAAAACAAAAAATGGTAACATGAGAATTTTTACCTCTCTTTTCTCAACCTAAATGTCTCATTTAGATGCACAGTGTTTGAAATCTGTATTCTGGAAAAGGTATGTTTATGTTATTTTTTTGACTGAAAATAGCCCTTATTGTAACCATATTAAGTAAAATATTCATACAAGTAGGAAGATATCCACCCTGTGTGAATACAGCTGTCTTCATTGAATCTCTGTTAATTCACAAACTGGGATCTGTCTCAAATGTGTTTGATGTAATAAATACACAATATTAATACATGTATAAATTACAATTACCAGAATAAATATTATGTTAGTTATTCTTACTACTAAATGCAATTACATATACACTGAAATCCTCTTACATTGTCATTTCTGCATACTATGAATTACATTCAAATATGTGTTTCCAAAATAGTACTGCTTCTAAGTAAGTGCTATTTAAGAAATAGAATAAATAGTGAAAGGACAGAATCCAATTTTTGAAGGGACAAAGACGCAGGCGACAAGTGATAAATTTTGAAATTTGGAGGACAGAGCTGTCCCATGACACCTCTGCTTCACCTGAAAACTTTAGTTTTAGCTTGTTTCCAAGCTCTTCTTAGTCAGTAGCACAAATCCCTATTACTTCAGTGGCATAGTACAGGTCTGTCAAAAATCACAATCCTGCTACCCTATATGACTGTTTTGAGAATATTTCATAGGTCTTAAATCATTTTCAGCGTTTCTCTGGGAAACAGCTATGTTAACATTAGTTAAATAGCAGGAGGCCCCTGCAAACTCTCTTATCAACAGCCTCCTAGTACATCCATACGGTCAAAGCAAAGAAAGCTTCCCAAAGAGAAGCTGAGTCATGGATCACTTTAATCCAGTTAGAGAGCATGAACGACAAATAAGAAGCCATAATAATAAAAACAAGTCTCATTAGTGACAGAATAACATTGTCATTATTCTATAACTTTAGTAAGCAATCCTTACCATCATAACCACGAAAAACACATTTATAAAACATTTATAAAGAAGAAACTCAAAATCAATAGAAATTGAAGGGCTTGCTTTATTTAGTTATTTATTTCACATAATTTTACTGATTTGGATAGAAAAGGAAGTGCTCTGCAATGGATGAAATGTATTTCAACCTGTGTGAGTTTACAGCTACCCATGAAACATTCCTTCTGGAATCACTGCAGATTGGTTTAGGCATGTGAAGTCAGCAGGCCACAGAGCTGCCTTATGCATAAAGAAAATGAAGTACAGTAAATAAAATATCATGTAACACTGTGCATTATGTGGCTGTGTCAGAACTTGTCCTTTGTACTTATCATCACATAAGTAACATTCAGAAGTTAAAATGAGAAATTATGTCTGCTATCCAAGTAGGCATTAGAGGCGCATACTAAACATATGAATAAGTCTTCTGAAAACACTGTAAAATTTCTTAAAAACAGGCATGTTTCTCATTGCCCTGTTGATTTTGGAGGTACAGAAGAGGCCCATGGACAGCAGCAGCACTGTGGTACCCATGAGGCTGGGCCAAGGTCTTCACAGGGCTCTGAATGCTGATCACTGCCTCTCTTCTTGAGCGCCCACCTGTCAGCAGTAAAATCATAACTGATTTGGGGAAGAGGATGCATAACCAGGAGCATTCAAATCCAGCCCCATCGCTGCCTTGGTGGTCTTTGGATAGACCTTCCCCCTCAGCAATCCTCTGCACCACTGACCTCTACAAATGCCCTTTGGGGAAGGGTTTATAACTCAAAAGTTAGAACTTTCTGCTCAGTCTTAATTCAGCAAAACAAAAGGGAACAACTTCATCTATTTACAACAGGAGGAGGTTTTTAGGACTCCTTCACCTTGGCTGGCCAGGTGGCAGCATCTGCCACCTCCCCCCAGCAAGATTCCTCCCAAATACACCAATAAATCCACTGGTACTTACTTTCTTGGAGACATGCACCTCATGCCCTCTCTCCCAATTTTCCCTCCTAGTTTCCTTTGAAGAGTAGGGCTACCTGCTACGCACCTGCCTGTATTGTGAACAGCCTGCTGGGGAACCTCCGGGTGAGAGCACTGTCTCGTCACAGCCCCCAGCATGTCTCACCTGAAGCTTCTGAGCAAAAGTTCCAAAGAATTCTTTATTAAACAAACAAACAAAAAAACACTCCACACATGTGACTTTTTTTTTTTAATAAAAAGTGTGTTTTTTTCAGTTATACCCCATTGACTTGCTTCCAAGAGCTCCTACAATCATTTCAAACACTGTAGTGAAAACTCAAAGATTTTGGTTGCTCGTTTGTTGCTTGAAATTTTGGTCAAAAGGTATTTTTGCAATCACTTCCAAGCAGCTCAAAGGAATAGTGTAGAGAATTAAATAATTTAAGAAGTAGAAGCTCTCTAGGAGATTATAATGAGCAGTAATTACTGTGGAAAACTTCAGGCTGAATGATTGCTTGTTTAAGTAATGATAGCCTAAAAGCTGAATAATCTGCTCTGTTCACATTCATATGGGACCTTGGATACTGAAGCCATCACGACTTTTTCTAAAACATAAAAAAGAAAAGGAGTAGGAAGGCAAAAACATGGTAGATGATTGATTTTCATGGGGGAGAAAAAATCCCTCTGGGAAATGGTAAGGAAAATCAGACACCCTTCTAAACAATCAGTTTAAGGCAAAATTCTTCTGGAGACAGTCAAACTGACTGAGGGGCTTTCTGCTATTTGAGTCATGAGATAGATAATACATTTGAATTATTATTATTATTAATATAATTATCATGGTTGTCATTATCATTGTTACTGAAGAAAACAGAGGCTAAAAGTGAAAATCAAGTGCCTCTTCAAAACATAGGTGTCTGTCAAAAATATTTTTAAAAAGCATTTCTTTTTTTAAAGGCAGATGATGGCTAGAGGAAAGGCAATGTGCTTATTTACAGAGAGAAGAGCAAGGCGCAAAGAAAATAAATTCCTTCTTACAAAGGGAGTTTTTATTAAGGAGCAAATGAATAGAAAATACCTGAGTTAGACTAGAACACCTTATTTTTCCTCTTTAAACAGACAATAGGTCCAGGAAAAATAGAAAGGTAAAGAATGTCTGTTTTATGTACACACATGCACTCATTTAAATACCACTGTTCATGTAACTGTCTCTTGACATCTACAGTAAGAAGCAAAAATTTTCAGAAAAATAATATTGAGAATAGTTTTTTTTCTTGTTTCTTCACTTATATTTATTTTGTTTAGCTATTTTATTACTGAAAAGGCCCTGTAAATCCTATAAGGGTATCAGATAACTCGCACAACATGCCAAAAGTAGAGATATGATTTTTGAGGGCTTTGCCTTAGAAATACTATGGGAAGACTTGTAGGACCACCGAACCTCTTTCAGATTCTTGTGACTGAAGGCTGTGAATTTATTAGAATTCCAGCAAAAGCAGGTTACAAAATCAGTAATGCATATTATGGTGATTTGAACTAGTAAAAGCTTAGAGAGCATATTCTGTAGCTTACTGAGTTTTGTAGTTGGATGCATGATAGATGTGCATCCAATCACCGGTTCTAGTTAGACAAGCACGCTTATCTAAAATTTTATTTAGAAATCAGCCTGGATTCTTCACATTAAAGACAGCTTTCTCAAACTTCTCAGTTTTTGTTAGTTTAAAATGTAATATGGGATTCTTACTAATAGAATTCTTCTAAACGAAGAAAGTTTATTATAGTTGCTATGCATAGAAAAAGAGTGAGCTTCACTTTTCACATATGTAAAAGACTGTCTTTATTAATTGCAGATTATTAAGACACCCTCGCATTTTTTCCATGTTGTTTAATAAGACAGCTGGTATTATTCATAGAGCAATACAAAGTACTTACCACAACTGACTGCGAACAATTTATGAGGGTATTTGGTGAATTATCCATAAATAAAAAGATATGATCAATTTATCAATCTACATTATTCACATTATCCAAAATTATTTATATCATTAAATGCTTAATAATTTTATAGCTATACTAAACATTGTACATCCCATAAATGTAATTGAATAATAGTATGACTGTTTTTTGAGAGAAATTACTTTGATTTCAGAAATCATTATCTTTTCTTAAGCATTTACTGTCATTAAGGCATTTATTTCCATGATTTGTTTTGCCATTCACTAAATAAGAGGCGACAAGGTCATTATTAATTTGTAATGTCTTCAGCTATGATAACTAGAGAAATTACATTAATTTGAGAACTTGTTTTTTTCTTAGCCAAAAGTTAGAATTCTGAAATGATTTAATACTGACCTACTTGGAGTCTGACAGTCATTCAGGGTGAAAAAGGTTATTTGCCAGATGACACAGAAGAATTGTTTGACTTTAAGCATTTGAAAGAGATGAACAGAAGTAATAGTTGTTTGTTTTTGCAGCAAGAAGATCACTGGTTTGTTATTTATCATTGTCACAACTTCTTCATGACTATAAATTTCTTCATTAACTGATAATAAAATGGGTAGTTAAAAATGAAGCAAACTATGATACCACTCATTCTTTTCATGGTGATTTTTGCTGATATTGAAAAAAGATATCAAATAGAGATTAGTTAATTCTCACAGCACCTGAAAGCTCAAGCTGCTAAGCCCAGTATGAACAAACTCTTGAGGAAGTTATTCCTCAGAATAACTGGGTGAATATTTTGGCTGGTGCAGCTACAGGATTAGTTATTTCCCTCACATGCCATAGAGTCCTCTCATATACTCCATGATAACCTGTATGGAAAGTCAACCAGATAATCAGGACAGAGACAAATGATTTGTAAGTCATATTCTATCTTGGGATCATTCATTTGGCCTTTATTCACAGGATGCAACTATCATATTTATTCATTTAGCAATCTGCAATAAAATGGAGCAATCCTTACAAATAATGTGCTACAGAGATATTGTTTATCTTTCCAAAATAAGTCAGAAGGGAGAGCCCTGAGTGCATGCCCCTACTGTCCTTGAAGAGTTTGCTTGCCTGGGATCAGGGTCAGCTGATCAAGCTGGTCAAGTTGGTACGCCTCTGTAAGTACCAAGGCTGTGTAAGTCCAGCCTAAAGGAGAGTTGTTAGGAAAGCACAGTGTGGCAATGACTTCCAGGCTGTGGCTCCCTCAGGTCCTGTCTGACCATACTGCATCTAGGCCTATGCCTCTCTCTGGTGCTGTTGATTCAGGCCATGAGCCAGGACCAGAAACTTGATTCCCTGCCTGGATCTGTCTCATCACTATAGACTTACCTGAAGATGCATTCTCCTGAGAAGATCAAATTGGATATTGTGCAGATGGCATTAAAAATGATTTATTGCATTCAGTGCAATCCTGGAAATGTTAAATTGTGAATCTGTAAAGAGAAAGTCAAGTCCTTCCTAACTGCCAAATCTACTACGCTCAGAAGCTTAGAAGCTTTCCCCACAACTTTGTGTTCCAGCAGCATGAAGTTCTTGTTTTGCTGGAATAAATATGCCAGATGCATGGAAAATTGCTTGAATAGTCAACTTCTTTAAATAGAAAGATAAAGTATAATGATAACAAGGACTTCTAGTCTTTTCTATATGTTTAAATTTTAGGACATTAATGCTATTTAGAAGGAAAAAAAAAAAGTTAAATGAGGGATCTGTTCTATTACCACTCATACCACTCAGACCATAACTGTATTTACCTATAGAACATTTGGCCAGTCCATGCATAATTTTCATGCAAGCGCGTGCATAATGTATGGATGCGATTATAGAGTTCTTAAAATGCTAGTATTAGCAATCCAGTAATAGAAAATGTACTTTTCCTAGACTAATATCACTGACATGTCACAAAATTTGGATGTAGGTAAATCCTAACATAGCAGACCTGACTCAGGATTCTACTAAACTGAGAAAAATAAGACAAGTGCAATCAGATAACTCCCAGCTTTGCATGGCTTCTTCCTCAGCAAAGTAAGCGATCCTTCTATTTGATACTAGAAACCTAAAGGACCGAAGTAATCTCATGGTGAAGAAGCAAGCAACTCAAATTAATTTAATCAATTGAATTGGTTTATAGCAGGATAATAACACCTTTTCCAGAGGGTCTTTCCAAGGACAAAGAAAGCAATTCACATTTGGCTCAATAACAGTCACTTACATAACAGGAAAGAATAATTACTCTATTGCAGGAATGAGGGCTGAAATTTAATAGCCTGAGTTATTTTGTAGGTCAGATAAGATGATAAGAGTAGTTCTCTTTGACCTTAAAATCTATGAATCTATGCTTTAAATTGTTGAGACTCTTCTTGTTTATATACGTGGACTAAAAGCTGAATATTATTCTAGATTAGAAACTTTATTTTTTCTCTCTCAAATAAAGATACAGTGAAAGGCAGACTCAGATTTTCTGCGTTCCATCTTTTTAATTCTTCCTCATATTCACTTCAGACACAGTGTCAACTCTTTCTTTACTTCTTCAGACTAATAATGATTTTAAATGTCTTCTACCCTCTTTGACTGAATTGTTTTTTATTAGATTTAGGAGTTAGATCTAATGAATAGAAGTATGCAACATTCAGTGGTCTTCACAGGGCATACTGTAAGCCAGAAAGTAATGACTGTGAAGCACTAAACAGCATTTCACAGGTTCACTTTGGATTAATATGATAATAAAGCAGTGTTGAATTATGCAGTTTGATTACGTACAAAATTCGGTGAAAGGAATGATTTTCATTCCCCTGACAATACTTAAAAAGCTAATCATAAATGGTGAAGAAGTGCCTGATGTGTTCTCTCACTCCTGTGTATACTTAGTGCCTACTAATTTCTGTGTATAGATAGTATAGATAGTGGGCTGATTATATTTCATTTTATATAGTAGCTTTTCATCTTAAACAATCTGACACTTTCCAAAAGAGTGTAGTTTGCTGAAAATAAAGGAAAGAATCACCCGTTGGCCAGACATATCTTGGAAGCAACACTGAATCNAAAAAAAAAAAAAAAAAAAAAAAAAAAAAAAAAAAAAAAAAAAAAAAAAAAAAAACTAAATTATTTCTATGAAAAATATACAATTATTTAGCTGAATTTTACACATATCCTCATATTTCATGCATGCTTTAGAATGTTTAAATTTTAATATAGATTTTCACAATGCAAATAGTAAAACAAATGAGCAGGCAAGAAAGAAACAAGCAGTTTGTTAGAAATAAAACTATGGTGAATTCCATCTTTCTGAAAGCAGAATACTATCAATACAAGTGGAAAGTTATTCTGGATTTCTCCACATGTTTTATCAGTGGGTACTAGTATATATATTAGATATATGCAAAAAAAGGGGTAAAAAAATGAAACCTCACATTCAATGGAAATTACTATGAAAAATATATGAATGGTGAAGAAAATTTATATCCTACTCTTTTCAGTGATAACTAGGAGACCTGTAAATAAAGTATAAGTTTAAAATTCTGTTCAAATTTGGCTTCAAAAGTATGAACAATTATGTTGCAATAGTATTTTCAGTTTCATCAGAAGAGTTAACCACCTTTGCAGCTGGATCACGAAGGTCTATTATTTGAAGAGCAGAAAGAAAATGTCTACATATTTTCTGCTAAAATCTTTTGCCTCATGTGGGCAATGAACTCACTCCTTACACTGTTAAATATCATAAGCAGCATAATTTTTTCAACAATTATAACTGACTGCAAATGCCTGTGAAATCCTTATTCAGATCTACCTCAGGAGACACACTGAATCCTTCTAACAGAACTGGCTGCCTTTTAGAATAATAGTTTGTAGCTAACTCTAGATTAGCTTCTTTCCATTTTCCTTCTCTCCTCTCCCCTCTCACCTTTTCCCTTTCCACTTTTCATGTCTCAAGACAGTTCACCATTAAAGTACCAAGGATTTTTTGAAATGCTTTCCTCCATATATTTTTCCCTCTGTGGATTTTCTTCTTCAGACTGTGCTATTGTATTTTCCACAAACATAAATTTATAATAATTTGGGAGAACCTAGGATGTATTTAGGTTGGGATCTTTGAATGCCTCTAGTACTTAAAATGCTACATAATATTCTTTCATAAGTGATATTCAAGGGTGATGATCTGTGGTCAGAGATTCTGCAGGCATTATTTCTGATTTTATTTCTGGTTTTGTTTTTTTTTACGTAGGTTTCTGGGATGAATCTGGATCTGCTATACTATTTTTTGGATAGAAACTTTTTCTGGATGTGACATTGCTGAAACAATGCTGAAACTACAGGCAGTAGATATTTAAAAATGCTGCATAGCTCAATGCAAAAAGCAGAGGAGGACAAGAACAAGAGAATGATATGCAATTAAAACTTCAAAGATATTTATCCTGATTTCAATGAGATGAAAAAGTCACAATTTTTGGAAGAAGACTGTGGAATTTTAACATGCATAAGAAATTTATTGAGTGCAACCTACTGGAGCATTAGTTTAGTAGTTAATTCAAGCATGAGGCTTCCACTTATTGAAACAACTGTCCATCTATTTTTTATCATTTGTATCAAATGCAAAACAAATTTTTTTGCATTAACAACATCTTAAGAAATGTCTTATTTGCAAATGAGGAAGTTGCACTCATATGCAATTCACCCAAGAAAATAATGTACCTAGTGTTAGAATGCAGCTATTTTTAGCCTTTGCCAAGCAGTCATAAATCTAGCTATTGAAATAAGCTTTCAGTCATGAATAATTGACCATAACACAGAATTTCCATTTCAAAGATCTTTGTCTTCTTGATTTTCAAAGTTGGGGGTGGGAGAGAGGGGAAGTTAGGGGTGTGGAATAACATTTTGGTTCCTGGTGTAGAGCTTTTTCCTGGTCTTACTAGAGGTCAGTTTCCTTACCAAACAGCAGAAACACAGTCTTTCTTGCTGTGTAATAAATGATAAGAAACTTTTTAAAAATTAAAATAAAAAGAAAGATAAATTAAATCTGAACTGGATGGATTGCATCAAATATGTACAGCACTGTTCTGAGAGTCTGAAGTTCAAGCAAAGTTCACTGTTGTGCTGCTTCACTGAAGAAGAACATGGGCACAGAAGCATTCTTGCATTGCTTGAATCTTATCAGAAGTATCTTACAGCTTCTAAACAAATGTTATTTTATATATGGACCTTACTGAAAGCATGGGTATTGGATATGTTTTCACAGTGCATTCAACTCCTCCAAAAGAATTGAAAACACCTAAGAAAGCTTTTCAGAGCAAAATATCTTCAAGGAGGACTGTGGTAGACAAAAAAAAAATGTATATATTGTTTTATATATATGTATAAATTGTTTATATGTATATATTGTTTTATAAAATGCTAACAAAACTCCAAGGAGTTCAGACTAGCCTAACAAAATGACTTTGTGATCAATTTGTTTGACGATTACCATATTCATCATACAATCGAACAGAATAAATACTATCTTACTTACAAAAATATCAACTTAACTTTCTTCACTTGCCTTCATAAAATTTACCCTCAATAGATCTTACCTATTAAATACAGTGCAAAGATCTGTGATAAGCCTCAAAAAAAAGGGATCAGCCCCTGCAAGCCCTTGACTAAAGAGATATTGTTATTTCAGTGACAAGTGTTTGATACTCACACTGTAATTAGCTACTTTCTCTCCTTGTGTCCTAGAAAAAAAAAGGAGATAACATTCAGCTTTAGGTTTTGAACAAACCATGAAGCTTGTTATAATTTTTACTTCTGTAACATTTAGAACAGTCTCTGCTTCATTTTATTACCAGTTACAACTGATGAATCCAAATTCCTTGCTGCAGCTTCAGGGAGAGGAATCAAAACCTTATCCGAATGGTATGGAATTGCCCTTCACTAAATTAGGCAATCTTCTATGGTAATTAATGAACACTCCTCTCATCCAGGACTGCCAGAGGGATTTTGTTTAGAGAAAAAAATATGCAATTTATGGCAGTCTCTTCATCCTACCTTCTGGCTCTCAATTCCTCTTCTCAGAGATGCTCTTCAGTCCCCGGTTCACTCTATATTTTCATTGTTCTGTGAACATATTGATGAAGGCTTTAAGTGAAGCCTTTGAGATGAGGAAGATTAGGCACAGTTTCTATCCCTATGCAATGCACTGGAAAACCTACTCACAAGATGAGCTCAAGCAGATTAAGAGAAGTAAATGGAAGAAAGTGAATGAAGACTGTTGACGAAAAAGATCCATAAGTAACAAGGCATGACAGCTAGCAGAGGTGAGAAAGGGATCAGGAACTCAAGGAACTCAGAAGGAAAAAAATAAAAGATCATAGTCTGATGTAGAAACTGACAAAACTCTGGTGAACTTTTATCCTAAATCCTGGAAAAGATACTCCAAACAATACAAGAAAGTTCAAATTTCCATCTAATATGGAAATAGCTATTTAGTCAGGCAAAAGGATTCAATGCTTTCTTCTTAAACTATTTATCTGTCTTTTGTATGCAGGTTTATACCATGTGAACATACCACCATCTGCATTTAACACTCAGAATCTATTGTTGCTCTTTCTGATGACTTTTCTTTAAAGGTCAAATTTTGAATTTGTGGTTCATATGTGTAACTCTAGTATTTTGATGACATAAGGTCAGATTGGATTCTCTCTAAATTATTAGAAATAGAGAAAGTATAAACTGTTAAGCTATATCAAAATGAAGGTGAGCATTTTTTTATATTTTTCTAAGTCAGATTTAGAAAGGAATTTTGATGAAAAAGAAAAAGGTGAGAGGAAAATGTAATCTCAACTCTTTTTTTTTTTACCTTAAATATTTTATTTCAATCTTTTTGTTTTGAAATCTCATGTTTGTTTCAGAACAGATCTAATAGTCAGAAAGAATAGAAAAGGTAAACATAGATAACAATGATAATTTAAATTTGTAAATATTTGTAATATTTTGCTAAAAATAGGAATGCACATATTTTTACTGAGAAATTCTTTTCTCACAACTGGTTGCATTTCTGTGAAAAAACAAAAACAAACACTGCAAAACTCTACTTGTAACAAAAATGTTTGCTTAAAGAAGGGGTAAATGGTTAAATGTTGTTTAGTGTGAAACTCATAAATTTAAGAAAAAATATATAACATATATACAAATATTTATGAGTACTTCTATGGAGGAAAAAAAAGTGTATTTAAAAAAACATTTACATGACTCTCACTGATGTTCAAAATCTCTTTCCACAATAGAAAGAATCACTGAGGATCAGAAAATAACTGTGACAGCCTTAGATTCAAATTGACTTTTTCTCCAGTTCCTGTTGTTGGCTCAGTCAACAAATTTATGCCTGAGAACCATATGCAACTGTTGGAGGATAGGTTAATCTGGCCATCCATCATTATGTTAGCCTTTGGCTTTACTCAGCTGGTGACTATTTTCTTGCCTTGTTCGTGGGAGTGTGTTGACCCAATCTAATATGGTTTCAAGGGACTCCATCAGCTGTTTGCTTTGTTGTATTAATGGAGTCCGTAAGACCTTTTTATTGAAGAGCTGAGTGTTCACCTACTGAATGGCTACCCATTCAATGGTTTACTGGATGCAAGAGTGAATTCTGCTTATTTTTCTGTTCTTAACATATTTTTATTTTCTATTCATAATATTCTTTATTGTCCCACTGCATTTATAATGAATTCTTGCTGAGTTCAGAATTAATTTTACTCTTGACTTCAACTTGAATAGAACATCTCTGTATACTGATTTACTATTTTTACTTTCTTTAGGCTAAAACAAAGTGATTTAAAGGAGTGATAAACTTGTTGCAACTATGAGATTGCCTAATTATATGATACTGCCTAGGGGAAATGTTAGCAAAAGTGTTTTCAGCAAATTCTACCTTTTCAAGATTATTATTTGAATAAAAATAGTTCTAGTGACACATTATCTGGGATAATTCAATATTTTTCACATTTATGTTGTCAGTTTTTGTATCTATTTACCTACTCTCACTTTATCAAAAGGACAAAATATTTGAGGCCTTTTAAATATCGCAGCAAAATACCCAAAGTTTCCAGTTTGGAGGCATGAAAGTTACCTCTCGTTTTGATTCATATGGTGTTTCCTATCTTTGAGATTGGCTTCAACTTTTACCAACCTTAAACAAAATTGAAAGCAGCAAATGAAACTACTGTTTATGATCCTGAAAATCATCATTTTCCCTTTATTATTAAAAAGAAAAAAAAAAAGGATAAACTTGCTGCTTTTCTTTAAGAAAGAGGAGGCAATATATTTTTATGCTATAAATTGATCCATGTTAACTTCATTGTTGGTGCTGAAATAGAAATTTTACCTAACTGTATCTCTAAATAAGGAAAGTGATAGGGAACAGCAAGAATGAGAAGCTAACTTCTGACAAAGGCTTGTGTATGAATTTCATTAGAGCTTTATATAATGCCAAAACTCACTAAATTAAAAAAAAAAAAATGTAATGCATGTAATTTCAGCACAGACCAACATTTTGAAATTCTGATCCATTCTGAAAACCAGATTACCTGTCAGATACTAACAAGTATCCTAAAGTGATCCTGATAAATGGTGTAGTTTGCATGGCTTTGCCATTTCTGTTCAAAGAACTTCCACACAGTTTTACTGAAATAAAAGTGAAATTTTATGCCATGTATATAAAGGGGAGGAAAATAAATGAAGTTTCTGAGCACTGAAAAAGAATGTGAAGGATGGAAAAGAAAGTTTTCCATCAGTGAAAGAGGAGAAAAGCATAATGACCTACCAATTATGTTACACGTTTGCGGTGTCTTGATCCTCAGTGTATACCAAATTTCTTCTTTTTAATTAAATGTGCACCTTTACATGTTGTCACTAGTTGTTTCACACTTCATTGTTTGTTTTTATGTCTACTGATATAATTGACCATTATTCCACTCAGAGAAAAGACAATTAGACAAATATACTTCTTTCTTGTTTTAACCATGCCACCTCTTCTCTTCCTCTTCTCTACCTCTTGGCTGCTATTTTGTTATCCTAACAAGCAATTTCTCTTTACTTTTCAAAGGCTTTAATGACCAATTTTTAGCCTCTGTACCATCTCCTATTTTGTACTAAATTGTTAGCTTCCTTGTGATTCTACTATGAATCCAGCCATCATTACTGAGTAAAGATTTTCATCCTGTGTTTTGGACTTTCATCTATGATGTTCCTTTATAGATGAGAGAATCTTGTAAACAGCCACCAAGCCACCTCATTATCTGTTGAATCCCAGGGGCTGGTGTGCTAAGGCCATGAGCTGTCACGCCGATTACCATTACCCAGCCTGTTCCACCTCTCACTAACCTCCCACTGTCCATTTTGACAAACCTTAGCATGCAAGCCTGATGGATCAAGAACTTGCAGGGGCTACCAGGTCTCAAACATAGGATTGATAATAGTCATTTTAAAATTCACTACTGAGTAACTATCCAGTTAATACTGATGTTGCTAAATCATTGACCATGAGATTTCCACATTTAGGGTGCTCAATAACTAGCAGTGACATTTGGCATTAAGGTGTGACAGCTGCTACTTTTTCATAATTATGATTTTCATAAGGCTGCAAGATACTATGGGAAATATCAAATGCTTTTAAAACATTATTCAAACACATTGACTTGGTATAGCTTATTTAAATAAGCTTGGTATAGCTTATTTAAAACTACCACTAGTTTTACACATTTCTCTAATGATTACCCTTGGGCAACATGAGTACATGAGACTTCTGCTTGATATCACACTCAAGTCAGCTGACACTCTTTGTAATGACAGTTTGAAGCTTCTGCACTGTGACAGGAAATGTAAGTCCAAGCTTTAGAACTGAAAATGAACAATTTGGCCTGGTTACATGCCAGATTCTACTGTAAATTTCATGCACAGAAACTGAGGTTTAGCTACTTGCTGTTCACTAGCTTCTTGGTATCTCTACTGGCCATTACAAAAAGCAGGTGTATCTCACAGACAGTAGTTGAAATTTAACAGAAGCGCATTTGAATCCATGAAAATGTCTCAGTTCACATGTCTTGAAATCAATCTCTCTTTCTCTCACTACTTCAAAAGACATCAGCCATCACAAGAAAATAAAACCATTAGTACCTGAACAGGTTGATGTCATTTAGCCCTGTAATACTTAATCAGAAATGATATGGGTAATCCTCAAGCAAAGTTAGGTCTGAGCCTGTTTATTTCACAGACAAACTTTTGGATTAAAAAGGAGCTTGTCCCTCCAGTTTGTTTGTGATTCTTCCTTTTGTTTGTCCTTTATGAGGTTTGTCTGCCTTTACAAGAATTTAAAATCATATGTCTCCAAAATCTCAATACACTTGGTGAAGAAATGTCAAAATAAGCTGTTTTGACATTTCTGGAACACATAAATATTTTGATTTTTCAAAAACTAGTTGCAAATTCAATCCAAAATTATGATTAGCTTTTGCTGAAACTGCTGATTTTGCAAGTACAATTTGTTCAGTTCTACTTGTGACTCTCAAATCCTAACAGCTTTTATACATTTTCTCTTACAAAGCTAGATGAAATTCCCTTGTTATGTGGAACCATTTATTATTGTTGTTAACCTTATCATTAAGTTTTCATCTTAGTTGTCAAAATCTTCATAAAAATATCCCTTGGTTAAATGTCTCAAGAATTCACAGTCATTTGTAAATTGCAGAGATATATTCACCAATGAAGAAATTATACTGTTTTCTATTTTTTTCTTTTTCTTTTTTATTTCTAGAATTATTTCATTAGTTTGCCTGGAACAGTATTTTTTTTCTTCCTTTCTTTTTTCCTTTTTAACATCTGTGTTTCAAGTTTTATTGTCTTTCATCTGAGTCAGTCTAGAAAGTACCTATACAAGTATATAGCTTTTATTCATTATGCATATGCCTTAGGAAATCAATGTATCAAACAGATTGTTAAAATTTTGATGATGTTTCTTTCCCCATTGGATTCAGGTGCCCATTGGGTGGAGACTTTTCATAATAATGCCTCAGCAAAGATTTCGGCAGTTCTGCAGCAATTGCTGTGACAATGTGTACCACTTATTTTTTTTTCCTTTAATAGGTTGTTATGAATACCAAAGGGTTAATTATTTGTTTCACACTTTACTTACTTAAGAATCTACCACACTTACATTGTCATATGCTCTGGTTTGAGATTACATTAGGATAAGTAGCTCTATCTCCCAGAACCTGTTTGCATAAGAAGAGAAGACAAGCTATCTGATGGTACTAATCTTTATTTTAATCAAAACAGAAGATGAGCAGAGGGAGAAGCCAAAGATAATTTAAATTCTTTGTATTCAGTTTAGGATCTTTGAAAACTTATAGCTCAAATGAGGAAGTTTTATTGGAATGAATGATGAACCATTGCACATGAAGCAATTGCATTACTGTTTTATGTTGCCATCATCTTAATCCTCAATACTATTCATCAGTTTCTTTAATTGAATCTGAGAAAGAAATGGTAATAAAATGCAGGACAGCTCTGTAATTCAGTGATGGAGCCCATAAAATGCTCCAGTTTAGTCTTCAAAAGTCAAGAAAGAATGACAATAGAATGATAGGCTACGAGTGCTTTGAGACTGAAAACTATAAAGTAGGAATGGACATATAAATTGCCCAGACACTTAGAAAAATCAAATAGAAATAATCAGAGTAACCCAGCAAGATGCACTTAGAAGGTACTCATTTCTCATTACGATACCTCTGTCAGTATTACTAGATAGTTTTAGTTCTGAACATATACGGAGTTGCTTTGTAGGAGGGAGTATAAATACATATATTATAAATATCTATACATATACACACTAATGCTAAATCAGAATTCAGACTTCAGAAACTCACTGTCTGCAGTCCAGATCATGCTGCAAACTTGATATCAAATTCATGATACCTGTGTATCTCATTAAAGGATATCTCTACTTTTATCTTTTGGATAAAAGTAGAAACCTATGTGTGGAATCCCTAGCAAAGCTAGGTCTGTAGCCCCAGTCATAGGCCCTTTAAAAACTATGTGGGTCTTTTTACTGCATTCAGTGTTTTTGGATCAGATCTTAGACATTAGTATGCAAGTTCAATTGCAGTCATAGGAAACTAATGGCATATAGTACTTATGAGGATGCTGTCAGGTCAAGCAATGCCTTAGACAAGGTTTTACAGAACTTGAAACTGAATTATTTCAATTGACTTCATTTATCAAATCTAATGGGGAAAAAAAGTAATTATGTCCCTGCAACACATTGCACTTCAAATTAGGGCAGTTACAGACCATAACAACTATATCTGAAGATGAAAATGTAGGCAAACTAGAATTGATAAAACATGTAAAGGAAAAAAAATATGGAGTGATGCTTTTAAATGGAGAAAGATAGGAAAGAGCAAACAAGAAACACATTCAAGCTGTTTCTGAACAAACTTTTAGCTTTATTTGAGTAGTCGAAATTTTTTGTGACTTGTTTTTGAAAAAAAAATAGAAGGTGTGATTGGTTAAGCAGGTAAGAAGGCAAATTATAATAATAATAATAAAAATACAGGTGTAGCAAAGTACAATAAAGCTATGAAAAAGTACAATAAAATAAAATAAAAGCTTGCCTTCCAAACAGTTTGCCCTAGTTTCGAAGGCTGCAAGTTTGTGTTTTTTGGATCATCCCAAAATGTGTGTCTTTTTCCTGGCAACTGAAGCTTGGTGGTATGTCCGTCTGGTCTGCTGTTATTCGTCACTACCATTTTAAATTTAATGGCACTGTTCATCTAATTGGTCATTTTGTTTATGAGAACATCTGGGAACAGCAGAAAAAATGACCATGATGTCCACACATAGTTGTAAATGGCATTATATTCCTGCTGTCATACAAAAACACCTCCTCATTTTTATTAAACACTTAGCTCTATTATGTTTTCTACATCAATATAAAAAGAGCTTATGTGATGGTATTTTTTTTTTCTTTTTTCAGCTGTGTGGCAAACAAAATGTTTAATTTTAATGTGAATTTCTCTCCCCAGTTTACCACCAGGTTATCTAAAGAGACCTCAGAATTAAAAGTGCAGAAAGGTCAGTAGATGTGGATGTCCTCAACTTCTTCCACTAGAATGAAGGTCAAATGATGACCTACACAAACAGGGATCATGCTACCATATGTTCTCTTTTTCTTAAATATTGAGCTTCTGGATTTCATGCAACCACCTGGGCTACTTAGGGAACTTTAATTTCTCGAGACCTGGGCAGGCTGCCTACCTTTTCACGCACTTAATAAAACCAGACAGAAAGGACTACAGACTTAAAAGGACGAAGAAAAAAATGCTTATGGAAAAGGTAACAGAAGGTTGTTATTCTAAAGAGGGGTTCACATTTGTTTCCAATATGAACCTTGAATATAGCTTGGAAAATTGAAATGGTATTTTTCTTCTAGGGCTGCACCATCAGAAAAATGAATGGAAAGGGTGATTCAGGATTGTAAAGAATATCCGGCATACAACAGCATTTCAATATGAGTAATTTCCAAGCCATTACCTCACTCTATTTGGTTACATTTTTGTGGGAGTAAAATAATTGCCACAGCAAATTTGGTATTCCTTGTTTGCCTCAAAGAGATGCATTCTTTAAATTCTAATGTTTTTCATCCCAGCATTACAGGTAATGCTGCTGTTATTTTATACACTGTCTGGTTTTAAGTGGTAGTCAGAAGTTGGGGTAATCAGTAATGACAGGAAATAAGCGGAGAATGTGACTTCTTTAGCTCAGGAGGAAACAGAACTCTAAAATGAGTCCTTCAGTGTGTTAAAAGAGTTTTTGAGTTGGCTCATTTCTGTTTCTTTAATTTTGCTCAGATTTGCCGGAGCAAAACCCAAGAAAATGCAATTTTTAACATACACTGGATACACAACAGCAGTCAAGCCTATTCTTGTCAGATATTATGACACAACTCAGTGAAGGCATTTCCTTTCTCTTGCACTTTCTACCCATTCAGGGATGCTGCCTATGAGAAATGGTTAATGTCTTGCTTATTAGCTTCATGATACATCCCTGAAATGTGCAACCAACTTTCTGCATCTTTAAATTTGTCCTCAAATACATACCTAAACTTGGCATTTGCTTCCTAAGCGTTCCTTGGAAATACTTCTTGTTTAATTATTTAGTAAGTCTGTGAGGAGTAATCAGAACAAGGCCTAAACTTCAAAGGAAAAAAAGATATAACTGGGAAATTAGACAGAAGAGTAAGGATTGTTTTAGCAAGCAAAGTGGTTGGACAGCAACTCAAACACCTTATGTCCAAAGAGGCCATTTCCAAATACCATAAAACTTAATAGAAATGGAATGCATATTTTTGTCATATATTTTGTCATATGTATTTTTTCCCTTCATCTACTGTTGAATATGATTATTATATTTTTTATTATTTTGATGCCCACAAGGGAATTTCAAGGTGTAATTCTTAAATTCAGCTTGATACAGTATTCTAGTAAAAGAAAGACTAGACATTATCTTGCATGTTCTAACTATTGAACATGTCTTATGAAGACAAAGGAGGAGGAACAGTCTTATGAAGACAAAGGAGGAGGAACAGTCTTATGAAGACAAAGGAGAAGTCTTTAATACAAAGGAAAACTTCCATGACCAAATTCACATAGTCAAGTCTTCTGAACAAGGGCCAAAGAACATAGGAAGTAACAGGAGTAAGTTGGGTCATCATAGAATCATAGAATCATTATGACTGGAAAAGACATTCAAGATCATAGAGTCCAACTGTAAGCCCTTCAACACCATGCCTGTTAAAACAGGTCCCTAAGCGTCTCATCTACACATTTCTTGAACACTGCTAGGGAAACCCTTTCCTTAGGCAGTCTGTTCCAATCACAGAATCACAGAATCCTTAATGTTGGAAGGGACTTCTAGAGATCATCTAGTCCAACCCCCCTGCTCCAACAGGTACGTGGCACAGGGTCACATCCAGGCATGTTTTGAAGATCTCCAGAGAAGGAGACTCCACCACCTCTTTGCACAGCCTGTTCCAGGGCTCTGTCACCCTCACAGGAAAGAAGTTCTTCCTCATATAGAGGCGGAACTTCCTGTGTTTCAATTTGTACACACTGCCTCTTGTTCTGTTGCTGGCCATCACCTAGAAGAGTTTGGCCCCATCATCTTTACATTCTCCCCTCAGGTATTTGTACATATTGATCAGATTCCCTCTCAATTTTCTCCAGGCTAAACAGGCCCAGCTCGCTTAGTCTTTCTTCATAAGATAGATGCTCCAGTCCCTTAGTCATCTTTGTCACTCTACGTTAGACCCCCTTTAGAAGCTCCATGTCCCTCTTTTCTGGGCAGCCCAGAACTGCACCCAATACTCCAGGGGCGACCTCACCAGAGCTGAGCAGAGGGGCAGGATCCTCTCCCTCGACCTGCTGGCAACGCTCCTCCTGATGCAGACCAGGATCTCACTGGCTTTCCTAGCCACGAGGGCACATTGCTGACTCATGGTTAACTTGTTGTCAACCAGGACTCCCAAATCCCTCTCCACAGAGCTGCTTTCCAGCAGGTCAACCCCCCTAATCTGTACTGGTGCCTGGGCTTATTCCTCCCCAGGTGCAGGACCCTGCACTTGTCCTTGCTGAACCTCATGAGTTTCCTCTCTGCCCATCTCTCCAACCTGTTCAGGTCCCTCTGAATGGCAACACAAGCCTCTGGAGTGTCGGTCACTCCTCCCAGTTTGGTGTCATCTGCAAACTTGCTTAGGGTGCATCCTGTCTCGTCATCCAAGTTATTGATGAATAAGTTGAACAGCACTGGGTTGAGTACTGACACCTGGGGGACACCACTGGCCACAGGCCTCCAACTAGCCTTGGCACCATTTATCATGACCCTCTGAGCTCTGCCATCCAGTCAGGTCCCAATCCACCTCACCTAACCCACACTTCCTGAGCTTCCCCAGGAGGATGTTATCGGAGATAGTGTCAAAAGCCTTGCTAAAGTCAAGATAGACAACATCCACAGCTCTCCCCTCATCCATCCAGTCTGTCATCCCATTGTAGCCTATCAGGTTGATCAAACATGACCTCCCCTTGGTAAATCCATGCTGTCTACTCCTGATCACCTTCTTTCCTTCATATGCCTAGAGATGGTCTCAAGGATGAACTACTCCATCACCTTTTCAGGGACGGAGGTGAGGCTGACTGTCCTGTAGTTTCCTGGCTCCTCCTTCTTGCCCTTTTTGAAGACTGGAGTGAAGTAGGCTTTCTTCCAGTCCCCTGGCACTATGCTTTCCATGTAGAATTTTTCTTTAGAAATTCTTCCTAAAAATCTAACCTCAGTCTTCCCTGCTTATACCAGCTTCTCAAGAAATGTCAGTGATAATGTATCAAAAAACTATCAAGAATTGAAGATGATCATTACAGAACCATTACTACTCTACAAAACTGTCTGCCTTTAAAGGCAGCCTTATTCACAATTTGAATGGAATCTAAAAGCATAAGAAAAAAAAAGCCTCACAAGGAGAAATAAAATCTTAAAAAAAAAAAGCTGAAATAATTGGAAAAAAATGGACAAACTTTCTGGTCAAGAGACCCTTCACTAAGGATCTGATTATTGAAACTTGTCCACCTTTTCTAACTGTATAAGCTTGTCCATCAAAAAATATTACATATTACTTTTCCGCAAATCTTACCTCTCTTCTTAAACCATCACAACTGCAATAACACTACTATTCGGTATATATGGACATATGGCTATAACTTGTCCATAACAGGTAAAACATCATTTAAAAAAAATAAAATAAAAAGGAAAAACAAAGAAATCAGTTTCCATTACTATTAGTGAAAGACAGGTCATTTTTTTCATACTTTAATATTAGTGAAAGACAAGCCAAGTTTTTTTCATACTTGAGCAGAATAGAGAACAAGATTTTCCCCTCTCACAAAATGGAACTGGAAATTTACTTGTAACAGTGTTAGGTAACAGTCATGACAGCTTAGTAAGCCATTTTACTGAATATTGTTAGACTTCACCTCTATTTCTGTTCTTGATCCAGCTAAAAACATACAGTGATTTTTCAAATATATCTGTTATTCAAGCTATCTTATTAGGTAGTTTTGGAAGATAACAGTTTTTAGCTTTTCTGTGAGTAGTTCTTGGAACTATTTTTGAATATATGTTATCTGTTAACTGCCCTTTATCCATTTCTTATCTTCATAAATATAAATGTCTTACTTTTTCCAGGATCATATTCAGCATTTCTTCTGCTAGTTAAGCAGGCACACTAATTTTGTACATATCAGCTATTTATTACGCTGCCGACCTAACACAGCTCTGCATATTTAATAACCTTAGATTTCTCTCTTTAAGAATGAAGCAACCAGAGAAAGCATGTTCCCAGATGCATTCCAGGGAAAATATAGTAAAATTGTGTAGGAATGGAAACAAAATATTAGCAAAACTATGCATATAATCATGCGGATGGTTTCTTTATAAATTTTAATGGATGACAATATTTGAGTTTATAGCTACCTCTTCTCTTTTTGCTATAGGCTTATTTAAAGCCTGTCTGACTTTTTTTAAGGGTAGTTACTGATCCCTGGACAAGCTCATGGTCTAGGAGAAAAGGAGGGTAAGCAATTGCCTTACAGGGAAGCACTTGGCTTTGTTCTTTTGGGGAATATTTATACTATCTATACCTAGGCTTCTAATTAAGGTAATCAATAATTCTTAGGTAGAGTAAATTCAGAAAGACAGGGACTCTTCCTTCCACTCTTTCAGCTAAAATCCTAATTCTCATGTTCTGAAATGTGCTATGAAGAGATACCTTACTCTTATCTCTATTCACTATATAAGAAACCTCCAGTTTCCATTGTCCAGTTTGACAATAAAAAATAGATGTTGAAAATAAGAAATATAAACAGTTCCCTCACCACCTTCACAGTGAAAACTGTATAGACAATCCTTACCATGCTAGATAATTATGGACAATTCCTTACACGTTTCCATACACCAGAAAAATAGATGATAAAGCATCATGTGCTGGCTGGCAAGGTAACTAACATGAAGCACAGTCATAGAGGAGAGCAGACCGTGCATTTTAACACATGTTAGCAAGCTGAGATAAGCCCCAGGGAACATTCTTTACGTCAACTTGCTAACTCGTTGCTAGCTCCTGTGATTTTCCTTTATCAGGTTTATAGCTTTTGTTAAGTCCTATTTTTTCTTGTTAGATACATATCTTCTTCTTAGCTATAACATTATACTGGGAATTCTTTGTCCATCATAATACAAACTGAGTTATTATTGACACTAGCAGGGTAACATACAATAATCACATGTGTCACAAGTATGTAAAATCTTATGGTATGGTATCTCTGTGGATAAGCAAAATTGCAGTGTGTACAATCAATCAAGACTGAATCTGAGTTCAGTTTTCCTCAAGTAGTTTGTAAGGTCTGCTGCATTTGCGCTTTTTCTAGTGAAAGCTATTCACCAGGAATATTGATGGATAATTAATAAAAAAAGAGGTGTAATCACATTAAAAATACATACATATATTTTAAACTTATGAAGAGGGTAGATTTTGCATGGCTATCTAGTAGTAACTGAGGTTCTTCTCTCCCCTGCTCCTCACCCATAACTTTATATGTGAGTAAAGTTGGCAAGATTTATCTTTAAAACAGTAATAGACAACTACAAATAGGACTAACTCTCATGTTGTTAATGTAAATGCTAATTTGGCCTTTCAGTGCAGTGAACAAAAGATCACGTTCATCTTTTAGTTTTCAACAAAGATTTTTTTTTTCATATTCACAACAGTTTACAAGCATTAGACATAGTCTCCCAACTTGACAGACTATGTAGTCTCTATGGTCTATGTAGTAAGAATTGGATGTCTGTCCTTTCAAAAACTCACCTCAGTGAGGAATCTGGAACATTAATTGAGTGCTGAGTAATTACAAAAGATTACACATAAAGGAATTGGAAGTGAAAAGACGGGTGGCTATTTTCCAAGATTATAGAAAAAGTTAATGTAGAAGTAAAGATGCAAAGAAATCTGGAAACGAGTTACCTGACACTCTGACTGCACCATTTCATCCTGACATCCTGAGGGGGCAATAACTCCCCATCTTCCCCTTCAGAAACTCAGTGCCCCTTCAGAAAGGTTAAGATAGTTTTCAGTCCCCCTTTATTTCCACTTCTGTCTCTTAGGACTCATCAAAATGAGAAATGAAAAATATGTAGCTGGGGGATCCTTAGGATTTAGCTCTCATTGGAGTATTTTAACATTAAAGGTTTTAATATTTGGGGCATAATTCTCCAGCAGATTTACTTTTCTTTTTAAAAATTTGTGTGTTTATCTCAGTCTGCATTAATTCTTCTAACTGCAGCATTAGAGGAGAGAATAATCTGCTGTGTACATTCGAGAGAGACAACTGTTATGGCTTTCGTGCGCATTACTTCAATATACTCCTGTCAATCCCCTTAATGAATTTCCATGTGTCTACCTGCACTGCAGCAGATACAGGTTGTAGCGGATGTAGACAGCTTTGTACTGTGCACAGAGTATTTACTTCCTTTTGGTAAGTGCACAGTAGCTATAGCAAGTGCCTGGGATGATGTAGGTGGAAATAGCTCTCACCCATTCAAGCTTGTCCAAGAATATATGGGGGCTTATTGCTGTCATGTTTAGAGTGTATTAGTAGGGATGAGTCATTTGGGAACATGTGTGCATCCTTGCCTTCTTGTCCATTCAATTCAGTCTTTACTTTATGGATTTTATGTTTTCTATTCATGAACACATCATTTGCTACAAAAATCTCCCTTCCACATATCCTTTCAACAATTATATATATTTTTGTCCTTCTGCTGAACTTCCTTAATAATAAATATATTATTTTGGTTTGTGTCCTAGCATAGCAAAAGATTAACAAGACTAATGTAGAACTCACAAACTTCATTAGTAAAATCTTCATTAGTAAAATTTTTAAACGCCTTCCCAACTAGAAAGAGAACAGATCAAAGGGATGGACATTTACTGGGAGAAATAGATCTGATAGTAGTATATCAAATAGAAGGGAATCTAAAATAGAGAGAAGGAGGTTTATGCATTATGGTTTTAGAGCTATGGTGACCAAAAGTGAAGAGAATTTTCTAAGATCCTATATGCACATGGAGTCCACATTGCTGCCGAATCTCAAGGTTGTTGGTTTCTGTCTATTAGCTTTTTAAATAGAATCATACGTTGCACACATAAAAGTGTGGCCAGTAACACTGTATATATACTTCTGTAAGACCTGAAAATGTAGGATATTGAGGAACTTCGAAAATATTAATAATTTTATATCAACATACTATAGTATGTAAATACTATTATCTACTTTTTACAGAGGGGAGAAGTGAGGCACAAAAAGATTGACTGACACGTCTAAAATCATAGGGCATCAATTAGAAGCAAGAGTAAAACCAGATGTCCTGTTTCTAATGGGTCAATCAAACAGTCTTTTTACTGTGTGCCTTTTTCTTATGAAAGCTGTTGTGTTTATGACTAGAGTAAGGCATAGATTTGAAACAAGTACTTTTAGTAAAATAGTAAAGGAAAGTAAATATAAATACAAACTTTTTTTTTTTTTTATGAAATGTTGCCCTCACAAGAATCTTCCAGAAGGTTTGTCTGACTTTTGGTATACATATAGGTGCATATACATATGCGTGTATCTATACCTGCATATATAGAGCGACGTTCTATATTGCCCTTCATTTTGTTATACAAGGAAACTTACAATGATTTTTTTGTCTATTAAGGATACAGAGCTTTTATTCAGACTAACATTATATTAAGAGATGCTTAACAAGGAATTTGAGGAAAAAGACAAAAGTAACCGCTTAACAAAAAATGAGATGGAGAGCCTGTAGTCAAAATGGCTATTTAATGAACTGGCATTAACCAGCTGAATGATGACACAAAATTACAATTTCCATTGGAATCATGAAGGCATGAGAGCATGTCAAGCATACATCGGTTGTCTGCTGGAAGAAGAATAAAAATTCTCTTAAATTATGATCTGAGTTGGGATATAAACCAGGCCGCTAATGAACATCTCCTACACCAAATCATGTCTAAGTTTAAGCTAAATGAGTCGACAATTTACATGCAAACTTTCTGACTATGGTCTTCATCACAAACTAAATTTATAACTTATGTTGCTCGGTCCCAACATAAAGCAGGAAGTTCAAGCA
Source organism: Crypturellus undulatus (assembly GCA_013389825.1). Classification (NCBI taxonomy): domain Eukaryota; kingdom Metazoa; phylum Chordata; class Aves; order Tinamiformes; family Tinamidae; genus Crypturellus; species Crypturellus undulatus. Next base: position 841,370 of record VWPW01031458.1, on the reverse strand, counting down.
GCAAAGGTGTGTTGTCTTGGTACAGCTATTGCATCCAGAACTATTTAAATTTAGAAAAATAAAAATAGAAGCAATATAATAAGAATGCTTTAGTAAAGGTGGAAACTGATCTCTGATCAGTTTCTTTAACTCTTTTGGATAGGACCAAAAATTTTGCCCTTGCAAATGACCTTTCCTGTAAGAAAAATAAAGATGAGAAAATGGCCATGATCCATCAGCTGGTTATGTTCTATGTGAATGTTTCTCCCCACGTGTTTCATGTACATATATTCCCAAAAGTGGGTTGCAAGTTTTCACCAATTTGAGGTGAAGTTTTCAGCTCTTTTCTGGTTAATGTTCATGCCTGATTCCTAGATGAATCTATCTCAAGAATGAACTCTCAGCAAAGGCCATAGCAGAAATAAAGCCTCTCTGCTAAGCACAGTTCTCTGGCTGATCAAAACTGACAAGATAATGTTGTAAAAGGTGACACATTACGTTAGACCATTTCCCACCTTCTTCTATTACAGGAATGTCTAACAAATCCTGTTTGCTATAGTTGGCATCTCAAGGTAAGAGCTCCTCCTGCTGACCTCTGCCATAACAATATCATTTGGTGCTCAGGGACTTAATTAAATACCATGTTTTATGAGACAGCAGAGGGTCAGACAAAAAAGTTCAAAGTCAAGGGAGTGGCATATGAAGATTATAACTGAAAGGAATGGAATGATGACTTGAAAGGAACATAAAAGAATGAGCACTGTACTGAAGAGATATTCCTAATAGTGAGGTGTATTAATTTCCCAGAACGCTGTGGAATCCCTAAGCTAAAACAATTAAAGAACAAATGCCTGGAAAATATTTGCTGCTTTGAGAGAATTAGTATTTTTTTTCTGATTAACGACTGGGAAATTCATCTAAATATCAATTTAGACATTCTTCTTCTTTAAGGCTTATTCTCGTGCCATCATTTAGAGAAGTATTGAGGAACTAAAGTAGAGATTTCCTCTGATTTTCTGGTTTGTAATCTAAATAGTCATGTGTGATTAGGTGATGAGCACTTTGATAATGCACTATTGCAGCTACATATCATTGTACCACCTTAGTTCTGCTCCAACTAATAAGCTGGGCCATAAACAATGGCCAGCCATATGTACATATGGCCGGCCATATGAACAACCAGACATTTAGAAGTGCCAAAGCAGCACCATTTCACCTTCTGCCTCCTCTACATTTTTAGAGATTTCTTGTCACTTTAATTTAGTGGGGCATTTTGAAATACGGCAATATTTTTTGTTTAAAATGACTATAACTAAAACAAAGTGATATTGTCATCTCCTTCAGATTCAGCTTAAACTTCAAGCAGATACTTCTTTTCTTTTTTTTTTCTCTTTTTTTTCTTCTTTTGACAGGTCCTTGAAAGTAAGCCACTAAGTTATGATGACAAGAACCATTCTGAAGTATTTTAATGGTGGTTCACCCAAGGGGAAAAAAGAAAGATTTGGGCCTTACATCTCTAGCTGGTACTTCAATTCACATCTGACCTAGTGGAAACTGGTAAATGTGGGTTATTATTGTCTGGAATGTTGCCCAAATTCTCTACAGACAAGTGTGGTATTATTAGGAAGATATGAGATTAGGAGCTGGAAGTGATTCTATGAATACCTGCTCTTTGAAGAGGTGAAGGGATTGCCCTTTTTTGTGTTGCCTTTTTTCATCTTTTCTTTTTAAATAATTTTACAGCTGGACAACATAATTATTGCCCTGACAATATTGCACTCAGAAAAGCCAACTGACAAAATGCAGAAAGATCACAAAGTTCCAGTTTGAAAAAATCTAATTTAAATGTTTGAATAAATAAATAAGACAGATGAATGTTGGCAGCTTAATATCTTGGTAAAAGAATAATAAGAGGATCACCTGAGAAGAGGCAAAGGTAATAGTTACTGTGTCTTTGTATTTTATCTCTTCATGTGTCTGGCTAAATCAGAGTTTTCCTCTATTTTTTGCTTTTACTCTTCTATTCAGCATTGATTTGGGCCTGTGTGCACAGAGCCTGAAGGACACTTGCTGCAGGAGTAAGATTAAGCAAAAAGATTGGAGGAAATATTTCTTGGCTTAATACGACTTGGTTGCTTGTAAGCAGTTTTCCAAACATCTTGGGAATGATCCAGCAGTGGCAGTTCCTGTTAAGCTGTCTTCTAGCCTTTCTGATGGAGTACTGACTATGTAAATGAGCCTTCTCCAAAGGTGATATGCCTTTCTAATCTAAGTCATCAGGCCCACGTAATCTAGCTGGCAGTAACATTGCATATTTTGATAACAGTCTAGGAAGCTTGATAAATTCCACTTGAGACTATGCATGCAACTGAGTTTATGAACCAGTGCAGTGCATCTCTCTTTGCTGTGATCAAATAGCACCAGAAGTTCTCGCTGCTGTTAACCAAACTGCTGGAGAAGCCTGGTAGACAGTGCTTGTGACGGCCTTGAGAAAGCTACTACCCCTGCCCAGCCACAGCAGAGTTAATAGGCTGGCTGGGCTGTATATGGAAATGAGTAAAGTGGAGTGTCAAAATAAATCAGAGCACACCAAAGTTATCTGTGCCAGGATGAGGCCTGATCTGTCCTGTAGTTGCAACAGGGCTCTCCACAAACAATTAAAGGAAACTCCTGGATGCCTGTGTGCTGATCCCTTAAATAACGCAGTTTCAGGGGACAGAACCTAGCACAAAAACTTTCTTGGGACTCTCCAGCCCTTGAAATGATGCCACCACTGAATCCAGGCCAAACTAATGAACGTAGACTAGGTGTGCACTGGAAACGTGCGCATTATGTCAGCCAGCCTGAGTCCGGTTTGAGCTTGGTCCAAAAAGGATGTCTGTTTTGATTCTCTATATCAGACCACAATAGACTGGAAAACAGTGTAAGGGAATAAAAGCTAAATGAGCAACTGAATCTAAAATTCAAAGCTGTCCAGCTACTTCTGTTATGCACCACAATGAACATTATATCCTAAGACTTTGGAAAAGTTTGGATTCACAGTTGTCCATTAATATCTGGATTACACCACCTTGTGATTTCTTCAGATGGTGGCAATATTTCCTGGAGAATAGAGGAGGTCCGTGGGGTATTTTCCACAAGCCTTTTCCAGTTTAGTGAAAAATCTTAAAAGGAAAAATCTTGCTCCTTTCTCTCATGCAGAAATTTTAGCTAGCATTCTTGCTTTCAACTACCACATTGTGATTTGAATACAATAATTGGACTAAACAGGTTCTTTTTAAAGTGAATACAATATATACTCTGTAGAAAACAGATGATTTTTGCCAAATAGGTAACAGAAATTTCTTGAAGTCCCCTGAGGCAGGTCTGGCAGACATTTTCAAACACAGCGAACGAGCTGCCCAATAGCCCTTTAAAGAAGCCAGATTTACTCCTGTGGACCCTTCAGAAAGCTGTGAGGAAAGAAAACCCTCTGAAGGTAGAAAGTCAGGGAAGCAAAACAAGTTTGGTTTTATTATTTCAGGGACAAAAACATTTCCAGCATGCCCCATTCCCCATGCTTGCCCTTAAGATGAAGGTGACTTTCAAGGTGCACTAGTCGCCGGACTATAGTGTCTCTGTTCAGAGCAGCCTGGACAATCTCCTACGCGCTGCTGGCTGGTAGAGCAGTGAATTGCTTTATTTTTTCCATGCAGCTCCCTCCTTCTGCACTCTTTGCTCTGCCAGGCTCTAGATCAGCCTGCACTTCTCTAAATGCTGCTCCAAAGCTGGCAGCCAGCACAGCAAGCACCCCACTGGAACAGGCTTTAAGAGCACAGCAATTACATCGTTATCTGGGCTTGCCTGGATCAGCTGCCCATGTGACCAGCAGCACTCTATAGGGACCAGAGGAGCATGTGACCTATATTAGGAATCAAAGGTCTGAAGTACATTTCTAAGCAAAGGGGAATATTCTTGGCAGCTAAGTCTGTGGAAATGCAATTCTACTATTCCAGTCAGCCATGGCACAGGGATTTAGTCCAAGCTTTTATATTGTAGGTGTACAAAGCACACATTAAAGGTATGGGCTATATGTTCTCTGCAGTAGCTATGAAATGCAGCTCCGGCTTTGAGCTTATTCAGACAAAAGCACCCTGTAGGCCATTAATAACTTGTAGTACATGTTAACTCCTACGTTCAAGATATTCTTTCTGGAGTACGGCACCATTAACTTCTCCCATTTATGTCTTTCTCTGATCTCCACCTTTGTTTTGGCATCTGTAAGAAATCAGTCAATAAGTGGCTATCAACCAGAAAGACCTTTAAAATACGAAATAAGGTTCTATCTGAATAACAGCTCTATAGTAGATTCGCTACATTCTGAGAGAAACAGATCCACTAAGTAATAGATTTCAGACTAAAAACTAGTCTATTTGCTACATAACTAACTCCCTTCATCTGCTCTTTTTTTTTTTGCATGAACAAATAAACTAAATGTATATGTATATACAGCATATATATATATTCCTTTCTATATATTCATCTAAATTCTCATATATAGTCCTTGCTGTACACTGGATGCTATGAAATGCCATTTCTCCTTGGAGAGGGAGCTGACTGCACAGTGAGTATGCAGGGACTGGCAATGTTTCATAAAATCTGGCAAATACAGGTGCGATAATGATAAACAGAATGTCAACCTACAAAAGCTTTCTGATCAGACTTTTAATCTTATATGATTATACTGCAAATATTTGCTGTTCCTTAAAAGGATCCCTCGATGACTATTAACTTATTTTTTGCATTTATTCATATATATTTATGTTGTGCTATACAAGCGGACAGCATTTGAAAGAAATCACTAATGCAAAGAAGTTTTATTAAATATTGTAAAAGAGAGAAGAAACACAAATAATATCTCTGTTACAGGAAAAAAAAATCCTGTGAACAAAAAGATTTTTTAGAATTGTTTCTATTAGCACTATGCCTGTGCTCCCTCTTTCACAATAGTCTTCAGAGGGACTGAGCAAGTGACATCATGGTCTTTTTATGGACACTGATTCTGGGCTGAAGTTCGTCATCCTGTCAACAGCAAGTGTGACCATTCACAGGGCAAGGACATGTCAGGACACTGGGGACACACTTGTATATACAGCCTTTTCCTGCTGTCTGTCTGCCTCCCTCTGAAACTCAATCCCACCCACATTTCACTTAAAACCAGCCTGGGATGAGAAAGGGAAGTGAAAGGAGAGGGAAGGGAGAGGGAACAGGGAGAAGTGTTGATAAGAGAATACAATGACTTAAATTTATAGATTGGGGTGCTCCTTAGAGGAGCAGGAGAAAATACCAATAAAACAGTGGGGTAGGGAGGGGAACTTCTGATTAAGAGGAATCAAGATATGATTTATAAAACAGTCCTGATTTCTCTACGATATTAAGTTATTTCACTTTACAGCAATCTAGATGTTTTAAATATTTAGCTCATTCTTTATCTCCATACTGCTGTCTTTATGCATATGCATACACATTTTACATGTACATAGAAGAGAAAATTAAAACTGTGTTTCCAGCATGTCATGTATCTTTTTCTTACTAGACCTAGCCAAATAAACTCCAATCAGATGTGCTATGCTCTTCCTCAGCCTTATTTATGTATGACATTTTCTCTTCATTAAACACCAAACACGTATTTGTGCCATCTAAATACAGTTTATATTCTGATTAAAATGGCATCAAATATTTTTTTCTGTGTGGTAATCCTTGGCAAGGAGTGTAATCTGGAAGACACTCATTTTTCAGAATTTTAAGTTTTCCTTTGACAGGTATAATAAAAGTTTATTCAGTTTATACATTGGTTTTACATCCCTAATGTTACATTCTGGAATGATTAAATGTGATGATTGGATCATATTAGTGACTGTCACAGACCACAGATTCCCACAACTGTAAAACTGGGATTTAACTGGTCTTGTGACTTACATCTTTCTTTTGCAATTAGATCCTCCGTTACAAAATGCAATGGCAAAATCAGAAGTCTGACACTCCAGAGCTTGATGAGACCAGCATTGCACAGTCAGGATTTTTATTTCCCTGGCTGTGGCTAAATTGAGTTAACTAAGGTCGAATATATCCGCGTAGTCTACATCCAGAATGAATTCAAATGAATATAATCACAGATTTTCTAGGGTGTTGGGAATATTCACTGTACTGTGAGTATGCCTTAATAGATATATTATTCCTATGTTCATTCTAAGCATGTTTATATATTGCAGTTCTAGAAAAGGTGGTCATAACATACTGATCTAAAACTCCCATAGTATAACCAGAGTAGTTAGAAAAGCAAAATACATAAAATGCTAGAAAAAAAATATGACCCAGATTTGCATTTCAAGAAGCAGATAATGATCAAGGATTAAAAATCTATGAAACTTTTCAAATGATTACTGAAATACTGTTTTTTCTAAATGTGGCAATGGAGTCATGGAAGTGCCAATATCTGACTTTATTAAAATATTACTCCCTAATATATTGTCTCTTTCTGAAAATTCAAAATCATATTATAAAATCTAATCCTCTTGAATCTTTCCTTATGTCAAATTTTATATTCATGGATCAAAGCATGTAGAACTGGAGATGTCAAAAATATCAAATTTACTATAACTGTCTCAAAATTTCACGTTGGAAGTCCTACAATTGAAACCAAGGCTGATCTCATACAGAAACTTCTCCTTTTAGGTTTCTCTAATTTAATACACGAGCACGAGGGAGACATCTACAAAGGGGCATTAAACATCGTTGCCGTCCCACCAAACTGCTCAGGAAGTCAGGGGGAACAACTGTCATTCCTTGTTTTAGAATTTGTCATTTATATGTACCCCCTGATAAAACTGTAATAATTCAACATTCATGTTATTCAACATTCGGTTTTCTTGAATGGCCAGAAGCTTAGTTTGATCTCTTTTAAAAAGCACCTCCAGCAGGGCAGTTCTTTCAAAACCCTACAGAGTAAAACCAGTTTTAGAATTTACAATATCAATTCAGCATAAATAATTCTTTCATATTCAGGGTCTTCCTTCAAATTCCACCATTCAAAACTAACTCTTTAACATCTGAATTCTAGAACATCATATTCAGAAAGAAAATGTGTTCTGTGCAAGAAAAATAACATAGTGCTGTTTATGAACAGAGAATATTCAGCAAAATATGTAGTAATTCTCTTTATTTATGAACAAGCCACTCGTGAAATCTACACCCTGTGGAGTAACTGTAGGTGCCTAATTGACTGCCTGTAAGCAAACTATTGCAACTCTATTACTCCATCAGCTGCAGGGTGGACACACAGGAAAAAACAACTTGTAAGTACAGTTTTCCCACCCCTACCTGGTGGCAAACTTCTCAGCCACTTTTCACATTCCAAATCCACAATGGCTCTCTCCTCACAAACTCCCTATCTGTGCGGTGCTGGCAAAGCCAGCACATTGAAGGCACAGAGTGCTCCCTCAGCAAGTTTGCAGATGATACGAAGCTGGGGGGAGTAGTGGATACTCCAGAGGGCTGTGCTGCCATCCAGAGGGACCTGGACAGACTAGACAACTGGGCGGTCAGAAACCTCATGAAATTCAACAAGGCCAAGTGCATGGTCCTGCACCTGGGGAGGAATAGCCCCAGACACCAGTACAGGCTGGGGACCGACCTGCTGGAGAGCAGCTCTGCTGAGAAGGACCTGGGCGTCATGGTGGACGACAGGTTGACCATGAGGCAGCAGTGTGCCCTCGTGGCCAAGAAGGCCAATGGGATCCTGGGGTGCATTAAGAGGAGCATCTCCAGCAGGTCGAGGGAGGTGATCCTGCCCCTCTGCTCAGCCCTGGTGAGGCCACATCTGGAGTACTGTGTCCAGTTCTGGGCCTCCCAGTACAAGAGGGATGTGGAGCTGCTGGAGAGAGTCCAACGCAGGGCCACAAGGATGATCAGGGGCCTGGAGCATCTGCCCCATGAGGAGAGGCTGAGGGAGCTGGGCTTGTTCAGCCTGGAGAAGAGAAGGCTGAGAGGGGACCTGATCTGTGTCTATAAGTGCCTCAAGGGAGGCAATGAGGAGGATGGGGCTGGCCTCTTTTCACTGGTGTTCACTGACAGAACCAGAGGAAATGGTCACAAATTGAAGCATAAAAAGTTCCACAGGAACTTAAGGAAGAACTTCTTGACAGTGAGGGTGACAGAGCACTGGAACAGGCTGCCCAGAGAGGTTGTGGAGTCTCCTTCTCTGGAGATCTTCAAGACCCGCTTGGATGCAGCCCTGTGCCACGTGCTCTAGGTGGCCCTGCGTGTGCAGGGGGGCTGGACTAGATGACCTCTAGAGGTCCCTGCCAACCTTAGGCATTCTATGATTCTATGATTCTATTATTTAGAGACAAATTTAGCCCTGGTATAATCAAGAGCACAGTTTCTAGCAAACCCACTGATAAGACAAATGTCACATCAGGAAAAAAGTTCTTTGACACCGTATAAGTCTGCAAGTGTCATCATACAGAATCAATAGACCTGCAGCTCTTCTTTCTCTTTGCTGTGTCTTTCCCTAGAAGTAGCTTCTCTAAGAGTGATGAATATGACAAAAGATAGAGGGGAAAAAGTAAGAATGGTATGGGAATGTATAAATTATTATTTTAAAGGTTGATTGGTGATGTAGGTTTTGGAGGTAGAAAACCATCTCTCATTTTTGAAGAAATATGAGTACGGCAGCATAGTTAGAATTCTCTTAATATAGTACTGATTATTAATGTTGAATTTTACATTGCTTCTCTCAGCTTACTTAGACTTGATTCAGGATAGAATAAGGAAGAATATGTAACGTAAGAAAAACAAAATTCCTTTCACTCGAATCTTCTTGTAATCTGCTGGATATCCACAAAAAAAATCTAACATCATTAAAAAGAGTGCAGATCATCTGTGCCAGAGCAGCAGTGCACTGTGGGGAATGTGCCCCAGAATCTGCCATGACCTGAGACTACTCCAGAGATCTGGAGAATCACAGTACAGTTGCTCAGGAAATACAGTCAGAGCAGCTTTTTTAGAAAACTTTCTGAAACTTCCTTCTATTTGGATGAGAAATACCAAGAGAGAGACCAGTTGGAATTCAGAAGTGCAAAACCAGAAGTGAATATGAATATATATTTATACACATGCATATTTCTATATATACATATATATATATATGCACATGCATGCGCATACACACATATAGATCTGTATAATTTCTTGCAAGTTAAATCTAGTCTTTAAAACTACAGGAAAATTTGGAATTGGATTCACTTCAACCCTGAGAAGTTTGAATAAGTTCCTGTTTCATCAGGAGTTCATCTATCCTACGCACTTCTATAGAATAACCGATTATTGCCCATAATCCACAGACCTAAACAGACATCAGCAGAGGTTCAAACTTCAGGAGTCATACCTTAAAAAGTGGTCTTAAGGTAGCTGCTTAGGGTTAAGCCCCACGCTTAAGATGTGTCATGTCTAATTTACGAACAAGGAGAAAAGAGCTGCTAGTCATTGGTGTCTGTAATCCTCATGCCTCTGCTTACTTAGTATTCAGCTCCCTTATGATGCAGACAGAAAATCGCAAGTGATTACTGCTTGTAGGAACTCATTAAAGTAGGATAACTCAATTGCTTGCAATCACATATTCTCAACCTTATTTCTGTCAGTATCTGCTCGGTTCTGTCTGCTGGACATTATCACTGTGAACGAAGAGATCAGCTGAGAAGACAGGATTTGTCTGAGCTCTGAATACATCAGAGTTCCTCATGAAGAAGAATTCTAGGAACTCTAATTGCACTTAATTACACTGCATCTCCGCAGCTTAGTCTTCAATAGCTGAGAGAGAAAAGTCAGGGAAAAAAAGAAAATAAAAAATGGACTGAGCTTCTATGTGTTGAATGAAGATGTTCAGCTTTATTCAGAACCAATTACACTGAAGAAACTTAGGAGTGGAGTTAGCTATTTCTTTATCTAAGGAAAGGTCTACAGGTATGTTTGCATCTTTTTTACTACTCAGGCATCCATCTTGTTAACCTTAATGCTTCTAACCTTTTCAAATGCAAGAAATAATCCTGTAAGAATCTATGGCTTATAAGAGACTATTCTTAAGCCATGGGAAAACCAGAAATGTTTCTTTGTTTGTTTTTTTTCATATACACTATTCTCTCTCTTATAGGTTTCATTCTTCTCATTATGTTTTCATGAGTTCTCAGGACAATACAACTCCACCTGCTTAGAAAGGGACACCCTCTAGGTGAATGATGCTGTAATAACAGACGAATGAAAAATCAAAACATACAAGCACAAAACCAACATTGAGTAAAAAGGAATATATCAAATCAGACTTTGTATTGCTCCTCTGTTACATGTAAATGCTACTTAGGAGCTGAAAAAGTAAAATTATCAGTAACTCATACGCAGAGGGAATGTGCAAAAAATCTAAGGCATGATCCAAAACATCACTAAGGCATCTACCACACAAAGTGCAATTTAAATACTTAAATCTTGAAGGCTGATTTAAAAATCTCCACATACTCACTCACACATCTGATATAGACATACAAGACATGTTTCTGTATTTAGGTCACTTTGTGCACTTTCTCAGCTGCATGAAGTATCTAACAAAATATCTAAATGCACATCTTCTCCGTCCAGTCCATCAGGGTCCAATACAGCACGTCCTTGCGGCGTCCACCCGGTGCCAGCCTGGTGTTCACCCGGTGGCCCAGGAGGTTTGCTCAGAGATTTGCTCAATATGCTTCATGCATATTGACGGCACCAGTCTCAGCACATTGCATCGCTCCCACAGACATTTTCATTCAAAAATAGGTCAGGAGAAGGCGGCAAGTGCCTTTACAGCAAGGCTATTATGCAAAATGTGTTTAGCGATATCACATCCTCCTCCTTCTCCCCCTTCTTGTCGGCTATCTTCTGAAAGGGGAGGCAGTTGTCTTCCCTGACACATACAACTGAAACACAGAAGTGCAGGCGAGGTGTTTTTGTTGCAGATCCTAGTTCCACAAAACCTAATTTGGGCTATGGATAAGTGCCTAAATTCAGGAGAAAGGCAAAGTTTTAGATGTTTCCCTCTCTTTGACATTTTCTCGTGTGTTGCTTAGCCATCCCCCATCGCAGCATATTGGCTCATATGAATCATGTTTGAGGGCTGTACTGGAAATTTTAGATGTCCCACGCTGCACAGTGAATTCCACTGTCAAGACGTGCATCAAGTTTTGAGGTGCTGAATCACGGAACAGTCCCCCACACTTTTTCTGATTTGGCCTCTTACCCAGCTTTTGGAAAGTTCAAGCCAAAGTCTGTTAAATCCTTCCTCAGAGATCTGTGGGAGCCCTGTGCCTTTCTATTTCATGTATCCAAATTAAAGAAGATAGATCCTAATGTGACTCCAAGGAGCCTAAAAACTGAATAAAATGAATTCACAGGGTTATTCCAAAGGACTCCCAATTAGTACCAGGAACTAAATGACACTATTTCACCCTACAAAAATTTCAGTTCAGCAGGTAAAATATAGAGAATGAGTTGTCGTTTCTCTAAATTCCAAGAGGCATTGCCTTCAGCAGGAACAGGAAAGTGAAAGCAACACAGATACTTCCTTTTTTTTTTCATTTTATTCACAAAGATGACAATAAACTTGACACCCCCGAGCATGATTTCTGTTTCAGAAAGCTACCTGCAAATGAAGCAAGGGATGCAGTGGCAAGACAAAACAACAAGAGTCATTTTATTTGTATACACAATTCAGAAAAAAAAAAAGAAATCCTTGGTTAGTATTATTTCTCTGATATTCAAGTAAATTTCTTTTTTTTTTTCCCACTTCCATGCAGGCTTGTAATCACATTGAAACTAATATTACATTCTTACATGTGGTCTATCAAAGTCATGCAGAGGTTCAAATCTGTGTTTTTCTGAATACTGGTTTTGAAATATAAGCAGTTGCAATACTAGGAACTTTTTGAAAAAGGGATTCATGCAGGATTCTTCCTCCTATCTTTCTCTCCCATATTTTTCCTCCCTGGGAATTATCTGCAAGATGATTATCATCACAGTCAGAATTATCTGCTCTGTGTTTCTTGCCTTCTTATGCTACACAGCTCCCTTTCAAATTTTACTTAAAATCCCCCTGAGAATCATGCTAATCAAGTTTCCCAAATCAAAATCTTTGATAAAGATTGGTTCATAGGACTTACAGGTCAGTTTTGTTAGTTTCATGTTAAAGATGCTGAAAGGATGGCACAAGAGGTAAGAAACAGAGCCCTCTGCCTACTGAATGAACTAGAAAGGGCATCTAACATGCACTTCCCTGCTGTGGCCGTCAGGCTTTCTGCCTCCCGACACCAGCATGCTTTTCCAAGTTCTATTCTTGTAATGCTCAAGGGGACAGATTAACTGTTTTGTTTTGAATGAAAAGCCTATGTGGTCTATGGGCATTAACTGGGACTAAAATGTTTGCCAAGGGCCACGCTGAAGGCTCACTGACCCTGATCTACGTTTTCATTTTATTTTGGATTTTGCATTCCCAGATCAGTTCCTGCTCCTCAAAACCCCGAGCAGGGCTGCCTGGAGCTCTCTGTTAGGTATCACAGTGTGGGCGCACACATATTGTGTTAGTTCTGATAAACAGGGCCAGCTATGTTTTAATAACCTTCGATGTGGAAGGTATTTGCACACCACTCTTACACACGGCCAGTCACTGTGTATCTTGGCAAAGCAAGATCCCTTTCTGAGGAAAGAGAACTATTTCCATCTTTAATAAGTCATTCCAAGTTTCCTGTGATGTTATAAATAATCGGGCAAGCAGCCGGCTTTATTCTCCCTAATTCGATATGGCAGGCTTGGAGAGTAGGAAAGTTCAGTCTCAACATAAGCTCTCGAGCTGGACTTTGACCAAGATTTCCCCCCTTCCTCTCCTAATGAGATAAAGTTTATCATAAAACATGCTTACCAAGGCAGTTGAGACAGGGCCCAGGCTTCACATCTATTTCCTAGGAGTCCTGTGCTCGCAGGCAGGCCCGCGTGCTGTGTGCATGAGGTCACGGCGCACTGCGTTTCCTTGGGGGAGCTGGCAGCGAGACTGACAGTGTTAGCTAATGCACTTGTCATTTGGGAAAATTAAAGAAGTGCTTGCACAACACAGTCTAAATTAGTTTGTGAGTAATCGTAAAGGAAACATAAAGTCACACTCTTTTATATGCATGTTGGGAAGGCAGTGAGGTGATGCATTCGGTACCTGGGTTGCTGGAAAAGGTCAAGCACCCCTCATGACAAGCTGAGATCTTTTCAAAACTTTGGGAAGATACAGTGATCCTCAAGGGACTTGCAAGAGCTGCACAATGCAGAGACATGAGGTGATCACAGAGCTTATTTTTATGCCCAAAGGAAGGTCAATTAAAAGGACACATTCCTTCATAATTTGTAGGAGAGACGAGCAGGGCTTGTGATCATAGAACCCGACAAAAGGTTTTTTCAAGGCTGCCTCTGTAAATGATGCTCTGCAATGTTTTGGGAAAGTCATTCAAGCTGTTTCTAATTGTCATTCCATTTGTTAAAGAAGCTGGATAAATACTCTTCTACCTATGTCTTGGAAACTTCAGGAAAATTAATTAGATAATGTTATGGAAATGGTTTGTAGGCCCTCTATAATACGACTGCAGGCCAAGGCAGCGCATGAATGTTCATTATTTCCAAATAAAAGGGCAAGAGTTGTTTTTTTCTGTTGTTGTTCAAATGCCTCGGGTTATATTTTCAGATTGGCCTCATTTTCCAGAACACAATCCAGATGTATTGTTATAGATTTTAAAATAAAGTTATTGCTTAAAGGTAAAAGATGATAATAGGAAAATTAACTTGTTCTGATGAGTCATAACATAAAGTAATTTCCCTTTGAAAACAAAACTAAAACCTCAGTTTGCTCCCTTAACCCAGATGGTATTTTTTTAAAAGAGGTAACATATCCAAGTTGGATATGCTTCCTAAATGACTCTGTATTCCTAAAAAAGAAAAGTCATTATATGAAAATTAACAATATTTTCCTAAAGACGTCCTATCCAGATTTTAAATTCTGTTGAAGAAAATTAAGAAACTGTTACCTGAGTTATGTTTTCCTATAAGTTGTATGACTTCTTGAGAAAGATCACCAAAGTGCCTTTTCTAATCTTCTCGTTTTTATTTGTTTCTGTTCATCAGAATGAGAAGGTCTCTCTGAAAGTCGGAAAAGCTCTGCTTGGACAGTGGCATAACATGCAATGAGAGATGGGAAGACTGAAAGATGTATAAAGCTGAAAAGTTTGTCTCAGGTAGTAGCCTGAAGTTGAATAATTTATGGTTCCATAGCAAAAGGTCTGAGCGACACAACCTGACTACTTCCTAGCAATTGTAGACCTGAATCTAATTTCCACAAAGGTCACTTCACACCACTCAGGTGGTGGAAAGGAGTCTTAAAGTGTGTATAAATCATGTTTATACCTACTACAAGGCCTCTTTATATGGCTAAGTCAGTGGAAAGTTGCTTTGGTGCAAATGCACTTTACGTACTCATACTTTTAATTTGGTATAAAAAGAAAAAAAAAAAAAAAGAAAAACCCTTTCAATGTCCCAAGTTGAGGTTGGATAATAGCCATACTGTAACATAAGCTAGGATTTCAAAGGTGTCTCAGGAAACAGGTCTCCAGCTTCCATTCACTTTTCAAGAGGTTGAGTGACTCACTTCCTCAGGCCTATTTGAAACCCTATCCAGAATGATTACTCTGTGTATGACTAGATTGTTTTCTAATGACTGACTGCAATCAAAAACTATTAAAAAGTATCTACTTTGGGTCAAGCAATAGAGCACTTTGTTTTCAGCACAGGAGGCCTTACCTAGCTGTCCATGTCCAAGCTTTAGCTGGCAAAGATATTGTTTTTGCCTATGGTGTCACTGAAGTGCCACCTCCAAGGAACAAATCAGGATGAGGCTTGACTAATGCTTGAATGCTTTCATGGAAGATTCCCAAGGCAAACACCAGGTGTTAGTCCTTCTGTAGGCCTCACCGCTCCCTTTGAGTCAACAGTGAACCATTGCCCCAGAATTTCCAGAACAGACAGCAAATAAATTATCCTGTGGTCAACCACCAACTACAGGGTCGACAGCTTTTGTTCTGTATCTACCAATGTTGTTTGTACTCCAGCAGTGCCTGAGGCATTAGCAAAAAATAGAATCATTCTATTAGCTATACTCAGATGTATGTGAAGAGACTGTCTGTGCTCTCAAGTAGAATGAGAAGGCTAAGGAATGAGAAGGCTAAGGAATTAAAAGAAAAAGGAAACTGTGGCAGAGAGATCTATACTTAAAATAGTTTATGTGAAAGTTAAGAATTTAGTCCAAACTTCCCTGATCTAACTTAAAGTAGCTCTTCAGCTTCCTTCTGCAATCAGCGGAGAGAGACAGATGCCTCCAGAAGAGGAGGAGTATGTCTTCCTGGACACTTTAATAACAGTATGGATTAATCATCCTGTGCATGGTTCTCTCTTCACTGACAATATAGACATCTCAAAGGTTTAATTTGTATTACACAAAGAGCTTCAGTCTCCTTGGCCTCAGAGCTTTAACTGCAATATTGTTGGGATTATACATAGAATAAAACTAAACACAGAGTCGTATATCTTTGAGAATCTGATTTTCTTATGATTCAACAAATAAATGGTAAGAATCACATGGATTTCCCCGCACACACACACACACACACACACACACACATATACGGATTATTCAATCAATATCTGAAACTATCATCAATGATCCCATCTGGAAAGCAGAAAGTACAAGGTGATTAATAATGATGGGCCCTATTGATTCTATTAACAAACAATTCCTCAAACAAATGTTCTTTGCTCTAAGGAGGCAAAATTCCCAGAGCACTGAGTGTCTAAGTATTTGCTGATTCATTATGCTAGAAGCAAAGTCACTGAATGCACTGGATATTTTTCCCCTGAGTAAGTAATACTAGAAAACATCTCAAGCCTTAGCCCCTCTAGGAGTTTTGCAATAATAAATGTCAAGTTTCTTGCATGACTTTGAACCTGCAAACATCTTCAACTACTTAACTCTGAGACAGTAGCTTGAAAGTAGCCCATTATGGTATTAAACTGCAACACCATTTTCTGCACTGAATATGTAACGTTAAATATCTACAACTATACTTAGACATGATTGTATTGATTAGGATTTGATACAGTCTCTGTAAATTAGGGTGCCTAATATGTAAGAGACCAAATATAGAAATCCAGGGAGGACCATTTAAGCTGGTGTGACGATTCTTTGGATGTGTTTCTTCTTACCTATCTGTAACCACCTACACATTAAGGATCTGATCTAAGCTACCTGCTTTGATTTTCTCTGCTCAGTACAGACAGGCACATGAAGAAGGTGATTCATCACTCATAGGTTAGTCATGACTTTAAGATAGAAAAGTCAGAGTGTGGAGGTGTCTACCTCTCTTCAATGACTATAGATAGAGTCTTGGTAAATAGCTTATACTTTAGGTGGCTAAATTTAGGAAAGATTAATCCCACTACTAATGACTGTGAATTACTCCTTAGTAAATATCAATCAGTCATAAGTAAAGGCTTTTTTTTTTCTCATAATACTTAACAGCAGACAAAAGTTTACATTAGAAGTTGACTTTTTTATCTCTCTCTCTTCCAACTTGGAAAAGGCATAAAAGAAAAGGAATTTTCAGTAGGAGGTGCCTACTGTGCTCATGCTTAGTTTATATTAGCAAGATAGTTTATACTTTGTTTCTTTCTGTCTGAATGTCACTGCCTTTTAAATTAAACAAACCTATTTTAGAGAATCAGTGAAAACAGTTGTTTTCTGGAACTCCTTAATCCAATGGGCTTTAATATTTCCAAATTACTTTTTTTAATAGCTCCTGAAAATATCTTTGGGAAATTCTATTCAAAGTAATAATCAGTGATACCTTGCCAAGTGAAATACACTATTTAACAAAGCAAAATCAAGGCTTAAGCACACAGCCTTGACTTAAATCTGAAATCAGGCCTCCATGCAATGTGACTGGAATTTTTAGTTATGTAGGAACTTCGTTTGCTATATATTCCTGTAGCAAAGGAAATGTCCCGGTGCAAAACTCTATAACTTTGACACTAACTGGTTTCTTATTCTTTATGCTGTGAAAATGTGAACTACTAAGCATGAACCTTCATTCTATCTCTGTAGTAATAAAATATCACCACATTGATGATGCACTAAAAAAAGGAATCATCAGACCTATTCCTATCCTGACTTGCCAGTAGTAGCAAATCTGGCAACTAGAGGAGTGCATTTGAAAGAGGGAATAGAAGATATTTCAGTTGTTGTTCATCTCCAGATGAATACTTTTAATTCTCAGAATAAACAGAGAAAATCGACTGATGAGTTGCAATGCTGCCCTGACAGAGTTCCACTCTATGGGATTCCGCACTCCTGTTACAACAGGAGTGCAGAATCCCATAGAGTTCCTTAAAAAAAAAAACTATTCTGAGGAGAGGGCCTGCTTACAATACTTAGAGCTGGATGCATATCCATACTTTTCCAAAGAGGCCTTGGCTTGTGACTTGAGATCATGTTCCACCTCTGTTAAGAACACAAACCAGAAGACACTTTTAAAAGTCCCCAGATACAATACAGACAGCACAGGTCTCCTAACCAAAAGCCAGGCACGTGGCTGCAGCCGGCAGGTCTAATGAACAAGATTAGTACCTGTTTTATGAATTAAAATTTGAAGGAAAAAAATAGTGTTTCATTTTCTCGGTAACCTCAAACTAATTATTACCAGCAGGTTCAGCTGGCAAATTTCAGTATTTTCACCCTTTCATTTCTAACTGAAAGACTTCAGCTTCTTATTTATTTTCCTTCTCCCCTAATGCCGTTGTACTTCCACGCCAGCTAGTTCTACTATTTTCTTTTTTCCTCTCTTTTATGAGGTTTGATTTACCAGTAAAACAAATATGCAATGTATGAATTGCTATAAAAGCTCACACTTGTGCATTTGTTTCCCCCATTGTTAGCAATCCAAAGTAGCCACATGTTCACAGCATGTACCGTCTGGCAGGAGCACCCGTTGCCTAATGTCCTACCACTGCCCTCCCTCACAACACTGGCAGGCTCAGACCACTCAGATGCATTTATATTCCTTAATTGCTTGATGGCATTTTCAGAAAGCCTTTTCATTGAGAAATGAGTGATCACAGGAGACTTCTGCAGACACTAGAGAGATGGATAGTTGGCAGGGGGAATAGGTCAAAGAGTGTTGTTGTAAGACTGTAATGAATGTGAAGATGTCATTATTATTAACTGTTATTTAGTCATTCTGTTAATCTGTTTTTTTTTTTTTTTTCTTTAAGAATGCTAAAAAGCGCTTGCTCCCAAAGGTGCAACACAGCTCTGTTTGTCTGCTTGAAAGACATTCAAATGTCAGTAGCTTCCAGGACGACTGACTTGGTGGGGCAATAAAGACCAGCCTGCACAACACAGGCACATATCACTCGTTTTTTGGCAGTTATAACTATCAAGAGAAGGAAAAAAAGAATACACTTCAGAATTCAATAATCCCAATAAAGTAAAAAAAAGGATTACTTTCTTAGCACTTCTGGGAGAAAATAGCCCCTAGGGAAATCCAAAGTGTTCCGTTTAATTTTCACACCACCTCTGCCCCTTTCAATGGGGAGCTCTCCGGGAGAACTGGTACAATCAATATTACGCAGGGACAGCTATCAGTCCTTTTTCTAGCAAGACTCTTTCTGTGTTGTCACCACACAGTTTTACATCTGAATACCTTAAAGAGGGGCATTCTTAGATTTGTAATTTCAGGGAGAGATGCCAGACATATTTTCCTGTTCATTTCACCTTTAGTTTTAACAGTACATACAAATAAATGCGAGACTGGTAACCATTCAGTGCTATAGATTCAGTGTTCTTAGTATGCATAGGTTCTTTCATTTTGACACAAGGTTTCAAGTGTCTGCCACAGAATTGCTTCACACAGTGATTTGTGTGGCATGGAGAAATGATTTTTGCTTAAGGTGGAAACAAAAGAAGTGGGGATCAAGGACGTACCTTCCAGCGGTTGGATTGTTAACTGCTTTTATCTTGTAAATTAAGAACAGTCTTGAACAAGGCTATCATACATGAGTGAGAGTGATCTATAAATGTACTGCTTGAGTAACACAATAAGAAAGCAGTAGCTGATATTCCAAGAATCCCCATCGTATTTTGCTTATTGCTTGCCATTTGCCAATGGATACCTAATCTGTCCATAAACTTCCTCCTTTTTTTTCTTGGCAGCCCTTTGTGCTTTGATAAACAGGACAGAATTGGATTGAACAGATTCTTTCAATCATCTCAGCCATTCTTGCCCCACACCTTAATCCTCTCCCATGCACACTAATTCTATGTTCCTAAGAAGAAAGGAAGCAAGGAAACAGCTAATACCCACTACTATGTCTTCACAGTAGTATCCAGCCAGCAACATCTAACATTTGGTTCATCTCATTCTTTGTGTATGCCCCTAGGTTGGTATGCAAAAGATATGATGCATGCTCTCTCTGAAATAGGAAACCTGGACAAATTCTGCCCTAATTTAGGTTATCATAAATCAAAATGAACTGATTTGAGAGGAACGAATTTGGCCTGAAATGGCACAACTACAGTCAGAATATTTGACTGGAGAAACAAATCTTTCATAAGCAATCAGCAAGTAAGAATTTCTTGAAAAGAAGAAAGAAAAAGGAAAGAAACAGCAACAAAACTCACACTTAAATGAACAATTATTCATGTCTTAATCTAGTTTATGACATTATCTTAAGATATAAAGCATTGTTTCATAAATTTTCTTCAGTTCATTTGAAGCCTTGAATATTCTTTATCTTTTACTTGTATCTTGTGTCTTGTATAATCTCAAAAGGCAATTATCAGGAGAAAACAGATTTTAGTTTTGTTTTTAGCATCAAACAAACACAATCTCAGCAAATTAAAAAAAAAAAAAAAAGGAGTGCAGAAGTCTCATTATAGCTACGTGGCCAAAATCTAAAGTGCAGAAGTCCCCTCCAGCAAAAAGCAGTCAATAAGGCACTGCAACATCATGATGGAACCTGTGACATATTTCCTGTAATTATTGACAGTGTTTCCCTGAAAATATTTTCCACAATATTCTTCTGTACTGATTTCCTTGCTTCAAAAACTTTTTCATACTTGGAAAGGAGAAAAAAAAGAGCAACAAAGTAAAAGAAAAATCCAAATTGCTAGTACTGATTTTGAGAGAGTGACAGTTCTTTCTGTAACCAAACAAATCTTTTTTTTTTTCATATTAAAATCACTATAGTAATACCCAAAAGCCGCAGATTTATATTTCTTTTAGTGCTTCATCCTCCACAGACACCTAGAGAGAGGCTATCTGGGCTCTGAAGAATTTAGCATGGAAAAGAGAAGACATAGATAATAGATGAGGAAGAACAATTCTTTCTGTTAGCTTCAGAAATTTGCATTATTTCTTTTTCTGTTAGGAAAAGTAAAGTATTGTGCAAATTGTAGGGAAAATGGTTGTTATCAAAATATGCATGTTGCTTATAAATACATTTAAATACTTTCTCATTGCAACAACACATTTATCTAAACTTCACTACAAAGTGAATTGATTCAAAACTCAGGTTTGCTTACTGTACATAGGTGCAGGCAAACACTGACCTATAAGTTCAGCGGCTTTAAAATCAGGCAATGGACTTTATCCACTTCTACTACATATTAACACAGCTTCATTTATGTCCAAAAAATGCATTTCTGCACTTTGCAATTTACCACTATATGACTGTATTATGGCAGCATTCTCCTCTCTGGGCAAAGCTACATGATTTGATCCAGCCTTGGACTCAAACAGCTTGAACTACTCTCTCTCACACTTACATTTTATGTCACCTATGGCAAATTTCTGGACGGTTACCCAACCAGTTCCAAAACATTTGTCCAGTAAATAATAGAGATACATTGAAAAGCCTTAGAGCTTGTTTTTACTGCTCAGCTTAATAGCATGCCTGTTCTCCCTGTCCGTCCAACATGGTAGAAGCAGAATAAAGCAAATCCATTAATTCTATCTAGCTGTAGCACTGAGAAAGACAGGACTTTGCTGGATATGAAGGTGCTACTTTACTTGAAAATCATCCTTCAGGATATCTGGTTCTTTCAAATGATATCTGAAAATTCTATAGGCTTTTGACTCCAAGCAGAGGTTACAATACAAATTGCTTTTGTGTTAACTGTCAAGTACTTGCTAAGACCCACAATGTCATATAAATATGAAAGTGAAGATATGAAAGCATATGAAAACATATGAATTTATGAAAGTGAACAGAAAAACAAATCAAGGAAATTTTTGGATGAAAACTGAGAGCATCTTGGGTTGGGTCTATGTACTGAATGTTTAGGACCCAAATATGCTTTCCAAGACCCTATTCTATGCATTTTAATTTAATTTCTTGGATACATTAAGATTTTATAGTTATGGTCAGTGACTGGGTGGGATTGGGGGGAGGGTTGTTTACAAGTGCTTAAGTGTTTTATTGCAACTTCATGTTTTGTTATTTCTGCTAAGATGCCAAGAGGCTCTAAGGTTTGGAAGACTATAAATTGGAATTTATGATGATGATGATGATGATTACTAAAAATATTGTGTTAAGCAACTTGGGTCACGAATATAATGTAAAGATGTGGTAGTAAGGAAATCAATCTTTTATATTGCTAACACTAGAATGTAACAAATATGCACAACCCATTTCATGTCCCGGAACAATAATAATACTTTGCACTTAAATGGCTTTTGCTATCTGATGATCTGAAAGCATATTATTACTAAGTTATTAGATTAAATAACTTATGCAAGGTCTTCAAGTTACTGTCAGGATCAAGAGTAGAACCTAGACCTGATTTTTTTGCTTAATCCACTAAAATAAATCAAAAAACCTTGAAAATTCAAAAACTGTAAAGAATATAATTATGAATAATTGCAAAAGAGACTGAAGTGCTTTTGGAAGGAGATAGTGTATATTTTGTCAAATGAATAAAAAAATTGGCTGAGTTTTCTTATTAAGTTTACCTAACATATGTAATTATTATGATTGGTAACACATGGTATTCACAAATCAATCAGTCTTGAAAATATGTTTTTCCAGTGGGTGGCTGTTTTTTTGTGCATGTGTGAAGCATTTTATTCTTAACTGTACTCAGAAGTCTGTCTATGATACAGCTGGGTTTTCCCCATTGTTCCCAGGAACTATATCCACAACTCATGAAATTTGTATTGCTCTGTTGACTTTACCAGAGCTGTGTCCAATTACCCCAGCAAGGTATCTGAACCCTTCTAGTGAAAAAAAGCCACTGTAATTGCAAATTTGTATCCTCAAAATTCAGGAAGATTTCCTAATCATTTTGTTTCAAGATGATACTTTAAATATACCTTAATGAAGACTTTCTTACATGGGAAAGACATGCTGTAATAAAACTGTCTGATCATTTAACCTGTAACATCAGTTCAGGAATGATTAGCATTACATTGCCTTTTATTAAGAAATAAAAATGTTATATTGGCTTAACTTAGTAAAGTTATATAGATAGGTGTATAGGCCAAAACTCTTGGATAGGCCAGAGGCTTATTCTGTGTTGAACACACTTAAATAACTGCAATTTATTCCTGGATTCATTCAAGACAAATGCAGTTTTGCACTGATACTGTAGGAATACAAATTTATCACTGCAGAACAGAGTTAGATAGCTGACAATTAGAATGACAGTCACATAGTTCAAATCATCTAGTTCAAGTCAAATTCATTTTAACTTATCAAGGACACTCTGAGGCACACCATGGGCAAGAACACTGAAGTTTTCAATCTATCCCTGAAGGACTGCTGCTTTTGCTAATAGGATCATTTATATAAGATAAATATTATTATGAACATATTAAAGCAAGTCAAAATCACAAACGTATAGGCAGGAAGACTGATCTGATAGTGTTAAATACACTCTGAATACACCTAACATATTAGGTCCTATGTATTTAGGCTAGAGAGTGAGCCAGGTATGGTTGTGAGAAGTCTCCAGTCTGGTTAGGCTCCAGACTGGAGTGAGCCTAGTCTAGGTTGAAAAAGCCCCTGTCCCTCAGGCTTTCCTCACAGCGCAAGTGCTCCAGCCCTGATCATCCTGGTGCTCCTCTAAACCTTATCAATGACTTCTTTGTATTTGGCTCAAACTATGCAGAGTATTCAAAATGTGGTCTAACAAAGAGATAGATAATCTAAGAGAGTATATAATCACTTCCCTCAGTGTACTGGCTATGCTCTTGGTCCAGCATGTTGTTGACTATCTTTGCTGCTGGGGCACACTGGTGGCTCACATTCAGCTCGCTATCTCCCAAAAGGACCTACCAATAATTTTTCAGCAGAGTCTCTTCCTCCAGTTGGTCTGGGTTGCTCTGGATAGCAGCCCTGCCTTCGTACATACTGACTGGCCCCCCAGTCCTTGTCTTCTGGCCTTTGACATACAGTAGTTGTAGCAAGACAGAACTTAGTATGTTCTTAATAGAAACACTGTTCTTCGAAATCATTGCCACAACATCTGTCTTTCTAGTCTCCCTTGTCAAACAGCAATCTATAACCATCTCCTGGAGAATCAGCTGACAAGATACGTCCTTAGTGACAAGTTCCTGAGATGCAGGACTACTTTCTTTTGCAGCAGGGATTTTATTTTTATTTCAATTCCCTAAACCTAAAAATATCACTGCACTGATTTTCTAGAGTGCATAGTATGCCTCTGGGATACACATCTTTGGGGTGTTACCCAACAAGTTAATTACTCTATAAATGTGGTACATAAACACTATGCACTATAGGTTTTCTCTTCTGTTTTTTTTTTTGTGATTAAAATATCCTGAGGGTTATTTTTTGGAAGGGCCCTTTCTAAATGTGGTGTTAGTACACTGGGCAATGAGGGTAACTTCCATATTAGCTTTCTAAAAAGAAGTCCTAGTTGGGGAAACAATAGTTAACTATATTCTATTATATCAATAATGTCTCTTGTTCACTGATTAAAGCTTTTACTCCAAAGTACATAGAGAAACTATGTATTTATATAACAAACAGTAGCTAAATTTCCAGTAAAACAGCAATTATAAGAACATACATGTTGACTTTTATGAGAGAGTAATTCTGATCTTGCAGTTCCAATGTGGACCACACTTGTGGTTACTTCACAAGAAACTTGTAGATAAAGTGCCTGCAGTGTTTGATATGAGGAGAAAGATGAAACAGAGAGAACATGCTTAAAAATACTATATGGATTTGCAGGACTGCTAAACCCTCAAAAAGTGAGGACCAGACAGCACAAGTGTCAACTTTTCATAACACATGGTATAAATACAAAATTATAAATATATCTCAAGTTACCAAATATGTTACCAAACATGCTATCTGGGAAGACCACTGCACTGGACGAGAAGGAAGTCAAATTTACTTGACCAGTTCTATCCCACAAGGTCATAGCAACACTGACTGATGCCATTTGTGCTCATGTTTTCAGGAATTTAGCCAACTGCCTCTGAGACCATGATATATACAGTCTATAATGATTTCAACTAACAACTTTGGTCAAGTGAAAGAATAATCATAAAGTAGATTTCCATGTAATTCTGCTATTAGCTCTCTGAGATATGGAAGACTTAGTGTCTTGGTATTTATAAGGGCTCCTCTTGATTTTATAGTGGTATTGGATAATCCCTTAACTATCTCAGTGCTCTATCCTAGAAACTTGAGGTTTCAGGAGTTTGAGATGTTTGATGAAGACAAATACTTTTTGTCCCTTGCAGTTAAGCAACTCATAGAGAATATAAAATACAAACAATGCTTGGATTAGAGACTTTAGCACTCTGCCAAGAGTACTTTCGCAGTGTTCAGGACTCTGAAAGACTTGTTTTTCATAATTTATTAGTATATGCTAGGAGTAATCATGGCTGAATTGATTAGTTCAGTGGCTGCATTTCTGTAGATCTCTGAGGTTGTCAGTCTACACTGAAGAAGGAAATTCATCCCTTCTGTTGGCATCCTAGGCTATGTTTCTGTTCCTTTCCTTCTGATGACTTTAATGTCATTGTGGTACCCTGAGGTTCAATTCAATTCAAAATCCAAGTATATCAGTGGAGAGAGTACAATATGAGACTGAAATCAGGTGAAGGATGGCATTACTAAGTAGAGTTGAATTAACCCTTAAGGTCTAACTTGGCTCTGCCTAGATTCAACGGGATTTTTTCACAGAATTTCATGAGTCTGCCAGAGTTTTTCTTATATACATTTTTTTTTTCTTAGATAGATATTTTATCCTAAATAGATATTTAGATATCTATCCTAAATAGATTTTTTTTTTTTCCAAAGGATTTTTACAAAAAAAGTTGTTTTGTTTTTTTTGTCTAGTAATTGTGAAGATGAATACTAAATTCAGCAAGTTGGCATAGGAACCATGTGAAATCTCATCTGAACCCTTAGATTTCTCAGAACAGGGGGACTTTCTCCCATGACATGTCTCCTGTGGTCAAACTGCAAGTCCTACGGAAATGTAGATAATGAACAAGCAACACTGAGGCATCTACAAAAGAATGTATATTATTTCTTCCATTTTTTAGTGACTTGGTGTTTAGTCAGCACTAAATTATTTCATTTTGTTTCTTGGATTCTCCATCTGTAAAGCTGAAAACAAGTCTTGCTGAATATCTGATGTTTTGTTTTCTTTTTTTTTGTATAGCGACTCATTAGCTTATAAATAAATAGCTCTTTGAACCATCTTTTTGAATCCTTTAGACTGTACAGATACTATGCATTATTTTTTCATTGCAAAAAACATGCTTGCCTTTGCAGCTATGCACTGCAATTTTCTGTATCATGCAGAAACAGTATGTGCCTTCTCTTTGACATCCTGTATCAGCACAGCAAATTGTTTCATTAAGTGCTATTTGTTCAGTAAGTGTAACAAAATTAAAGCCTAAGAAGATGAATCATAAATGAGGGCAGAGATCAAGGAGCTGTTTATTTTACAAATGTCACTAATAGGCATATTTTTCTTTAAATCAAGGAAATATTTGACTCATATCAATGCCAGCATCTGTATAATAAAAGGGCATCTGTACTTTTCAAGGCCTTGTGTATATAATTGATTTTCAGAAGAAATTGCGTCACTATTTCATTCATTGCTTCTACACTACAGTATTTCTTAAGTGTCAGTGGTTTGCAATTTCAAGTGTCAAGGGTATGATTCATAGATGTGATTTATTTTAAAGATAAAAAGACAGAAAGAAGGGTCAAGGAACTACTTATCAGTAGTTCAAGAAAACTTGGTAAAACTGTTTTAAGTTAGACAATAAGGTTTATAATCTAAACAAAAAATTGCAAGTGGAGTTTGAAAAGACATCAAATAAAACACCAAGTTCTCTCTTTCATATACTTACTGGAAGTCACAGATTTCTTTAACAAAATAATTACTAGGTAAATCATATGACATTCTTTGGAAACTCTGGAAGGATTTCATTCACTTATTATTGGATAATGAATATAAACGAGCATGTTTATATATTTATGGTCCATACTTGGCTGATGCAAGAGCGTGAATCAAGGTAATGACTACTACATCATCTGCTTTGGAAACATTCTGGCCAGTTCAGCACACCATGGCATGTATGGATATTATACATTAAACTTCTATGAGCTATCTGCTAAGCTTGATTAAGGCAAAAGGAGGAGGAATTGGTGTTTGCTTAACTTGCAAACCTTATTTAGGCTAACAGCTTCAGCGGCAATTTGTCTCATCATATAAGGATTTATTTGGTTTACTTTCCCTTAAAATTTTTCCTACGTTGGTACAGGAAGGAATTAATTTCTGAATTTATTTAATGGACATAATGTGAATACAAGCCAGAACATTTATTTTAAGGGAGTAAGGTTAGTGGGACCACATTAATATGTCTCAGCATGTTTAGAACACATTTCTGAAATATGTCCTTTGCACCTAGATACCTCTCCTGGCCATATTTGGCCTAAGTGCACATAATGTTTGTACCTCAATTATAAAACAGGTATTATTCATGTAAACACCACCCAGCTGCTTTCCCAATTGCCCACCATGGCTGATCTGCTTGGAAGGTATCACAGAATCAGAATAATTTAGATAGATAGAAAGGGACCTCAGGTGGACACGTGGTTCAAACCCTTGCTCAGGCCAGGGACAACCTCAAAGTAGATTCAACTTCAAAGTTATAGCTTTGAAGTTTCCATCCACACTTGGGCATCTAGGCTCCTTCCAAAGAAAATCACGGTACATGAAGTCACAGTGAGGCCTCACCCTCACCCCCGGCTGGGCTATGGCTAACACATGCATACAGACATTAAGAGTACACAGGACATTCTTGCACTCATCTGCCTGTAGGATAGATCAGGACATTGAGGTGTTTGATTTGGTTTGGTTTGTTTTTTTTTTTGTGCTGTCCCTGAGTTGCAGTGATACTTTACACAGCAGAATATGATCAGAAAGTAAATGCAATGATAGCTGCTTTAGCTAAAATGTGTTTGGAAATATCAGTGTTAGGAAAGAGCAAGGGAGAGGATGTCACATACTTCACATTACCATATCAAAGAGGAAACCTATATTCAATCCATTTTTAATTTAAAACAATGTAAGTAGGTGAGTTGAAAGAAAAAGAAAGGTAATGGCAAGTAAAGACTACCTGAGAAATCAGGACGGTGATGAGTTGAGGTCTGAGAAGTGATCTTCTCAATTCCATTAGCTCAGTATTACCTCTATGTGGTCAATACCCAATGAATGAATGCTACTTATGAATGAATTAGCCATAAAATTGACTATGCTCATAAGTAAAATACGACACATCACCTTTCATTTACACAAAAGTTGACATCAATAAGAACAATACATTAAAATAAACCACCAATAACAATAGCTCTCAGCACTCTAAAAGAAAAATGTTGAAATACATATTCTGCAGAAATTAGTCTATTAGTTTATGAAGATCTTGATGCATGAAAGAAAGAGCTGATATTGAGGACATACTGAAATAAAGATTCAGAAGTCAGATAGTAATTGAAGAATATGGAGAAAGTATTTCAATATTATAATGGTCTTTCAGCATATCCTTATGTATCCATAGATTCCTTATTAAATCAATAACATCATGAAGATCATGTACTGATTTCTCTGATATTAATGTGCTGTCCCAAAAGTCGTAGAACAATCACTATTCAAGTGATTCAGTAGTGACAAGGGTTACCTATAAGCTTTAAATCAGGAAAGAGAACATTTGGGTATATTCACACCACAAGTGCCTCTGGCTTAAAGCAAGGTAAAGAATGACTATGGTAATAAAGCTTTTTCTATGGAATATAATTTTGTTTCCTATTTAGTAAACCTCCCTTGCTCCTACCTCAGGATAAATCTAGCATTAAGCACTATTTTTCCAAGGCATAATATCAGATTGTTGCCAATAGGAAAAAAAAATGTTTTGGGGAAGGAAGCAGATGTTGTCTGCAAAAGATTTTGTTTTCATGAAGATGTCAATAATAAAAGAAAAGCAGAATAGAGAAAATCCATGAGGCAGAGGCAAGAAGGTGTTGCTGAATTCAAAGTATTTTAAACTTTTCACTACAGCTATACTTTCCATCTGAGCTAAGCCTGACTGTGAACTAAGTCTGCGAGGTCTGTAGGAGTGATTCTTTGCCACGCTTACCTCATCTGTTCTGTTTATTGAAATAGAAAGTGAAGACCTCTGTTAAAGCAAAAGCTGAAAAATAAATTAAAAAAAAAAGAAGAAGAAACAGCCATGAGGAAGATGCAGCACCTCAGCAAAACAAAATGAACAGGAAGGCAAACGGGAATCAGGCAGCTGAACAGGCTGCTGAACTCTGGCCCAAAGAAGGTGCATGTTGAAAGCACATTTCCTGTTTTGCATTGTTTTATGAATTCCAAAGCAGCTGCTGTGCCACTGAAGTCAGGAAAAGCCTCACCCAGCTCATTGTTTTGGACATTATGACAATAAATATTAATGATGCAAAATTAGAATTCTTCATGCCAGGGCCATCAAGATGTCCCATGGACCTCAGAGGACAGGATTTATGCTGATCTTTGACTTCCACCTTATAGCTTTAACCTGTAAGATTCCAGTGGAAAATCTACATAATAATTATTTATTATGTTTTATTGTATTGTTCAATATAATATAATGCAATACAATAGAACAAAAAAAATCAAGGACAGTCTGAATTCATCTTACCTAATGGAGTGCTGTGCTTGAGATACAAAGGCAAAGCAGAAGAGTAACTTAGTTTCTTGGGCAGGAAAATATCAAAGATAAAATAGTACTTCGTCTGAAAATTCAGTTCCTGTAGAGCTTTAAACCAATTGAATTCATGTTTGAGATAATATGGCTATTTAGAAATTATAATAAACTTTAAAGGGTTTAAGCTATTAGGCTTTCCCTTGAAGGAATTACCGCTTAGGAGTTACTTAGGCCTTAGTTACTTAGACCTGACCTGTTGAATTAAAAAAAAAATACTCACTGATCTTAACAGAAGTTGCATTAAAATCAGGTTTTATATGGATTAAATAAGTAAAGAGGTCAGGGGATCTTTCTGACATACATATTTTTGAGCTTCAGACATACTGTTCTCCCTTATTTTCACTGAACTACGGAATAGTTGAGTTTGGCTCCTGCCCAAAGCAGCAGCATCAAAGCAGGTTTTATAGAGCAAGTTCCCCAACATATAATAAGTTGTAAGTCTAAAAGCTCCACAAAAACAAGATGTCCAAAAGCACTGTTCAAAAAAAGATGGCATCTATTAATTTTACTTGTAATGCACAATTCATATATCTCTTTTACTCTTTGCATTTTATTTTCAGGAATCCTTTGGTACAAAATCACTATGTACAATCAAAAGTACATTTTCATAAATATATAAACTACCCTTTCCTCCAAGAAAATGAATTTATAGCCATTATTTCAATTAATGAGAGTGTTTCTCTTAACCTGTTAGAAAAAAAAAAAGTTGTTAATAACAATCTGATATATAAGAAGCAGTTTGTAATGACTTAAACATAGATTGTAAACAAAGATTGTCACACTATATAAATACAGGGTATTTATTGCCCAGAAGGAGAATCATCCAAAGATTTTCTTTCCTTTAGTCATCAATTTTGAAACTTCTGTCATTATGAGGTTTGCATTATTCTATCCACTTGGCAGAATGTCAGGAAGGAGACAACACTATTAATAGCAAAAACTACAACAAAAGATAAAAAGGGAACCAGTCCTTTAATAGACCCAGACTGCTGTGTTTATAGTTAATTCAAAATCTTCCGGAAGGAGAACCCTAAAGTCACTGAAGTACTGCATATTAGATCTTTGAATGGTATGCACAAGTAGTCAAAAGCAGGATAAAGTGAAGAAAAGAGATTCTGGAGACAGAATGTTTCTTTTGAAATATGAGGGTATCAAAGCACATAGTATCAGTTTTTATAAACAGGCACAGACCTGTCAAGGATTCATACACCTGCACCCACTTACCACTGAAAAGCATCAGCGTTTATCCTTTATAGGCACTAAAGTATGTAAGGGAAACAGCAATCAGCAAAAGAGAAAACTGAAATGAGCAAGCTATTCTGATTTTTCAGAAGCTAAAAGTAGGATCAAACCATGAGTAAAACATATCTCCAGTTTTTCTGAAGACTTCCCTTTGTACTTTACATGCAATAAGCAGTGAAAGGTACATGCTGGCAGTTTTCGTTATTCTTTCAGCATATTTTTACCCTTATCAGAAACTGGCAACCCACTCAAGAAAAAACTCATGATAGCTAGCTTCCTTATACAAATTTCCGCATTTCCACAGAGTAGACTCCACAAGATGCCTAACTTCTCTGCTGAATTTTATTTGCCTTTTTATAAAAATTTCATCCAAAAAACATTTACTTGGACTTGCCTTACAACTGGAAATTGCAAGATGACCAGAGAGGAAAAAAAGCACAGTATGCATAAAGCAATTATCAAGCAAGCACAATGGATGAGTTAGACACTCTTATCAATTTGTCTTTCATATATACTATATATCTTTCTAAGAAGATGTTCTTCAGTTCAGTTAGGAATTTTAGTCTTAATGCAGATTTGACTGGTAAAATTTTATGGCTTATATTAAGCAAAAGGTCAGCAGAGGTAATCATTCTGGTCCTTTTTGTTATTAAGATCTATGGCTCTACTTTCTCTCCTTTGCTCTGCTTATTACCTTAAAATGAACTTGAAGCATGATCATAGAGTCCCCATTTCTATAAACCCTATTTCTAAGTGTTTCAAAGCTACTGACCTGGAGCTGATTCAGACTAAATCTTCTAAATATGAAAGACTGCACATGGCATGCTGGTTTTAATAGTGAGCCTTACTTGTACATCAGGGCTGTGCTAGGTCATGCAATCTTTGAATAGTATAGAGAAGCAACAAAAAATGCTGCAAAAGATGAGCTTCTCATTATCATCCTTTTAATTATACTTACTCCCCGGAATTGCTGCACAGTACTTTAAAAGCCTGGAAAGGTCATAACATTTAATTATTATCTCTAGTTTTATTCTGGCAGCTCTTTATGGATTGGGATGCCAGGTCATCAGTACCTTCCATTCAGATCTCTGCACTGGAACTACTCTACTGTGGAATAAGGGGCTAGAAACTTCCCTCTTCAGTAACTGTGGAGGATATCCCCATATTTGAAAACATAAGTAGTGGGGCTCCTAGTATGTTCCTAGGTCACCCTTTTCAGACCGCTTTGAAAGACACCATAATCTCCAGGCCTGTTGGGAGCAGAGAAGTTTTTTTTTTATGCCATATCCGCTAGCATACAGGAATTTTCATATGAATGGGAATCAAGGCCACAACAAATATAACAAACAGTTCTACATAACACAGTACTGCTAAATGTAAGAAGAAAAACTTGAACTACAGTTTAACTTTGAGTTCATTCAAAGTTGAAATTCAGTGCTATACTTAGGCTTGTAAATTCCTAATGATTGAAACTGCCAAGATCTATCAATATTCTCATTTTATTATATGTGTTTGTGCTTCAGATATATCCAGCCGGGCTACGGTCATTTAGAACTCAGTGCTCTTTTGGTATAAATTCTAGCAATGGACTCAATAAAATCTTCCTAATATCAGTTTATTTTTAATTACTTCTTCTTTTTTTTTTTTTTTTTTGTAAATCATCAGGAGAATCCTTCCAGTTAGGAATTCTTGACTAGGCTTTAAAAACCATTGTGGAATATCTCAGGTTGGCCTTTTGCTTTTAATTCTCCTCTCTCCACCAATCCCACTCGTTCCTCAGTTGGCTAAGTGGACCTTTGACCTGTGTGTTAAAAACAAGAGCAGGGATTTCCTCTAAGGCAGACGTCAAGGCCGCCAGCTGCAATGCCATTCAGGGAGTACTTGAGCAAGCAGCTTCCCCCACAAGGCATGCAGACATCCTCTTAGCAATGTGACTCAAGGACAAGAAGACAAGGCAAATGAGATAACTCCAAATCTAATCTACCACCAGTCTAAAGCCTTTTAATACTTGGAAGCTGCTACTTTTCCTGGGGCTGTTTTGCCTCTTTTTCTACCCAGCAAAATCAGCAGACAACTTTGATACGGCAGACTATCATGATTTCAAACCAATCCAAAAACTTGTAATAAAAGAAAATGTTGAAATATTTTGTTGGGTTTATTTGATTATGTGTGACTGGTTAGTGCATCATGATGTGTGTCCTTTTTTTTCCATCCCCCGAGGGGAGAAGAAGCAAGTATTCCGTTCAGATAGATCACTGATTAATGTTCACGGCTCCCAGCGCCCGCTGGCTTCAGGAGTTGTTTATTGAAAATATGTAGCTGAGTTTCAAAGCCAACAACATTCCCCTAGGGTGCCCATCAGCAGAAGGGCAACATAGTTGTAAACAATCTATTTTGTAAAGTTGAAGAATATGATAGAAAAGATATTGAAGCAATATTTGGTGAATATTTCATGCTTTGCAATGCAGAGCTTGCAGAGAGAGAGAGAAAGGAGGAAGACAATGATTTAAAATAGTACCTCATAGAACAAATCTAATAATAATAGTATAAGCTTTAAGTGGATACATCACAAAAGCCCTGTTCATGTCAGTTTGTGTGAAAGGGTCTGGATGGAGAACTAGCCACCACAAAACAACAGACCATAGGAAAAGCATTCACTGGGAAGATAGCACGTAAGAGCTTTCCGAGCAGTGATGAACACTGAAGATTGGTAGCCCTGTTGAATCCACAAGAACTGATAAACTCAGGACACAAAGTATCTGATTAATCCATGCAAGGTCATAAACGCGCATGAGCATCTGCTGCAGCTGTGGGACTGCGACGACAGCCAAGGCAGGGGTGGCTGCTGGGGCAGGTGAAGACTTCAGGGTTGTAACCCTGGGAAAGTGGGGAGCTCAGGGGATGCTCCCTGACCACCTCCCTCCAAGAGGCTCCCGGTCCCCTCCACTTCTGTGCTCCTGTAGGGCTGCATTCATCCTGCGAAATGAACAAGGGGAACAAGGAAATGTGTTGCATTATCTGCTATTAACAGTAACAGCTTGATTCCATTAGTAATAATAGCTTAATGAAAAAAGGTGTTTGAAGAAACACTGGCTGTGATCTGTGCCTTCCTTCTCTCCCATCTCCTCTTGGAGACGCAAATCACAATGAATCTGTGCTCAAAAAGAGCACAGCAAGGAAGAAAGGCAGGAGCATTGAGACTTTTATAGGTGTTAAAGGGTGCAATACCTAAATTGTGGGTCTGTAAGAATTAATTAAACAATGATGCTTTGAGGGCCAGTTAATGACAGATGTTGTAGGAACAACAGGCTCCCTGAAACTGATGTATTTCCTCTTAGGAAATAAATAATTACAGTGTGATATGTAATCACACTTTTTCATCCTTTGAGTGCCATTCTCTTTGTTAAATTCTGAGAGCAGAACTTGTCTTTTCACATGTTTGGGCACAATATATTTCCACAATGTAAAATAAGGCAAATCATTTAATTAAATAAACAATAATATTACCTAATGGAAAAGGATGAGAATGGGGAGTTTCCAACAGAAACTCACAATCTTAAACTTGGTACCATCTCAAAGGATTAAAACTAAATTTTACAGACTGCATGTTTATTCTGTTACTTTTATCATTCTTTATTGTATGTAGAGCTCATCAAGCTCTGGTAAATATTCATTCATTATGGAAAATAATTTGCAATAAACATATTTGTATTTCCAGACTGTTAGGAAATGTCTCCCTGTACAAACAATAACCAGGTCCTAGAACCAGAACTTCCAACACCCATAAAACTATTAATGATCAGAGCTAAATACAAGTCATATGACCCTACAGCTTTAGATTCATATTATTATTTGTTGAAATGTGCATACATTTTTTTATTTAACTTTCATGTTTTATTTTTAGAATATAGAGTCTGGCTACCTTTTACTTACTTAGACCTCAAACTGAAAAAAAAAGAAAACCCATAGTTTATAAATTAATTTCCATACTCATTAAACCCTGGGGTTAGTTTAATTTCAATTTTGTAATGAAATCCAAAATCAGTGTAGCTCCTCAGAGTTTTAAGTTTCATTGCAAAATTCTCAATATCTCAAAATATAAAGTGTGACGTATTAAAAAAAATGACAGTTCTTCTTCGAGTGGTTATTTGACCTGACTTTCAGCTCTAACAATGTAGATTTAAACAACAGCCTGTAGAAAATTCTCATGAGGAAAAAAGTAATAATCTCCAGTTAACCACTACTGATGGTAAAGTCACTCATGAAGCACTATAAATTGGCTAAAGGAGGGACATGAGCCTTATACATCCCAAATGTGTGCCAAGAATAACTGTTCTATTGGCAGCTTGGTAATAGGTGCTTTCTCACACTCCAGTTTTCATACCAGACCTGAGACATTGTTTCTACTATCATGATTTCCAGACCTGTGCATTACTGGACAGCCCTAAGGCTACCTATATACGACCCAACTAGAAGTATCAAGGCACAGGTACAAGCGTTGGCCTGTGATACTCCTGCTGCTTGTTAGCTTGCTCTTTCCCATGCACTCTGCTCATGCTGATTAACATAATCCCAGAAAATCCTGGACATCATTCCCAGACAAAATACAGATGAGGCAACCACGTGTAGGATGCTGCTTTTTGCGATGTACAATTCCAGACGTAACAAAAAGCAAGCCCTGGGGTATTTCGTCTGCTAGTGTAGACATCACTCATGTGATACCAATTTGTTCCGGCTCACATTGGCATTTCAATCGAGTTCCTAAGAGCACGTGAAAAAGCGTGTATGCCAGCTTTAACATTTTCTGCCAATTTCCTGCCAGCTGTGAGAGGACACTCAGCACCTAATCCCATACAGCCTGTAGAGAAAAATATCCCTAAAAAATGTTTGATCTGCAATCAGTAAAGTCAAATTGCCTTAGTTAATTTTCTATCATGTAAAAGCATAATTTCTTATCAAGTACCAAATATCCTAAAATTTCCCAGGTCTGATTTTTTTTCGTGAAATGAAAGTTTTCTCTAAATTTGTAGTTTGCGTGCATGAATTCCATGTCTCTTCTGGTATCTTCCATCTCTACTTTCCATTCACAAACTTAAAAATCTTACAAAGTGCTTTTCCTGCTGTTCAAAGAACAACTTTCCTGCATGAAAGATAAATTACCTGTGGTAATTATAACTCACCTTATAACTGTACCTTGTACAGTTTAAAAAAATTGTGGTAATTGAGTGTACTCGGAACATTTATAAGTGGAAATTATCTAAAAATATAGGTCCATCCAAGTACATCAATATTCAGAAAACCACCTAATGCCTTAAACAGATGAAATGTGATTACTTTTCCTTATTGTCATTAACCCACAAATAAATACCAATGCATGACGGGAGAAGCCTTGAGGAGGAACTCAAGCCCCTTCAAGCCAAGAGGCACCTGACTTTAAACTCTGTAAAAATATATTTTATTAGAACAGTCAAATATTAAAATAAAGATAATTCAGCTGCGACAAGTCAGCACTATTGGACAAAACAGATGATTGAACTCATGTTTTAGAAACAAACTTCCCTCCTGTCCACCAGCCTCTGCAAATCAAGTATCTAAATAGAGTCCAAGTCTTCTCTCACCCTTTCAGAAAGCTTTCTTTCCTACATTACTTTTGAAGTTGGTTATGGCAGACAGCTACTCCCATTGCCTACTTTAGTACTCTCTCAGTCTCACTTTTTTTCTAATTATCATTGCTTGTTGTTATACTTGGTGTGAGCCTCTCTGCTCCACAAGACGGAGTGTTTCACAGTCTAAGGATGCTCAGTGAATCTCATCAAAGGCACAAATGTCCTTATTCTCCATCATGCAGAGGAGTTTAGCCATATGCAATGTTCCGTACCTGTAAACAGATTTCTTTTTATTGC
Source organism: Crypturellus undulatus (assembly GCA_013389825.1). NCBI lineage: Eukaryota > Metazoa > Chordata > Aves > Tinamiformes > Tinamidae > Crypturellus > Crypturellus undulatus. Next base: position 804,811 of record VWPW01031458.1, on the reverse strand, counting down.
TCCATTTTTTAAACAAAATGTGCAGTCTGCAGGTACATATCAGGTACTGAGGATAAAGTAAGAAATACACAAGAAAATGTAAGAACCAACACTGAAAATTACACCCATCAATTCTTTAATATTTTGAATTTCAGGTGGTTAACATGGTAGTAACCGGTAATTTTTCTTCCCAAAATGACATAGAAGAAAAGTTTTCTTGAGCTTTTTAGGTCTTGAAAACTAAAATCCTGTTAAATAACTCAAAAAGTTATGCAGGGTTTAGGAAGAAGTAGACTATGGAAACCATAAGGAACTTCCTTTCTTGAGGAAGGAAGTACTAAGTAGTTGGTTTTACATATTATGACTTATCTGAGTTTTATGTGATGAATGGCCAGATGTGAAAGGAATCCTTGGGTGACCACAGCTGATTGATAGCTTTATGCTTAGCAGCTGGCAATACTTCTATTCACTTCACTGATAAACAAGTTAAGAGTGTCAAAGAGGAAGAATATAACAGATTTATTATTATCATTATAGCTTAAAAGTAAATTAATTCCATTTTCAAAATGGATGAGAACAAGTAATTGTGTAAATTACTGTATCAAAGACATAATTTTTGTGGGATTAAAATCCACATTTCAACAAATAGCAAATTAAATAGATTTTTTTATATTCATTTAATCAGATATTTTATTAGGCACATGGGAATTATTAAAAACCTTTATAGAGACGGCAGCTGCAAAAGAAAGCTCATTGTAAGATGGAGCACAGATGAGAAAAACTTGCCAATACTTTGCAACTTATGAATAATGGTTGTCAATTTATGTAACCTATGTTTACTTTTATGCCACTTCTGCATGAATGCAATGAGCATCTTGGGCCTCGTTGCTAGTGCTCATTGACATAAGTGTCAGCGTTCCATGAAGAGCTACCATCTACCTGAAATGTTTGTCCTTTAATGCTCTGTTTTGACATTTCTACTGATCTGACTTGTGCTTCATAATGCTATTACAAAGCTGAAATAACTCAAAGAGATACATAAATGAAAGGCAAGTACAATAAATTACCCTCCTTGCATCATGTCCTCTGACTATGCTTGTTTCCACCAGCTGGTAAAGGGAGCTGCTGGTAATTTGAAACAATCATTTACATCCTGTTTCATTACACACTGAGGTCAGGTGAAAGACTCTCACATACAACCAAGGACAGTTGGATGCACCCTTGTTATTTATTTTGTTATATGGAGATATGCTAAATACTAATTCACAGATCTGGTAGTCACTAACAATATTGTTCTGCATTACAAATTGTACAGAAATATGAGATATTCTGTATGTTTTTCTAAATAGTATTCTAGGACCTACAGCACAGAATTTATAAGAGAATTATTTTTCCCGTGAGAAAAATTTTGATTTCTTAGGCAATCACAATAATTGGTTTTATGTAGAAAACAGCTATGCTGATTTAGAAACTTCTGAATGCCAACTATATTGCTATGTAATTTTGTACAACAGCACCTCATTCTTTTCATTTTTTTTTCTTCTATTACCTCTTAGAAATGCAACTGTTCCGCAAGACAGTCCAGAATGCATAAATTGCCAGCTTGAAAATTGTGTGTTGACTGTAGAGCTGACTACCTTTCCTCAGTGACTATAAAGAAATTTTAAATGAATGTTGTAAAATTAATTGATGTTAATAACCCCAAACTCATTATCCAGTTCAACTAGTGACAATTCAAATAGTAACAATCATGTAAAGATTTAACACATACAACTAAACAGCTCTCTGTAAGTGAGTGAAGGAAAGGCTCACAGAAAGGGAAAAGGAGTTGTGTTTACACAAGAAACATTTTTAGGTACACATTCAGCATTCAGGTCAAGCACACAAATGATTTGCTTCTTTATTTACTATAAATTACTACATTTAGTCTCAAGTTTGTTTGTTGTTTTGCCAAAGCTGTTGAAAGCAGTAACCCATCTGAACAGAACAGATAGGTGCAGTACAATTCAGCAGCTGGAGGAAAACTCCAAAGTTTCTTAAAAATATATCAAATTAAAATTAAAATTGAAGAATAAAATCTTTCTTATATACAGCCACAGCTGAGAAAGCTTTAATTTTCCTGGAACAGTCCCACCTTTTTAAAACATCTTCAAGTCTATGGGATAGCGAAGGCAAGTAGACTATGGAACACAGTAAAGATGGGTGGCACTTAGGAACAAGAGCACCTCTACCTTCCCCTCCTCTCCCTCTCCCTCTCCCTCTCCCTCTCCCTCTCCCTCTCCCTCTCCTCCTTTGTTACCTTTTTTGAGAAGACTCCTATTCTACCAATGCATTCGAGTAACAGAATACCCAGCATATGGAGTTCTTTTCTTTCTTCCTAAAGCACAAGGTCCTAGAATCAAAGGATTATTTAGGGAATTCAGGGATTGTTCAATTTTCTTAAAATAAAATAAAAAAAAGCAAAAGGAAATGCACAGATCCTCATCTTTGCAGAAGAAATAAAGGCTAGATGCATTAGAAAGATGCATAAGGAAAAACCCCAGGGACATTATTTTTAATTCAGTCTTTTGGGCTTAGAAGATTTCTGAATGCTTGAAGCTGTAATTAAACAGTACATATTTAAAAAAATAAAAGGATCTGGATCTACATTTCTTTCCATTCTCAATGTTAGTCAAATTTGTAGATTTTGATGTCACTGTAATTGAAAGATAGATTTACTCAGCAACACCAAGCTCACTCTCCCTTTCCAGTCCCCTAATCCAGTCAGTTTCTTTTTTAGATCCTTAGCTTTATCTAATTACTCATTCATGAAGTGCAATGTAAAAGTCAATTTCCACTTCCACTAAGTAAGCTCAGTTACTAAGTGCAAGTTTTCTGCAAATAACAGTTTCAGTACATAAATTTGGACAAAAACGGTGTGTTCTAGTGATTGGCGATAACCATTCCTTGTAGTTAAGTCCCAAGTATAATGGAAACTAGCAGTCGAGTGCTTGGTGCTTTGGCAAATCTCAGGGAGGATGACCAACAACTTGCAAGTGGAAAAATAAGGGATCTCATGTGGATATTTTGGTAAATATTATACAATTTTCATTCATTCAAGTATGTAAACAGTACAATCTATATTACATGCAGGGTAACTCAAATGTCCTTTGAAAGCAAAATTGATAGTGACCATTTGCTAATAATGTCAGCCTCTGAGACTACGTAAAAAGAACTAGAACTAGAACTGCCTTGTTCCAATTTCCAGGAGGACCTCTTCTGGGAGATCACAAAAGTACAGATGGACCACACCAGTCTGTATCTTGTTCCATGATATAATAACGCCCTCTCTCCGCTCAGAGTAACTGTGACAGATGTTTCACATAGTAATTCAGAAGTATTTCTTTTACCTGAATTCAATTACAGGAGATTAATGGATCTTTTAATGGTGGGACATCTCACAACTTAACTCACATTCTCAAAAGAAAAAACCTTAAAAAACATGAAATTTTATTAAAAAATGGAAAATACTAAAAAGGAAATCAGCAGATAGAATAGGTTGTACAATATGGAAAACACATAAGAAAACTACTGCGTAATGAAGTTCCTCTTTCAGAAAGATACCATTCAATATCAATGTTCACATAAGCATATTACTTCTCTCAGGTGAAGAACTAAGGGGCTTCCACACAGTGCAAGATACAGGAAGAGACATATGTTGTCAGGGTCCAAGTCTGCTTCAAAGCTTGTGGTAATTACATACAACAAAGCAATCACAGATAACTATAGTTACTACCAATGGTTCTTTGTGTAAGAGTTCAAAGAAAATGCAGTTATGCAGTTTTCAAAAAGAAATTCTTCGTCACATGCTCATCTTAGCAAGTTTGATCTAGCTTCATAAGTCAGTATTGCATTTTGACGGTATGATATCTGGAACTTGGCAGTGCTTCATAACAACAACAAAAAAGAGATGTTCTATGACATTTTCCCGCAGTGCGTCTATATGCATCATATAGGTATTTTCTGCTACAGTGCTGTGAAGTGTTACAAGCAAAGAATTTTAGGAAATGCATATTTTCATGAACGTCCAGCACTTTTGCAAAAAACATATTAATGTGCTATTTCATTAATTAAATTGTATCAAATTTCTTTTGATGTCTCTTCACAGAAGCCATCTGAATTATGGTATGGATTAATTTAATTTAGTAATTCTACAATTCAAGGAAACCGAACCTAAGTTCATAATTTAAAATGAATCATAAAGAGCTTAAAAGATTGGTGGGTATAGTCAGGGGAAAAGTGCAATTAGGGGCTTCATTAAAAATGTACAAGTCTAGGATACCTGCATCACATTTTCTGGATACTAAACATTGCTCTTCTACTACAGATTAATTCAGCCAAATGGAATATAAATTACCTTACTGAAATATAGGTACTAAATTCACAATAAATGGCAGTGGAGGATAGGAGGATATTTACAAGGCTTGAGCTGGAATAAGCAATATATGAATGTATTATTAAAATCAACAGCAATATTAATTAAAAGTCAAAAGCAAAGTCTTAGATGGAGCTGAAGTATAAAGCATTATTTATGGATTAAGGGAAACACAATAAAGGGCTTTTTATCCTGAAGTAAAGAGTGATACCAAAGTATTGCTTTTCTCATCGTACACTTACCATTATATAATATTTTGCAGATGTATTAAATTGTTAATTAAAAACATTTGTGAATGAGCTTTGCTAAGAATTTGTAAGAAGAAACTCCAATTTTATTTTTTATTCTTTCATTCTTATTTTGCTTCAGTCTAAATTAACCTGTTATCTCAAATATGTATTTGATATATTTCTAATTAAGAACTCCCAGTTATTAACTGTCCTAGGAATATTTTACCTTTGAAAAAACTCATCCTAACTTCATACTACTCTTAAAGCACTTTTATTAGGGTGACTAAATAGGGGATGCTTTATAATATCTGTTGGAACATTTTTTTCACTTTATCTACATAGGTAAAGGCAGATTTTTTTTAGGATATTTGAATTGCTGTACTGCTTTAGGGCATGTTTTAATGAGAATGTTCATCATACTCACTCTTTACTTGCAATGGAAGATTACGAATTAACAGTTGCATATACAATGATTTATGAAATTATATTTAGGCACACCATTAACTACGCTACGTGAATAGCTAATCTAAAATATTAGGAGATTCAACCTGAAATAATTCCCCATACCCAATGTTTCTAAAATATATGAAAATATTTAAATTCTTGAAAGAAATTAAAATATTTGAAATATCTACTTTGAAAAGAAGTCACATTTTTGAACAAATTCTTTAAATGTTTTATTTGGATTTTTTTGAGATGAAGTAATTTTATAATGTGTTTCAATATTTTAAGTATTTCTTTTAAAATAACATGATGAATTCAATATGAATTTGCACATATGTTTTAAATCTAAATAGTAACTTGCAATGAAAATTATTTTCATATGAAGAATACCACCTCTTTATTAATGTCTCTACTAATAATTCATTTTATCATTTTTTACTCTGTACAGTTACATTGCATTTTGTAACAGGCAGGAAAGGATTATGAACATAGACTATACAGTATACCTTCCATATGGACATATTGTAGGGTTACTAGTTCATTTTTCCCATGTATTTTCCTCTAGAGAGGAAAAGTACTATTAACTCACTGGGCAATTGAGATTCAAACTTACTACTAACAAAAGAGAAATAATGAATTTCCATTTTCATGTATCCAGTGAGTGTGTGCTGACTATGGTCTAGCTGGTGATGCTCTGAAAGGATTTAAAGAAAAAGAAAAGTTATATAGGAGATCAGAGCAGAGCTAAAATGTGCATAACTATTGAAAAGTTTGTTCAATAGTAGAAAATTACTTACGTAGGAGTATATCTACTGCATGCATGAATGTTGCACCTCCCATTATTCTTGCACTCTGAATACAGTCATTGTAATGCTAACAAAAGGCTTGGTAATATATGGATTATTTTATTTCTTCTGCTTTAACCTCACTGCATTCAGTGGTCTTGTCACTTCATTCTTTTCCTCCTTTTGGATTTATCCAATATGTCATTCATTGACACTTTTCCTGAAAAAATCCTATAAGACTATGTAGTTATAAACATGATGAACAGTAAGAGCCTTAGCTGTGTTTCTGGCTTCCTGCTGTCATAGGAATAGGAAAACATAGGGATCTCACTATGTAAAATCCCCTTAAATTTAAAGAGCTAGAGTGTTCACAATCCTTGCTATCTGAGGAAAGAATAATGGATTTAATGGGCTGACAAACACCCTTTTGAGTACATTTTAACAATTTACTTCCTGGAAACTTTGTGACCAGAGAAGTTAAAAATAAATAGATTTAATAGAAATTGGATAAATTAGATGCTGTGCTAAAATAAATAAGCAAATAAATTAAAAATAAAGAGTTACTGTCCAACTAACATACAACATAGCAAATGAGAAGAGTTATTTAATGGCCAGATGTTAGTGTTGTTCTAGTTGATGCCCATAGATGTGTTTCACATCTGGCAAGCAACTGTATTGTTAACCTTTATTAGTTTTGAAAAGTAAAAAGAAAAATTTAATAGTGACTAGGACAGAGTCATGCACATGTGTGTGCACGTGCATGCATGCACTTGGCAAAGGTTTCTACAACTGAAATGTCTGGCCCATACGGCACATCCACTTTGTAAAATTCCTTAAAATTTATTGGAATAAATTTATCTCGTGTGTAACAAGCAGTAACATGGTCAAAAGTGTACCTGCTTGAAAGAGTTTGTCTCCATGTCCTTTGGTAAGCAGGTATTATCCCAACTCTGCTTAAAAAAGATCATACTTTCTGCACAAAACATATTTTGCATAATTTGAAGGACTTGGTATTTATGAAAGGCAGATTCACATGTACTGACCCTACAGGACTTAACTAATTCACCAGACATCATCATTTCCTAGATTCAAAAATCTAGGAAATCTTTATTTTTCCACAGTATTTTTAAGAAAAGCTAGATTCATATGCTAAATCTATCAGACAATTTCAGCCTCTTAAGAGTTCATTTTCTTGATTTCTTTTAATAGAACTTTTTTTCTACCCACACTTAATACCCACAAATTTTGATGAACAGAATGAAAACTATGCTTAAAGAACACAATAAGCAACAAGGATGATCTGAACCTCACTATGTCAAGATAAACCATTCAAAGTAAAGGCACCTTCAGTGGTGGACTAATGAACCAAATCCCAGAATCAAGAATTTGTTGATAAAGCATTTGTACAATGACAAAACATATATGCTATATGAAATAAAATGGGATATCGCTGGACAATAAGATGAAACTCAAGTTTCACCCAGACTTGAATCCTGACCTGGCAAGCTTTGCTATGAATATTACAAAGTTAAGGGGAAAAGAAAGAAAAAGAACACATTTTTTTTGTCTGAGTATTCAAAAAAAGGTGTGGAAGCTAAATAGGATGTAAAGATGGTTCTGTAAGGATGTAAGGATGTAAATAGGGATGATTCTGTTGTCTCCTCTGTGAAAGTCCTATTTTTCTTTAATCTGCATATAAAGTAAATCAATTAACTATTGTAACTCAAGGGCAAGTTACAGTGAAAACAGGTATTCTCTCACCATGTTTCCAAGTCATTTTGCTTCACTTTGCTCTTCAACTTTGATTTTCTAATTGCTGTGCTCTTCCAATATATGATTTGCACTATTTTTGTGCTGCTGTTGTGTTTTTGAAAATTTATGACATCACACACAAGGGACAAATATTATTTGGTGCCTGAGAACATGACATTCCAATTAATAATCATTCAATGGGCAGGTTGGTAAAGGAGATGTATTCTTCGCTTTTCCTCTTGTTGCTTGCACTAATAATTGACATATAACCACACAGATCATTTTGTTTGCAAAGGCCCATGAACTGAATTGGGAGTCTGGGCTTTTGGTTCATCTTATTTACTTTTTCGTCTTTGAAAACAATAGTGATGTATTTACCACCACAATCAGACTAGATCTTTATATAGTTCATGTGTGTATTTCTTATGATTTCAGAACTAAAAAGAAGAAACAATCACTCTATGATTTTAAAAGGAAAATATTCCATAGCCATCCACAGACTTGGATAATATTATCCAACATGCCCGCATAGCACCTAAAGACTTTGCTGTCAGCTCTCCACCAACTCTTTCATTGTCTAAGAAAATAATGAAAGAGTAGTATAACCATGCCATAATTAATAGGACATAGAAGAACATGTCTGATATATCTTAACCTTTTCCACACTGTGATCAATATTATGATTTATAATTTAGAAGTCAGAAAGTAAAGAAAAATCATAATCAAATTAAGAAATTTATGTACAAGAAAATAATACAAAATAAAACTTATGAAAGCGAATTCCCACACTCCTGCCCCCCAATACTTCCAAAGAAAGCAAAGTAACAAAAAGCAGCATTTAAGAGTTGAATAGCAGAGCACTTTCTCAGTGCTACACCATCTGAAAACCACAGTCAATATTAAATGTTAAAATCTTCTGGCAAGGATAACTTGCCAATTCCTAGGCATGCAAACCTGAAATCTGGCTAAATAAAAGTATGTAAAATTGCACCAAGAAAGTCAAAGTAAATATCAATCCCCCAAAACTGCTCCAAGAAACCAAAGAAAAAAAAGGAATAATAAATCCGTATAAAACAAGGCACCAAACAGTAAAAGCTACATGACAAGAGACAAGAGGGAATATGTGAGTAATATCACCAAAGAGGCAGAAATAACTGCTGAGCAAAGTGATAGTAAAACACTGTATCAACTCAACAAGATTCTAAGTGGCAGATTTACATCAGCTAAAGGATCTGTTAGTAAGAAACAGAAAACAACCACAAAGACTGTTTACCATGTCATCCATCTGTATACTTCATTTTCTAAACTTCCTTTTCCCTCCTGTGTTAAATCCAAATTTCTCCTCTTCATTTTCAAAGCTGTGTTCACAGCTTTGAAACAGTCTAACTCTGTTGTTTCTGACCTTTCATCTATAGAGTGCTTGACTCTCATCTCTAGTGTTTTCAAAATTCCTGTTTCCTAAATAAAACTTTTTAAAAGTACTTTTGTTCTCTGTCTCATTCTTTGCTCACACATAGAAGAGCTCCGTATAAAAGCTGATTAAAAAAAAAAAAAACCTTTGTTCTTTTCCTTCCTTATTGTCTTATGCACAATAGACTTTTATCATTATCCAGTCTTCTTGAAACAACTGAAAAATCTTTCTTTAGCTTTTCATTATGAGGCACGTTTGCCAAACTCCTCCTTTGCTCCAAACAGCAAATCCTTTTCTGTTGTTCTCCTTTAAGCTACCTTAGGTTGTTGTATATCTATTTGGAAGCACCCACAGAGATGCGGGCAATGTCCACCCAGAAGTGGACAAGATAACAATATTGAACAAAATATTGTCTACTCCTTGTTTTCTTGTTATTGTATTTTTTCTTGTTATTGCTTTTTATCATTTATTGTCAATTCTTGTTCAGTTCATTATCCACTTTAATCAATGGATGATTTTATGAAGAACTGCTTCTTTAGTTTTATAGCTGTCTATTCCTCCCGAACCATCATCTCTATTCATTTTTTTTCAGACCATTTTCAAATCATTTCATCTTATATAGATTGAATTCTGATCCTGCTCTTCTTCCTCTTGCATTTCCTCACAGCTACTTATCATCTGCAAAAGCACTAAACCTAGTCTGTATTTCATCATGTAGTTCTTCAGTGAAAATAATGAATACAACTAGACTCAGAACTGACCTTGCAGAATACTACACATTATCACACTAGAATGAAATATTTGCCTATTTTTGCCTATTTATTTCTTGCTGCGTTTGCTAGAAAGCTAAAAATGCAGCCATCGTACGGTTTATCAACAATACGCTAATGTATTTAGATAGATTTTCCTGACAATTGAGCTCAAACTAAGAGCTCAGGTAAATAAAGACAGACTACCTAATAGTCTGCTTAACAAGGTAGAAGACTGATAAATAGAAGAGAAATCTAATACAATTTCACAGATCTGGATTCAAACATTAAACTAGAATAAAAGAATATCCACAAGAGGCAAGGTAGCTTTCACACTTTGACAATAACACGCATACCAATGAGAATATACTGAAAAAAGTAAACTGCAAAAATTGAAAGTCAATATCAGTATTCACTAGTTAAGGTAGGATCTATGCATCAAACTAAAAAACTTTAAGCCCTTCACATTTTCTCCTCAAATATTAATTTCCATCTTACCATATGGTTATGAAAGCTACACCAAGTATATGTAGATAGATGTCTAAATGGCTTTGAAAGCAAATGCCCCTTGAAAAGAGATACTAAATGAAATGAATTAATAACAACTGCTGAGATACATCAAAGATTTTTACACTCTTTAACTTTTGTGTTAGCCAGAGTAGGAGATGGAAGCATTCATTCTGTATGCTAAGAACAGATTTAGTGCATCTTTTACAGCAGCTGTATCTTTAGACAACTGGAGGCAGATGTGAAACTGACAGTTTAAAGTCTTCTTTATAATAATTAGATTGTATGTGCCTTAATAACATCCAGATATGCTGTCTACAGAGAGATGCATACATACGCAGAGGAAATTTGTTACGGATGAAGAAAACTTCGAAAAGGACAAAGGAAAAGCAAACCTGAATCCCTCCCGCCTCAACCACATATTGGGCAGGGGCCTGCCTTTGCTTCTCATATGGGCTTTCGGCTCTAGGGAATCAAACACACCACTAAGTCCGGACATCAGGAGCTGAAGTGAACAGATGTCAACTGAGAAAAATAGGAGATGAGACTAATAGTGAAAGGGATGATAAACCTCTTGACCTCCTCTTTCCACTACATTTATAACATTTTGCTGATTCGGTTTCACCTTCAGTGTGTTTAACTCCTTGAAATACATCCTTTATACTATGTTAGAAGATTGAACTGAAGTATGTTCTTCCCCTCTATACAATTGGCCCTGTACTGAAAGATTGTCCACATTTTTGTTGTTGCTGTGGTTCACCTTGTCTTTGCCTAGTAAGATCTCTTAATTGTGGCATTTTGTTTTTCCTAGGTTTCTTATCAACAATAGGTTTTCACTCACTGGCTTCAGAATAGTTTTGTCACACATCCATAGCAACTGCTCAGATTACTCCAGGCAAGTTCTGTTATTTGTAGTTGTATCTGGATTGCATTGCAAAGAGTTTCACCATCCAGCTGGAGTTAAATTAGCCAGTAATGTAATAATTGCAAATACGGCATTGTGTGACTGGCAGCTCATTTCTATAGCACTGTATTTTGAAGACTTTAGCTTTCCTAAAAGTCTCCAGCTTTAAAAGTTTTCAGCTTTACTTCTGATACTCCAACCTCTAAGGCCCTGTTTTTATCCTTTCCCACCTTCAAAGCAAGATTTGATCCTATTTCCCATATGATTTATACAACTGCCTAAGGATTAGGTGCAATTCATATTTCATTTCCTGTAGTTTCTCACTGTGGGCACTATACATGGAAAGCAGTGTTATTTTTATTTTTTCCCTTAATCTGTTGTGTCTTGTTATCTAGATTCTCTTAATTTAAACATGTGCACTTACTCTGAACACTGATTTGAGCATTTCTCTGCACATTTCAGCCATTCTTGCTCTTTACAGATACTTCTGCAGGGCTAGAACTCTGTCCCAACAGTCTCTCCTGAAGGCTCCAATCACGTGTCCCACAAATGAGCCTGGCTTTAGTTAGCAAGTCTTTTATGATTCCAGTGCTGCATGTGGATGCCAGAGTTCTCAGTTGTGTAATGTTTGTATTGGTTTGGGATGTAAAAACATGTTATCTTATTCCAGTTTCATTCTTTTGGAGGTCAAAATCCCCAGATGGTGTTATCTGCTTTTTCAACATTTCAGACGGTATTCGTAGTCACACCGTCTCACTCAACTATTCATTCTGTACTCTGCCCTGTGAGCATTTCTCTTCATTTGTCTTTATTTTTTTTTCAATGGTCACCTTTCCATATAGGTCAGTTTTTGCTTCCCACTGCCAATTTTTTATTTGGAAACTTACTAGTCATGGTTTATGTTTGTGCTCACTGTTTTGTTTTTAGTCATGCTTTGCATGGTTCTCCCAGCCAAAAAATAACCATTCGTGTTTCCTCAAACCTATCCTGTTTTTCCAGGTGGATTAAGGTTCTTGTATGTTCATTTGCCCAAGCAGGTTAGGAGCTGGACATTCAGAAACCTTGGACATACAGCTGATTGGTAAAAGTCAAAGCCCAGGTGCACAGTACTACATAGCTACACACTGTAAAATCAGTATAATTAAGGACCAATCTGGAGTACTCTGCATAGTTTCTGGGTGCCTTCTGACACCCTGTGGAAACAGCAAATGTACATCTCCTGCCCATTTGCTTTTGAAAGCCATGAAAACTATTCCACACATCTTCTTTGCATGTACAGCAAATCCTGTGTATAATGAAAGTATTGGAAATAGTGCGCGTATCTTGAATACACATTTACTTACGTATTGTAAAAAAAAAATCTTCATTAAGATAAGGACTTACAAAGGTATTACAACTGCAACTGGATTCAAACTGCTTATTGTTTTGGGTCTCCCCTCCTGCAAACTGTGTTTCCTCAGAGGTTCAATGTATGTTGTTACTTGAAAGTCAGACGGAGCATCTAGTTTTACTAGAGCATGCTTAAAATATTGGTTTGCCAAGCATCTGTATTGTATAAGCATTGATATATTTATATTCTTATGCAAATTGGCAAACGTTATTTAGAAATACATGTGGTTAAAGGTTCAAAAAGCTTGTCAGCAATCTTAAAACTCCCAGCAAAATCAGAGCAAGGAAAACTAAAAGCTTAAATTTTCAATTTGCTGATATCTGTAAAATAAACTCTGCTCAAGGAAGTGTCAATCAAGCATTTAAAACTCCCTGCCTCCTTAGGCATATCATGTCATTAGATTTATTAGTAAGGTGATGTTAGCTTTGAAGTAGCCCTGTTATTCAAGGTGGTGTTCCTGGTGCCTCTGGCTGCTTTGTTCCAACTCTGTCATTTCAGTGCCTCTGAACTCTAATCTGGGTAAATCAATGGAACTAAAGGAAATCTCCTAGAAACAAATGCCCAGACAAGAAAACAACCTCTTATTTTGGCTTGTTGCTACAAACTGTCCTGTCCCACAACATTGCAGATCAGTCCTCTAGGTGTCTGTTAGAAGCTTTGGTTAACGATAAAGTTATCTAAGATGTGAACATTATTGCAAGTAGAACACATCATAGATATTTATGCAATGACTGATGTGAAGATAAGAAGCTCACTGGGAAGAAACACATAGGTGAGCCTAGCCTGATTTCAAGATAGCAGCACAGCCGTGCAGGATTAGATTGAAGGGGAGCTGTGCTCCAAATCTGGGTCCAACTTAAATGATTAAGTGGGAGGTAGGTATAAAATTGCTTTGTTCAGGATCACTAGACTCAGTAGTCTCTTTTTTTTCTTTAAACATCTGCAAGGAACAATCATGTTTACTTGGATAGAAAGCCTAACTTTTATCCAGGCAAAACAATAGCAAAGGAGGAAAAAGAAATGAAAAATGAAAATAAATACTTTTCTTAAAAACAGATGCTTTAAGATTTTGTTTGTTTTATATGAAGGAATTCATACTAGTACAAACAAAATTATTAGCACTGTAGTCACCATATGTTTTGACATACACTTACTTTTTGCATGTATTACAGATCTCAATACTTCATTTTAGTAAGAATTTGGACTCCGTGGGTTGCTTATCTTTAAGTGCAGTTGCTTCAGCAATGTGATTTCTGCAAAAAGTATGCAGGAGAAAGCAAGCTTTATTTCTGCGGTGAAAAAATCATTTCATTTCATAGCAATAAGAAATTAGAGTTATATAAAACTTGTCACTCTAAGAAACTTTGTGTTTGCCAAACTGAGTGCATGTATGAATCATTTCACAGAACAAGAACTATTTTCACCCAGCACTGAAGAGAAATCAACATGGCAGGTGCTTCAACAGCAGGGCACAGTAACTTTGGAGAGGAAGGAGGGAAATGAACTGCTAAAATAAAGCTTTACAAAGAAAGAGTGTTATCAGCCCCTCAAATTAGAATAGAGATGCTTGACCTGTTTTTAGCTAAAGCTTTTCTTGTACAGAAAGTCACGCATAAGAAAGAAACCAAATCATTTTGCTGAAAAGCATTCAATCTATATATTTTAAATCTTCCATCCCATCAGTCAAGCTGGTCCCCCTGGCACCCAACACTGCAAAGGCTAATAACATAAAAGCGATAATGCTGATAAGCAGGTAAAAGCAAATGATTGTGAAGCACCCTGACAGCCATTTGAAATTAGAAAGTTGCCAACAGCATTTTAGGAAGAAATGCATCTCTTCAGAATTTCTGCATATAATGCCGTTAATCAAATATTGTGGCATAAACTTTTGATAGCTGAATCAACATAGACCATACTTGGTGTTTCTCATAAACGAGCAACAAAACAAACAAAGCAGTCCCATAAACAAGGTAAACTATCAGTTTTTCAGCTTACACTACTCATCATTTCCCCAAGATGAAGCAGAGTTTCTGCTGAGCTCTCGTGGTCACTGTGACCCTCCTGTGCCAGGGAATGGCCTTGGGCACACAGAGGAGCTCTGCTACTAGCCCACTACCTAGCCCCATGGTAGGCTGCCCTCAGGAGCTCCCCTTTCACTAGTCTTGTGTTTGCCTGGTGGACAACGTATGCTGATCAGGAGAAAACCTCCTTTACAAACATTAATTCTCCTGACACGCTTGAGAGTTAAGCAAGTTTTAATTCTCTTGATGTCACACACTGGCAAAGCATGAGGCATAAAGGCTAAATTGGGCAGCAAACACAGTAGCTGCCACCAAGAAAGAAATCTAGGAATCCTGTTGCCTTGCAATTCCCTGTTGTTGCTAGCAGAAAAATTTCCTTCTTAAAACTACTTAATACTGAAATAATTGATTTAAAAGTTTTTGGACAATTCCTTAAAAAGCTATTATAATGCTGCCTTGTTAAATTCCATTAAGTCTTAAATGCTGGAGTCATCTAGCATAGGTCAGTTTAAAGGATCTGTATTTCCTTTGAAGAACATGAAGTATTGTAATTGTGCACACCACAGCTCTTTAATAATAAATATCCCTTATGCTTAAAAGTCGTACTAATAATTTATGGAGGTAGTTTGAAGAACAATTCTTGCATATACTTTAAAGCAAAGTAGGGAGTGAAGTGCTGCTCAGAAAACACGCCGCAAATAGGACCTTGTTATCTTTACTTTAGATGAAGGAAAACAGTTGTGATAATACTCTCATCTTACTTTCCTCTAGATGATTAGCTTTATTCTCAGGGGCAGAAGAATAACACCAGTAAGAGGTACCATTACTGGAAATTCAGTCTCACTATTAAAACTACCTGCCTGAATACAGGCCAGAAAGATTACGACATTGGTAAGCTGAAGATGCCCCTTGCTGATACATATGAGTACAAGAAATGATGCAAAAATTCTTTCTGCTTTACAATAAGATAAAGAATACTTATGTCAAATGCAGATGCCGTTTTCATTACTGAAGATAAGAATTTCCCCAGTAGTTTGGATTGCAAGGTTGTAGAAAAATGTTCTCAGCTGAGCACACAGCCATGCTAGCATTAACGGTGCAGGCAAAATGCATTTTGGATCCACATGAAATAAAAATGAAGAGCTTAGGTTATTGTGGGATCCGGGAGCTTCTGCTACTGCAGCGATGGGATTTACTTTGGGTGACGCTGTAGATTGACCTGCCAGTGCTCAAGCATCAGGGTAATAGCTCTCAGAGAGCAGGGACTGATTTCTGTCTAACTGAAATCTTTACTGATAATGGAGAGACTGATTCAGATTGCAGCAAAGATTTTGAAAGGATACCCTTAGAGAAAATACTTTTGCCTGTACACATGTTCAGGTGAATTAGTGCAGCATGCAAATCATATTTAGACTGCACCTAACTGACAAAAGGAGCATTTAAAACTACAGATCTTGGTACAAGTTTATGACATAGATGAATTGTCATCCAAAGAGAATCTACGTCTTCGCTAGATTCTTGTGCTGGTCTTTACTGAAGTCCAGTACGTTTTCTATGAAACTGTTTAGACTGTCATCTCTAAGGCAAGAATGCAGTGCAATTGGGGACAGTACAGCTGACCATTCAGTAGATATGAATTTCCCTTGAAAAATGGAGAGCACACAGAAAATTTTGCTTCGCTGGAATCCTCTTATGCCATTAGTGGTTGCAACATTTTTGGTTTATTTGAAGAGCATATTCTTTAAATACTAGCAAACCAAGTCTCCTGGGATATGATCTGTCAGCCACACACAGTCTCCTTCAGTGACTGAGTTTAAGTCACACACTCTGAAAAAATCACCAAAGGCCATGGCTTTATAAAACCATCTATGTTCTGTGTTAGATTTTATGCTCATTTTCCTACAAACAAGTAGAGCTCTGAGATTTACACAAGCCTATTAATTTTAATTTGTTCAACCACACTTTTGGTTTTCATTCCTTCAAGCTTGGCGAGCGAACAGAACAGCCTCAGCAGTGGCTGAATGTTAACTGGGGTTTGCGAGGTACCGGTGCAGGTAGGTGCAATGCAGGTCACTTCTTGGAGGACGGCCAGCGCCCTTCAGTCCGGACCTTTGTCACTACAGGTTCATGACACTGAACAGCCTCAGAAAATATCACCAAACAAGCTGTGACCAGAAAACTGAACTGAACTCTCTGTAAACAGAATGCACAGAGTAAAACATGTGCTTAGGAAGGTTATTCAGAATGGTAGCAAATGTTTCATTTTTAAACTCTTTTATTTTGAAACTGTATGCAAAAATATAACTCAGAATTTCACAGGTTTTTAAAGTATTCAAATGTATAATAAAATTGCACATAACAGAATGTTCTGTTAAGACTTGCCATATCTGCCTGGAAACAAACCCACTAAGATCTACCCACTCAGCCCACAGTACTGAGGGCCGAGACCTTACCCAAAGGCCACCAAGTGATATGTTATATGAAGAGTACTAGCACCTCCCACAGATATATGTAGAGAACATTATATATGAGAAATAACATAAGATATAAAATATATAAAACATATAAGATATAAAACATATATATATAAAACATATAAGACAGAGTAACCTTGCTGACACTGCCAGAAATTTTACTGCTGGGTTGTCTGCTTCCAGGGATATTGTAACATCTGAATAGACAGCATGTGTGAAAATAAAGATGAAGATGCTTCCAGCACCCTCATATCCAGACACTTAATTGTATATAGTGGTCAAATAAATTGTCAGTCTCCCTGACATTAGGACTGTCTAGTGTGCATCTAAATGCTAGAAAACTTTATTCCTATTTCACAGTCACAGCTACTTCTGAAGCAAAACGAAACAGGTTAATGTCATAGAATAAAACACAAGTTTAAGGAAAGAAGCAAAGAATCTGTAACCATCTGAAACTTGGGGAGTTCTAGGCAATTAATCAATCTTCTGGCTAAGAAAAGGGCTGGAAGTATTTGTTCAGCTCTCCTCACACTCATTCGGTCTTCATGTCCCGTGCATATTCACACATTTGAGTCTTCACCCGTCAAAATGCTCACAGGGACTGTGATCCACTGCCACTGCAGTCAGTGGAAAAGGACTCTTACTGATTTGCACTGGATTGGACCCAAAACACACACTGTGTGTTAAATACTTGCACATGGGAGCATTTGCACCCAAACTGACTATACTCATTTGGCATGGAACATTGCTCAAAACTCAGGACTACAAGTGTTTCAAAGCCCTGTCAGAAAAGTCAGGAAACAGAAGGAATATGATGCAATTTATGTGACACAATCATAACTTAGTAATACAATTCAAACATCACAATGCCAAATACAGTTCTTGCAATTCCTGAAAACTTATAATTGCCCCATACAGTAAAAAATAAAATGTAAAAAAAATGCATTTCCAGAACAAAAAACATGCCTCTGTTTAGATTCACCATGAGAAGGAAAAGAAAATGAACTTGTCAAATAAATTATATTCTGTGAATAACTTGGTCAGGTCTGTTCATTAAACAAAACCTTTTACAAAACACACTGTTCTGCACAAAGAATTCCATTTAATTCTGCTAATTGATTAAACCTTTCTTTGCAGTTCCAATTTCAAAAAGTTATTTGGAAGAGAACATGCTTTTTAATCAATTTCAATCATATTATTGTATTTCTCAAGGGAAAAGAGGACACTCAAAGGAAAATAATCTTATGTCTGCACTAACCAACTGCCACATAAAATGTACTTTGTTTTTTTGGTCTTTGGAAAGTCTGCAGCATTGCTTAAAAATATTTCAGTTATAAGTCACCCTATAAGGTGCTTTCAAAAATGTTCCTGTTTGCTTTTTTTCTGTTTGTTTATTTCATGAGAATGCTTTATTTCAAGAAAAGTGGAGTGAAGTGTGATATACTGATATCACATGAATTTGCTGTTCTTTGGCCTGGAACTGGTTTCTTGGTAACCCAAGACTCTCTTAGAGAAAGTGGGATGTGGTAGAGCTCTCTATCTCTATCATGGGATAAAGCGTGATAAAGACCAGCATGATGGTTATACCATGCACATCTCTCTCCATGTTGCTGCCAATAGGCCAAGAAAAAAGGTACAGGAATGTGCTATATAAGAATGATGTTTAAATACCCCAAAGGAATAGGTTTGTAAGTCTACTTATGTGAGGATTTTTCATCTTGTCTGATGGAAATATTTGTATAAGCACTGTGCTGATAATTCTAAAATAAAATTATTTTTTTTCAAAACTTTTAGATTGCAATATCATTATTTTTTAATACTTAAAAAAATGATTTCTAATTTTGGAACATAGGGCCAGAAGAAGCCAGAAGAAAATGGACTCTAAATTCTCACCAGTATTTGCACATAACTGATGTACTGTTTTTTAGGTATCATACTGTACCTTATATATTATATCCTACAGGACTTGCATAGAAAATATACAGTAGACTAAAATATTACAGCTTTAAGAAAAATGTAATATGGGAAATACTTTGCCAAATACATTTCAAAGTAAAAATGATAAGCTTCATGAAGAAGCATGGGACCTGGAAGAGTGAAATAATTTGCCCCATTTAAACTGTAAGTCAGTAACTAAAGTTCTTCCTTTCTGTTTAGGATTCCACAGGTAAGCATGCTGCTTCCAGTTTTGACTTTTTTTTATAATCTTATTTCCACTCCTGTATTCTACTTTCTACAGTGTAAAAAGCTTTTGATGGTAGAAAAACCTATTGATCTCAAAGTAATGCTTATTAAATGTTATAAAAATCCTACACCTCCTAGTGAAGGGCATATTCTTTTCAAATCTGAGAAGTCCAGATCCTTCAAAGCACTGCACCCCTGAATCTATCAAAGCAATGAGTACCACAGCTGTGGAAAGGATCTTGTTCTTGATGCAGTTTATTTGATATCTTTGTGAAAGAAGAAAGTCAGTCTTCCCTCAGATCCAGCTTTGAAGCTCCTTCTAATTAGAAGTAATTCTTCTAATATTTTGCTGTTTTTTTCTCCTCCTATTTTATAGCTAAAGCTATTTTGAAACAGTATATTTTTAATGGTCAGCTGCTTAGCAGTTCATCTGTTGTAGTTCATCCTCTCTTGAAGTTACACTCCTGAGTGAGTAACACTGAGCCTGGACGTGCAGCCACCTGTCCTCACACAGTAAAGCCATGTACCATAGACATCAGATGCACTCAGAATATATACCAAACATGTAGAGGGAAGGCCAGAAAGAGAATAATTTCCTAAGGCTCTTAAGTTAAGAACTAGTATGAACTGCAAGTCTTTCACTTGCTTCCATCATTTTAGGGATACATCTACACTTAATACTAACAAATTCAATACTATATTCTAATACATACAAATTCAGGCATTTTAAATGTCTTCCTTTAAATCTTGGAGATTCCTCGTTCACTGCTGATGTTAGCAAGATTTTGTTTGTTTTATTTTCTCTTCTTCTATTTTTCCCTGTTTCTTTAGGAAATGCTTGTATTCTTCAAAAATCACCCAGAGCTATCACCCAACAGCAGCCCTTCTGAGACAGGGCCTATGACTTGGCACAGGCTTCTCAGCACCAGGGAGCTCCAGGCAGTCCTCAAGAGGACATGTGAAAATGCAGCATGACACATTCACTTCTTTATCAAATACACCAGTACTAAAAAGTAAATTTATAATATACATAAAGAGAAAAGTAATATAGTTGGCTTGTTTCCTTAATGGGTTAACAATGCTCAGTTTGTGTAAGTTTTCTGTGCTTTCATGCAGACTCCAAAATCCCAACACTACTCCCAACACTACTCTACAGCTGCTTAATGGCAGTAAGTCCATTCATATTGACCATACTATATGATCATTGGATAGACTGGAAAATTATTTTGTGTTCACATAACAACTTTGTGTCATATAACAACTTCATTTCTCAGAGTCAGTATTAAGAATTAACTGTATTTATGGAACATTTTTGCAAGCATGGATCTAATCTTACGGATTTAGTGAAGAACTATCTTAATTTTCTCTGAGTCATTCTTCACTATCCATTCTAAAAAGTATATGCAGAGAACTGGATCTACTGATGATGGCCTTAGCTTGCAATGTATCTATCCATCTCACTCTGTGGACATTTTTCTCAATTGTGCCAATTTTGTTACATGAAATTTACTTTTACATCATTACTCGCTTCTTGATTATTTCCATTCTTGAAGCTCTCATCATACTGCTTTATTGTGCAGAGCTTTCTATTCAGACCCAAACAAACTGTAAATAAGAATTTTAGGACCTCACAAGATCCTTTTACTGCACCTCAGTGAACAACACTGATATTGAAGCACCAGGAAATGCATTGGAGTTTGAAAGAACATTCAGAAGAAATACCACTGACACGTGTGCCTTTTTTCTGCATGGTTATCAACAGACTTAAAAAAAATGGATATCTATACCAAAACAAAGGATTACTGAACTAGAAGGGTATTTGATCTGAAGCTATACATTCACTCTTCATTCAGGCAAAAACATGAATATCTTGACCAAAAAATTATCTCTTTACAGGTTGTTGAAAATGTTCCAAGATTTCATCTCTTTTATTGTATCATATATACTCTGTAGGTAGCTGTCCTCTAGGTCAATAACTATTCCTCTGAGCCCATCCAGCTCTCCTTCTATCTTCAACGTAAAATAGATGGCAATTGTTTTAGGAGCATGATCTGTGAGACAGCTAGGTTCCATTCAGATCTATTCTCTACTCCCTTGACAGTGTTTTCATTTGCTGAAAAGCTTCCTCAAAGACATGTCTTTGGTGTCCTGCATATACAATGAATTTAACCACGTGGTTAAATCCAAGCACTTAGGACAAATTGCAAAAATGTTTTTTCTAATTTCTTAAGTACTTGCACAGTTCCTTTCTCCATTTTATGTTACTCCAAATAAATGTTGCTTATATTTTATGTTCAATACAGTGCATTTCAAACTTGCATACGGAAATTTTGTAATTTGTGACTGACTTCATGAGAACAAGAACTAGTACTCTGAGGACAATAGATGGTTGAAAAATCAGAGGAATTTTACAGAAATCTGCTCTAGTCAGTAACTTAGATAGATACAGTCAATTTACATTTTAGCTAATCCCTCCCAGGCAGCTTAACACTACTGTAGTTCACCACAGCTCTGCCTATTTACACAGACAATAATTTGAACTCTACTGAGCCTACCCTTGCTGAACTGTAATACTGCAAAATCATTTATCTTATTAACTTCAATACTTCAAAAACCACAGCCCTCTCTAAGGAGTAATGTGCACTAGAAACAGTCTGTGTGAAGCTTACCTTCCATGTCCCATACTAGTTTATATGAGAAATTTAAACTCCTTACAGCCTAAGTTTAGACTACCTAAAAAAAAGTCTACATTCCTGGGAAGAATACTAGGACCAACAGTTCTGCTTTCTGCCTCCATGAAAGTTTTCACCACAAGGACATATCTCACCTGAATAGACCTGGCTACACTGAAGACTACATATTGAACCTTCAGTGTGCATAAGTCAGGAACGGAAACATTTCCCAGAATTTTCCACATTCTAGTTAAATGTAAGTTTGAGGTTTTTGCTATATAAAGACATCATGACTGAACTCCACCCCCATATACTGTCATGAAGAAAATGATTCAAGAACAATTTTAACCTCGGGGATTAGATTGCAGTATTAAAGTATTAATTCAGCCTCAAACACGAATTCCCTTAGATTCAGAGGCATGTTCTTTCTTTATTTTCGATATATTTAGAACACCTATAGCTTTCAGCAAGATACAAAAGTTAAATGAACTAGAAAGTGTATGAAGAAATGCTTTGGCTCTGCACTAAGAAATAAACAGTTGCTGTTACAAAGATGGAAAATGTAAGTTGGAGACAAAAGGGGCACCAAATCCCAAAAAACTAGCTTTATACAATAAAAGGGAAAAAAAAACCCAAAACTCTGATTTATACATTTTCATCACGCTGACCGTGATGTGTGCCTAGGGAAAGCTTACACTGTGCATCTTAACAGCCAAAATCAATTGAAAATAGTATGATATGCTAGAATGCCAGGCCGGTGATGACATTCACACCTTTGCAAACAGCCAGAATAAATATCTGTGCTATGTATCACAATGAATGGTGCCTTTGTATGTGAAGTATTATCAAGTCTCCTTATGAGATATATAATGGAATTTATACCTTTCTTCTATGATTTGCTCTTCCTATTTACCTTATTTTGATTTTATTTCTAGATTAGATGACATTGTGATAGGAAGCAGTCAAATGATAAGGTCAGGGAAAAAAAAAGATTGTTTGTGTGTGGAGCAATAAATCTTTTTAAGAAAATATAACAAATGCTGAGAGCGGAATTTTCTCACTACCTTGTGAGATAACTAATAAGACTTGATAAGAATAATAATGCAAAATAAGAGTTGGGTCCTCGAGTACAAGGAAAATGCTACCTTAAATATGTCTTTGGCCTTGTCAGACATAAGTTTTAAACAATTTAGAAAGCATATACTTAATTTGAGTATATAATTATAATGATTACATATGCCGATAGGGTAATTGAATTTGCAAATGACAATTAGCCATTTGAACATAAAATCATTTAATTAACATGCACAATTGCAAGTGAAAAATGGTGTCCTTCACAGGTCTTAAGAATCATTTTCTATATTCTGCAAATTAGGATTAGTGACAGCAGTTTGTTATACCATGCTGATCAAAATTTTTGTAATATGCAATCATTAATGAGATAAACATACTCCACCACAAAGCAATTGCACATGTGCATGAGCGTATGGAATATAAGTGTAATTAACAGTGTACACCACATGGAGTACACCACCACGTTGTTATCTTATGAGCTACAAAGGCCGAATAGGAAGTTTTTTCCCCTACTCATAAGCAGATTGTTAATTATACTCAAATAATAAAGGAAGATGGTAACCATTCCTGCTATGGAACTATTCCTCTTCCCTAATGGTCTTCTCTTAAAAGTCCTCCAAATGTTTTCTTGATTAAGAAGAGCTCATGCTTGGGGACTTTCTTGGCAGTCCAGGAGGCATTCTGCACTGCCTTGCAAGACAGCACTGATGGTGCCAGCCCAAAGAATAGTTCAGTTTCTTCTGGTTGATGTGCTTGAGGAGTTTGCTTCCATCTAGCTTATCATAAAATACCAGCCCCAAATATGGAAAAATCATTACTGCAAACAGTTCCAAGAAACACAGAAGTTAGCAGAACGGTGGATATGTCAGATAATGACATGAGGTGATATCACTGAACCTCAGTATCGCATTGTCTATCATAAACATTATTAATCACTTAGCTAAATACAGAGATCACAAAACACTTTGCCAAAGTGGGAAATACTATAAAACAGTAAATTTAAGCCACAAGCTTTTGCTGTGATCATGCCTGAGTTCTCACATAACACACTCTGGGAGATTTCACTGAGTAATTCTTATTAATTCCTAATGAAGTGGCAAAGGCAAAAATGACTTGTTTTCAGTCAGTGAGTCAGAGACACACCTGAAAACACAGCTAATACTCTTGACTTGCAGGATCATGCTTAGTCCACTAGCAAATTCCTTTGTGATAGGAAAGGAGAAAGGGGAGGGAAAGGAGAAAGGGGAGATATTGCACAAAGGATTTTGAGACAGACTTACATATGCAAAAGTGTATTTACAAGGATTTGTAGTTGATGAAATTGATTGACTCTAATGCTGAAAATTACTTTTGGTGAAAAACTGTAATATTTTAAAAAAAGAACACAAAGGGACACACACTCCAAAACAAAACAAAACAAAACCCAAAAAACTGAAGGAGAGTTTAAGAGAAAAGGCAAAGCAGGAACCGCCAGCAAGAACAGTGACAGATCTCTGATAAGCTCCCTCCTTGGGACACCCTCTCAGGGGCAGCAGGCATTCCCATTCACAATACCCTTTTCACAGTAACTCTTGTAACTCCTTTATTTTGTCAGGACTTGCTCAAATTCTATCAATTTCCCCACCTATGATACTGTTAGCATTTTATCAGAGGATTAATAGAAATAATCAAAGAGTAGGGCAAGAGGGGGAAAGAACGGACAATTGCTTGCAATAGAAGTTGCCGTAAACTCAGCATCAGGGTTTGCAAGGCCATGAGAATAACAGCGCAACATGACAGCATGAGAGGAAAAAGGAAAGAATAATGCCACAGATCCAAAAATCACTGCCACAGCAACACAGGTGAAATGCTTCACTCACAAAGCTGCAAATGGAAAACAGGCTACAGGACGACAAGCAGAAGCCCACAGCAGTAGCAATGGACGGCATGGGGAGGATCTTCTCAATGCAGATATAAATCTGCATTGAGGGTATAGAAAAGATGGAGCTGGGGCATCTTCTTGGGGCATCTAGTAACAAGAGGCAATGAAGAACTGAGTCCTTCCCATTCAGGTAATGAGTTTGGGAAATGAGTGCAAACTGAGATACAGGAAATTCTACTTAAACATAGGAGAAAAAAGCTTTTTTTGATTGTTTTGCTTTGCTTTTCCTGTGAGAGTGATTAAACACTGGAACAAAATAGGGGTTCCTTCATTTGCATCTTCCAAAACCCAGGCCTATCCTTCATTTAAGTCTTTGACTGCTTCTCTGCTACCATGTACTAGAATGCAACATATTCATGTCCATCATTGTTGAATGGGGTCTTAGTGAATGTAAAAACGTATCCTACAGTTAGCTCTTATCAATATTCACTCAAGCTTATTAGGTTGCTCACTACACAGACACTTAAATAGAGATGTATTAATTGAATATCTAATTTCTGTCCATGTCAAGGACAGGGAAAATGGTCACATAGCTAAAGGACAGAAACTATAGTTTCTCTTCTTGGATCTGCTATTATATTTCTGAAGGCTTAATGTGAGCAAAGCAACAACATGGGCCTCGATCCCATGACTCCTTAGTTAGCAGCTAAGTGCCCAATCCCACAGGCTTTTGCCTATTAGACTCCGGGGTACACCTAGAACACATCAATGAGTTTACAACTCAACATGAACTTCACTATAGAGTCAATAAGAAGAGGAACTGAACCTCTATATAAAGGACTACAGCCCAACACTTAAATCACTCAGCCATCTTACCTGTGACCTTCATCACTCGATGATTATTCTCAACCAGCCATAAAGATATCTTATCTTTGACGCATGAGCAAGCATAGTAGGCACAGCCTTAAGCCTGCTTATCTGTGCTGAACTAGGCTAACCAGGCACCCTACTAGGCGACAACTGCTATATACAAATATAGCAGTAATAACTTGAGAATATCAGCACTGCCCTACATCAGAAAGGTGCTGGAAAACTTAAATTCACCAGGCATGTGGGTTTCTCAAGTGTGATAGGAACACGCACATTGTTTTTGAGTCACTGTACAAAAAGACATAAGGAATTTTTATTACTGGAGTTGTTATTTCACACTACTTGCAAATTTAAGCTGAATTCTGCCAACAGTTGTCTTTGCTCTCAAAAAAGAAGCCAGGGAGGACTCAGTTCAGAGAACTGATGTATGTGCTACCATCATGCATGTGCCAAGGCTGACAGCATGCACTCAGGGTTTGAGAGAGTACTGTTTTATTCCCCTGCTGAAGTAGCTTATCACCTCTCTGACCTGAGTGCTGTTATTGCATTGTGATAAAGCATTGTGAGTCAAAAACCCAAGGTCTTATTCTATCCGGATCAGAAAGCCTCATTTTATATGTATAAATGAACATTCACTGGACTCATAAGAAAGTGACTGAGACAAAATAAAAGTACTTTATACAAATAAAGTAGCTCTGTCTATAGTGGTTTAAGGTAGCCTAAGTATACTGTAACAGCCTGATAATTAGGAGATATTTATATGTATGCATGTTTATATTCAAATATATATATTGGAAATTCAGAGGCTTTTCTTCAAATACCTTGCCTGAATCAGAAGAAAATGGTAAAGAACAAAGATATGACATCCTGCAGGTGAATATCCTACTCCCTACAAGTTACTGGGCCTGTAACTCCAAAGCTTTCCTCTTGTGATGGTTACCTGTGATGGGAATGAGATGATGCCACAGTTCCCCCACCTTTGATGGGGTGTTGCTGCTTGTCTTACTGACAACTCATACATTCCTAATTTATACTGTACAGATGATTTGATTTACAATAGGACTTCTCTGTGACAGGCTGATTTAAGGCTTTGGGATCTTTTCAGTTCTTGGTCTCTGGGTGCATATTTTTAATGGGTAATTTCTGAAGTTACAGCTCCTGAGAGCTGTATGGGGGAAAGGTCACCAAACTTCCAAGCAGCTGCTCAGAGAGAATATGTTTAGCAGAGAGTATATTTCAAGACTAGAAGACTAGAAATCAAGCATTTAAAACAAAATCCATCACATATTTTTGGAGAACTGACCTAGTATCTTCAGAATGAGATTTGGATGAGTAAGGTTTTTAACGCCCCTTAGATCAAGGATGACCTTCCACTGGTGCACTGTGGATTTTGCATCCCCTACTACCAGCAACAATCTCATTTCATTCATGAAATGATTTTTTTTTCTTTCAAGTATAATATGCATTAAAAGATAATTGAGTCAAAATCTGTTGTTGCTACTAATTCAAAATTATGAAACATGTACTGCATTTAATAGACGAAACTGACACCTTTTTTTATATGGAAACTATTTCCTTTGGGGAATGCCCCAAAGAAATAAAATCCTATGCTAGAGGACTAAAGAATGAGCACAAGAATGAGACAAGGCAGCAACAGACTATGTCACGAGCTAACAGCACCATCCCAATTCACATAAACAGCAAATGCCCCCAAACCTGAGAAGACATGACAACAGCCCCAGGTGCAACTACCTTTGCCAAATTAGTCTGTTCAAATTGACAAACGACTTTAGAAAAGGGTAGTAATTATCTTCAGATACACTGCAACATGGGAGAAGCTTGATTTAATTAAATCAGTAGCACTATAATTTACGTTATGATGCATACTTTAATTATTCAGAACACAAATGTTCTTCTCAGAAAACTTTCATTAGAGATCCAGGTCAATGGAAAAACCTAGTCATATTTGAGTTTTCTTGCCACAATCACTGTGAACATTAGTGTTTTCCTGAGAGTTTTAACTAATCCATTTTTGCAATGATTAAGTCTGGCTCTGTTTAAATGACTGATAGTATAATCATATACTTTACTTGTAGTTAATTACCCATTAACTTAACAAATTCATACAATTATGTCATTATAGTTCCTGCAACCACTTTTGGCCCAGTTCCTGATATTTACTCTATTATTCCTTCCTGTCCTAATCACAGAATTTCCTATTAATAAAAGACTCTCTTATTTGCGACACTGATGAAGTCAGCTAATCCCTTATCCCTACTACATGAAAAAAGTCACATTGCATAAATGTTTCACACACAGAAATAAAAAAAAATATTGCTGAAAATATTATTTTTGAAATCATCTTTAAAACAGTCAAGTAAGCTAAGTATACTACATTAACCATCATTACAGGACTTCATATTTATATAACACTCTTAAATATTTCATAGTATATACACAACTAAATTAAACTTCAAATGTTTCCAAGAGACAAAGGAATAAATTATGTTCATCTGGGAACCACACATTCTAAGACAGAGAAAAGCTAAATAACTGAGTCAAGTCACTGGCTAAAACAGGAAAAAAACATCCCAAAAGTCATGCTCCTCAGCCTTGACCTAACTAGTAGCAATGCTAGAATAATAGTAATAACATACAAATTATCAGCCAGAGATTCTGGAGGATTTGTTCTACATTCTATAAAACTGTCTTTTACTTCAGGTCTTCCTAATCCTGGTAAATAAATGGTGTTTGTTTTTTTTTTTTTCTCCAAATGTAAAATAAATAACCTAGGCCTAGAAAGGAAACAGAGGATTTTTTGTTTCAAATCCAGTCTGATGCGAATTTCATACAATCGCTTTGCAACAGCCAAAATGTGTTTTTCTTTTTTTTTAATTTGCTGCTGATTTTTTGTAACTAACTCCGGTGATCCTCGTATAGAATATATTGCCACTACTGTTAACAAGAAGTAATATAAGGTATACGGTATAATATGAACATAGCCTTGAATTCTGATAAAACAAACTCAGAGCAACATGATCTATGATGCTGATCTTGAGTTTGAGTAATCTCACTCTCCTCACACTCTGTTCCTCCTTTGTGCAGAGGAACTTTCCTAATTAAAAGTAAATTTTGTCCCACTCCCCAGCCCTCAAAAACATGGGAAATGTGGGGATGGAATATTTTAAAACTGGTGTTTTTTTAGTATGGAATTCAAGCTATCCTTTTAGTTACTAAATTTTTCATTAAAACCAGTAGGCACCTCAGCTGCACAGAACCTTTGGATGCTAACAAGATCCAAATATAGTTTTAACAATTAAAAATGTCCTGAAAATTTTAACACAGTGATCAACACATGCAAGAATGCCTTCCCTGCACACTATTTGATCTCCTATTTACAGTCACTGAATGTGACCTTTCTTTAAGGTAATCAGGAAAGTGATACTTAAAAATCATTCCAAGGTGTTGTGCTGTCTCTTTGACTGGTTTCCCTTTGGTATTCCTAAACAAAAACGGAGCAACTACTCATCTTCCATCTGATCAGATTACATTTAGGAAAAATATCCCTGTTCTAAGAGCTGATCATAGCAAACATCCTTCTCAACCTTAATTAATAGCAAATTAATATCCTAGCATGATGTCTAGTTTTACCATTGATAAGACACTTCATCTTGATGAAAAGTGCTAGCTATTGGCTTCATAGGAAAAGATACACACTCTCCACTCCCAAGACTGTGTAATAGTGGGAACAGGAGGGCGAGCCCAGGTAACCTGGCTCACTGGCACATTCAGTATTAGTGTCCAGCTCTTCCAGAGCCTTTTATGGTTCAAAGATAAGAAGCACTCATTGCTTTTCAATGTAAAGTGTTGCCCCACCAGAGCTTCTCCATTCACACCCCAATAACTGAAATGATTCCTAACTCTATAAAGCATCTCCTTGGATAAAAGACAGTCTGCAAGTATCCTCTTCAAGCCTATTTATGAGTTCTGGATAAGCAGGGGACATTTTGATATTCCTCCCAGCATTTTTGTGCAATCAAACTCTTCTACACTGCATATTCTATTACTACCTTCTAATAACTGCAGATGAAAGACTTCAGAAATGAGGCATGCTGCTGCATCATCTGTAATGGAATATACTCTTTCATAGAGCAAAGCAGGGTGCATCTGGCTTCTGTGTTGTTAGTAAGAGCATCAATCCAACCAGTGTACATTCAGGCTTTGCTGATGTACACTCCTGTTAAGGAACATTTCTTTTAATTATGGGATAAATGATGACTAGAAGCCCGTACATCTACCAATCATTTCAGTGGTTGGCTTCAAAAAAGCCACAGAACATTATGTTGGCTAGTGGAAGAGTCAGCTACAGTGAGAGGCTGCAGTGTAAGGATTATTTAGTCAGCGCATGATGATCACATCAGCCAGGTTATTACATTGTTGGAAACAATTACTAATTATGATACATAAGATTCAAAAGTAATAGCAATTTGAACTGCACAGAGGGGGATAAAACAAGCTCATAAACAAGCAGTGTTCCCAAAAATATTTTAATGTGAATTATGGTGTGGTTGCCTTTTGTTCTCTCCTGCTCCAAATATATCATTTCTGTGTTCATGAAGGACACTAAGAGTCACAAAATAATGAGTGGGTGTTAAAATATAGCACAGAGACTGGGATACAAAGAATTTAAATTGCTGAAGACAATTAGCCAAATGTTTTTTTTTAAGGTTGTCATCTAGAAATTAGAATCATTGTTAAAGACCTACTTTCTTTTCTTCTCTCTCTAAATATGCAGAGAAGTTATGCAGAACCAGCTTCTGAAACAGTATGCTTCCACCCCATGTCACCGATAGAATATTATCTCTTTAACATTTGAGAAAAGCTTTTCCCACTTTTGGTTCATGTCACACTCAGAAGATTATATTATCAGTCATGGTTATTGCATGCTAACAGTTTGTGACACACTGGGTTTGAAACTGTAAGCACATTGGGGACAGACTGATAGAGAGATCTATTAATAGCCATCTCGTGTGAACCCGAGCCCCTGCTCAAGCGCAGACTCACCCCATGCTGTGACACGAGCAGCCACTCACCGGGTCTGAGTCACTTTCAAGGCATGACAGGAGGAATCAGCCCAGGTCTGCACTGTCTCTAGTGCAAGTGAGCACCAAACTACATGCAGTACAAATGACGAGAGAACTTTTTTTCTGGAGTGCCAGGCTATATGACTCCTTTGCCAGGCTACATGGTCCTTTGTAGCAAGGTCCTATAGTATTTAAATTACGATTGCCTGGAATCCGTGAGCCATGTGAGCTCCAGAACAGAGTAGGTATCTTCAATCAAATCAAACCATCACATTTCCTGAAGTACATGGAGCCAGGTCTTGAAAATCTAAAACTAGGCTGATCGACACAAATTTGCACTGTTTTCACTTAGCTTTTTTGTTCCTTAATTGCTAATATGAAAGAGGGAAAATAATCTACCTAAGAAATATGTTGCTCTAATGCATACGCTTTTGATAGAGAATACAGTCCAGTGTCAGATGCAGTATCAGTTTGTCATACTTAGATGACAAACATCTCTAATTTTACCTTTTTTTCCTCCCAAAGCTTATTATCTTCATTCCTATCTCATCTCTCTAAGTGCCACGCTATAGGATTATATTGTGGTTCCCTCTTTCCTATATCCCACCTTTGCAACTCAGAGACAGCGTCTTCTCACCATTTCTGATTGTTCACTTCAGAATTCAAGGAAGTTTTTGATTTCAATCAGACTCTGAAAATCTACAATTATTGAAAAGAAAAACAACTGAGAAACTTTTATGCATATTGATTCCTAAATATCAGAGCATATTCAGAGAGAATGAATTCAATAGAGTTCAAGAAGTTAAAAAAAAGTTACCATATGCAGAAGAATAAAAATAAAAACAAAAAATAAAGGAGAAAAAATCTGCAACTGCTCTGTGACAAGGGACAGGGTGAGCATTTATGCTCAGTTTTAAAATATAACACAGGGAAAAAGTTACTTTAAATGAGGAGTTCTGCAAAGCACCTTTCTCAAGAGTGGTGCTACTCTTTCAGAAATTTTTTATTTCATTATATTTTCAAAAAAAAATCCACAAAATCATCATAAGTACTTTAAATCAATTTATCATTTTTAAAAAATTCTCCTCTAAATCAGCCTTTTGCAGCATGTAAAAATCTCTCAGTGACCACCAAAGAAGGTTTTAATTTTAAAACAGACTGAACGGAATTGACATTTCAGCATCTCATCCATTTTGACATGTTTCAACTAGTTTTAACAAACATCTGTTAATATATAAGACTGAAATTCCAGCAATATCCAGCAGATATCTCAACTCAGAGAAATCTACATACAGGCTTACAGATAAACGGCAGTGAGAAAAAAAAGTAAAAAAAAAACCCAAAGAAACAAACAAAAATAACACTTATACACAGAACAAACAATTATTACTGATCTTTTCACAGTCCAAAGAAAATAAAATATTTGTATTATGCCACAAGTATATTCAGGTTGACTTCAGCTGAACTGTACCAGCAATATCACCTGAAAATCTTGGAAGGAGGAAGAAAACAATTCAACATTTAATCTGACTTAAAATCTATGTCGCATTCCCCTTTATTTCAGTGTTATTTCATAGATTAAAATTAAGACAGGTAAGACGTCCCTCTGCATCTTTCTGCTTCCTCTCTAGGGCAACTGAAGTAGGCAATTGCTGTGTATTTCTGTTTCAGTGGCAGAGAACATAAAATACGGAGGTTTTTAGTTTTCAAGAGTACTCAAGCTTAAGGTCCAGTGCTGCCCAAATCAAGTATCTTTTAACTCTAACTTCTAGTAGGGACTACCACTACCAGCTAGCAGGAAAAAAGTTAGAATAATAGAAAGCATAAATTACTGAAGGAGAGGAATTACATAGGGAGTAGGATAATACAGACTATTTTCCACTGAGAATTAGAACGGATTCTAGGGAAAAAATATCAGCAATAGCAAAAAAGCACCTTTCTTTTCCCTGTAAATCACTTACTAAGGACCACTTATTAGGAACCTGTGTTTTTAAATACACTTAGATTAGATGATTTCTCATTTGTACTTGCCATTCACAATTTGTGGTATATGTATTTCCTGCAGACTATTTATATTGTCTTCAGCAGTTAAGGTGCATTAATTTTGATACCCAAATGAGAAAAACACATCAAAAATCAATAAAAATATCTTAATAGAATCTGCATTAATGTTTATAGAATATGACTATTATAGCTCTGTATGTAATTTCACAATCTTTTTTCCATTGTGCTTCTAGTCATCTATCTTTCCTTTATAATTTAAATGAGCAGAAATACAAATTTGCCAAAGAAAGGCCTACCTAGTGGCTCTACTATGGCAGACAGCTGACTAGAGGTCATTTTTTTCTCTTTTCTCAAACACTATTTTTACCATTCATATTCTCACAGCAAATTCTTGTTCTCACAGTAGATTTTACTACTAAAGGTTATGAAATAAATCAATTCCTGCTTGATGATAAGTAGATCTTCTACCATAGAGGCAAGGAGTCATGGACATCTAATGAGGTGCCTTATCCTCTAATGAGGTGTCCTTTGGTCCAGATAAAATGGCATAACATGGTTGTTACTGAAGATGTTAATATTTGTTACAAGTCTGGAGCTCAGAGAACAAATGAACAAAGAGACAAAGAATATGAGCCCAGAAAAATTTCATTTGTTTCCTAGTATAATTCAAGGGGAACTGAGATGGAATGAAAATTTTAATTCCTGAGTTGGGGTGGGCACCGAAAGAAGTGCCTTAAGGGTCTATGCGCAGAAGATATGCCTCCAAATGCTCAGGATGCATCTGGAGTTTCATATCTTCCCACTGTACATAGTATTTCTAACACCGAACAAACAAAAGCATTGTGTGTAAATAAAAATCTTGTGAGATCAAGGGCCAAGGTTATATAAGGAAAAAAGAATTCTAGAAAAAAAACAATGAAGAAGTAGGTGCCTTCTGTTGACCTTTATTGAATGCTTTGTAGATGCTAAGGTAATTGTAGAGTATAATATTTTCTAAGTCTGTACTTTTGTTGTTGTAAAGTGTCTGCTTCCTTCCTCTCTGTCCTTAATTTACTTCCATTTGTCTACAACAGTGCAAATTCACTAAATTAAATGTGAGAGAACTCCAGACCTCCCTCAAACTTGATTAAATATAATAAATGGTTCAGCATGGTGCATTTGCTTAATGCGTTTATGCACAGTCAATTGTCTTCACTTATAATGCAACATTATCACATTAAACTTAGCAAGGATCATATGCTCTGTCTGCTCTCTGGATAAACTGTGCAACATTGACTTCGGTGTGTTTTACACCATACTGTGTATCTATCATGTTATAATTTACTGAGCACAGAGCAGGGAAGAAAATGAGAAACATTTCAATAATTTTTGATAGCTTTAATTCTTGAGTGACTTGCGTGTTGACTGTATCCTGTCATATATCTAGGTAGTTTCATGATTATTCCAAATTAAGCCCATAATAATGCACTCACATTTCTAACTACATGACCCAGGGAATAGGAAATGTAATATGGAGACTTTAAACTCTGGGTCACCGGGCTCAAATCTCACTTAGGCTGGCAGTGACTGAACATCATCACTACGCAATAGCTGTTTAATGGCTCATATGTGAACAGAGAAGGTGGTCTCTGTCCAGGCACTGCTTGATATTGGGCACATTGTATTCCAGGTCTTGTTTCTGTCACATAAAAGGGAAGATATACCCTCCAGTTCTAAACAGTAAATATATGGCAAGTTAGTGTTTACTCCTTATATGATTTCTGCAGGTTAGTACAAAGTTCTACCAGTGATGAATCATGGGAAAGTTTCCTAGATTTCACTTACTTCCAAGGAAAATGGAATACTCCTACATCTAGGTATATCTTTCCAGTATATCTGCCTCCCGTTAAAACATTTGCCATTTAAAGATTAATTCAACAAATGTTCTTAAATAATGAGTGTCCGTGGAACAAAGATTAAAATGGAGCATGGATTAAAAATGCCAGTCAGGTTGTATATATAGGCATATTCTAAGATCATTTTTTTAAAAAATGTAATGTACAGAAATATCCTATATCATGCCATGCATGGATTACTGTAAGCAAATATACAGTTGAATGTCATTATAATCAAGGACTTGCATGGCAATTATCTAGGAAAGCATTAGCACAGAATAATGCAGATGTGATTAATTCAACAAGCATAATCATTTTGTACAGGTGCAGGCTTTGAAAAAATTGACCTGCAGTCATTGACACATCAGAGATGATGAGATGTATGTCTCGTGTGGAGAAAACTGCATTTGTGAATGGCCCAAGGTCATATGCTACACGTTGAGATGAAAAATATTGTAAGAAAGAAGTACAATTAATCACTAAAATCTGTTAACTTTTTATGACACAAACCCAATAAAGAAACATTTCTGGTTTTGCTTTTAACTAAGTGTCTAATGTAAATGTAATTATATTTCAGATAGATTTAAAAGGTGCCAAATGTAAGTGAAAAAAAAAAAATGACCAACTGTCTCTGCATGTGTCCGGTGCTGGTGCCTTGAACTACTGCACTCATAAATCTAAGGTCTGTGTCCAGATCAGTTTACTTTCATCTGAATGAAGGATTAGGTGATGTTTTAATGGAGTTGTGCATCTGTAAAGAACTGTGACAAGAATAACAGAAAAATCCTCAAATAAGAGACAACAATAACAACAGAAATGATCAGAGAAAGTACCTAAGGAACCTACATGCCTAGGAAGATGTGCCTAATAGAAAGACAGATGAAAAAATACACTGGGTGAGAGGCAATTGGAAATAAAAAAAGACTTGTGCTGTTGGACTTCTGCATTGAAATTTCACACATTGTCCCCAAACATTTCCCACTCCGCATCATTGCAGTAAAAAATTTAAGCTGTGCATCCTGAATTGTGAGTATACCTGTAAACACCTGGATCTGCTTCTCCCGAGGACTCTGTGATTAAAAGGTACACTTACATAAGCACTTGGGTTTCTCCTTGTACAAAGTATTTCAGGATTCTTCAGCTACCTGAAAGTGCCAATGAACTGTTCTATGCAAAAGAGACTAAAGTGTGGTTTCTCACAAACGTTTCAGAACAGGAAACAGCAGAATTAGTCCAAATTTAAAATTTATACTCTTTGGTTTGTAAATACCTATTAGCATTTTAATGAACACTGCAAAATATACATGCTTTTTATATCCCAAGTAAATTTCTGAAAGACAGCTACAAATTAAATAGACTTAATTTACCACATCAGGTGGAAATTAAGAAACAGTCTATCCTATTATAATAAATTAATAAGGTATGTTTTATTTATTTTGGTTGTTGTTTTTTAATTTTTATATTTATTTTACTACTTACATGGAAGATTTAATTCAGTATGCTTTATTGCTTAAAAGATCAGAAAACAATTCTGATAACAAGTATTTAGAACATATGCATGTTCTAAATGACAGCACTTTTTTGGTTGACTTATACCTCGGGTTACTAATTTTTTTTGTAAAAACAATTTGAAAAGTTATTTTTATCCAGTTTCTGTTACTCTTTGAAGCGTTTTATAATCTGAGTGGTTATTAATAACCCTTCTTAACCTTAGATGAATTAGGGAGCCAAGATCTCTGAGACTGAAATCAGTTATGTATAAAGAAAGTCCATTATTTACAGCATCATTATGTCCCCACTTCATCTATTATGAAGGTCTATCCCAATCATCTGTAAATTACCCATCCTTATCAACTAAGATACCTAGGTAAATTAAAATATTATGACTGAGGTAAATCAGCTCTCAAGTGGCAGAACTGGATAGCAGTCTGATACCCAGTTTATTTTATTTCTCAGGTTTTCTAGTTTATTTGAGAGGATGTGATTTTCAGTAAGAGCAGAAGCAGAACTTCTTCATGTGCATGACAAAACCATATTTAAACATTTGGTTCCTTATAAAAACAGAAGTGTTTGTGTTTTCTAAAACCTGTTGAGACTATTCAGTGATGCCATTACAACTCTGACTAGCCAGATATTAAAGCAGAAGACACAGCTTAAAGTTAGTTTGTATGGTTTGTAGAGTTATTTTGCTTACTTTTGCTCCCTGATTGAGTTATAGAATGATAGAATCCTTAAGGCTGAAATGGACCTTTAGAGATTATCTAGTCCAACCCACTACACACACAGTCACCTAGAGCCTGTGGCACAGGACTACATCCAAGCAGGTTTTGAAGATCTCCAGAGAAGGAGATGCCACAACCTATCTGGGCAATCTGTTCCAGTGCTCTGTCACCCTCACTGTTAAGAAATTTTTTCTTAAGTTCTTGTGGAAATTTTGGTGTTTCAGTTTGTTTCCACTACCTCTAGTTCTGTTGGTGGCCACCACTGAAAAGAGGTCAGCCCCATCCTCCTTACTCCCTCCCTTGAGGTACTTATAGACACTGATCAGGTCCCCTCTCAGCCTTCTCCAGGCTGAACAGGCCCAGCTCCCTCAGCCTCTCCTCATAGGGCAGATGTTCCAGGTCTCTGATCATCCTTGTGGTGCTGCGCTGGAGTCTCTCCAGCAGCTCCACATCCCTCTTGTACTGTGGGGCCCAGAACTGGACACAGTACTCCAGATGTGGCCTCACCAGGGCTGAGCAGAGGGGCAGGATCACCTCCCTCGACCTGCTGGAGATGCTCCTCTTAATGCACCCCGGGATCCCATTGGCCTTCTTGGNGTCGTCCGCCATGACGCCCAGGTCCTTCTCAGCAGAGCTGCTCTCCAGCAGGTCGGTCCCCAGCCTGTACTGGTGTCTGGGGTTATTTCTCCCCAGGTGCAGGACCGTGCACTTGGCCTTGTTGAATCTCATGAGGTTTCTCACTGCCCAGTTGTTCAGCCATCCAGGTCCCTCTGACTGGCAGCGCAGCCCTCTGGGGTATCAGGTACTCCTCCCAACTTCATATCATCTTCAAACTTGCTGAGTGAGCACTCTGTGCCTTCATCCAGGTGATTGATGAATAAATTGAACAGGACTGGACCAAGGACTGACCCTTGGGGGACACCACTCACCACAGGCTCCAACTAGACTCTGCGTCACTGATCACCACCCTCTGCGCTCTGCCATCCAGTCAGTTGTTAATCCAGCTCACCAAACACTCTTCTAACCCTTCTGTGTGAGGGATGGTGTCAAAGGCCTTACTGAAGTCCAGATAGATGACATCCATTGCTCTCCCCTCATCTTCCCAGCCAGTTATTCCATGATAGAAGGCTATCAGGTTAGTCAAGCATGATTTCCCCTTCATGAATCCATGCTGATTACTCCTGAGCACCTTCTTATCCTCCACATGTTTGGAGACAACAAGACAGGATGAGCTGCTCCATGATTTTTGCAGGGATGGAGGTAACACTGACTGTCCTGAGGTGTAGTAGGTCCTCCTTCTTGCCATTTATGAAGATTGGTGTGACACTGGCTTTCTTCCAGTCCTCTGGCACATCCCCTATTCTCCAGGACCTTTCAAAGATGATGGAGAGCGGCTTAGCAATAACATCCACCAGCTCCCGCAGTATTCTCAGATGCATCCCATCAAGGCCCATGGATTTGTGGATGTCAAGTTTCCCTGAGTGCTCTCTGACCCAATCTACCTCTTCCTCTCTCCTGGCACCTTCTCTGGTTTCCAGGGTCTGGGTTTCCAGAGGGCTTCCCTTGGTAAACACTGAAGTGAAGAAGGCATTCAGTAATTCTGCTTTTTCTGTGTCTTTCATAACCAGGGCACCCACGCCATTCACCAGCGGACCCATATTTTCCCTAATTTTCCTTTTGATAATCTTCCTTATGAAATAAAAGCATTGATTGAACCGGTATCGTATGTTTTAAATGCAGTTGTCTGCATGTTGTCTTTATTTTAGTAACTCAGAACAATAAGGACAAAACTGATGAGCGAACTCTAAACAGGTCCTTAGGTTTCCATTCTTCTTTTATTAGAATTTTATGTTCCAAATACTTACAATTTAATTTTACCTCTTAAATTTGCAACTACAATTTTGTGCCTTGATAAGACATGATATGGAAATATCAAAAAGATGTGATTGCTGCCTTCAACTCTCTGAGACAGACTGGAAGTCAAAAACATAGAAGAGGTGGTTTACATCCATATGGCTTCTAGCAGAACTTCGGAGAGAGAGGCAGAAAGTCAACAATTACTACGAATACAATCCTAGTATTAGACCAATCCAGACTCCCAGATTCTTGCCTGGTTCTTGATCTAATTCTCTCTTAAAGCATTAAACATTTATGAAATATGTTGTGTCATAAGAACTTAATCTAGCTTCCTCTTAAAGGTTCCTGATCTTACTAAATTCTATAGATTCATGATTTATAAGTGTACAATGCCAGCACTATCTATCATTTACGAAAAAAAAAATCATAGCCACTTTGGACAGGCAGTTCCCTCTGGGTAATCACAGTCTTTGATCTTTGAATACAAAGAGTTAATTTCAGGGAACAAGAAGAATTATATTACAGGGTCTGAAGCCTGTATTTAATTTATGGTGAATTGTTCATGCAGAGAAATGGATTTTACAATGAAATGAGAGATTTCAAACCTTTCAGCTGTTTAATAAACCATATAAATAGAAGAGATGAGTTGGGATTGAACTTCCCAGCCCACCTGTCTACCTGCACATATGGCTAAAATACTCTTGCGTAATAGAGAAAAAATAACCTTTCTCATATTTCTATAAACTCAAGTGGTCAGGAACAGTGTCAGCAACAGATATGTCAATCAACAAGGCAAATGGACACTGACAGTAGTGAAATATTTTAGGAAGTATGTCTTTGGTGCACTTTCCAGTTCAAGTAAAATTTGCCTGAGAGCTGGAACATAAGACCGCTGATGGTAGACTCATGAATTTCTATTCCTGATTCTAACCATAATTTTGTATGATCTTGTTCCAGGCCCTATATTTCACCAATATATTTACTTGCAAGAAGAATACTGATGGTTTTACAAATGAAGTATGTCGCAGCTATCAATGCAGCAAACTTGCCCTGCATGTCAATATGCTTCCCCTCTCCTCAACTTCAAAGAACTCTTTATAAGCAGAAAAAATGGAGTTGGCTTCACAGCTCTTTCTGTTTTCAGCCTTGCTAAAGAAATTGTAACAGCTTTGACTATCCATCTTGCTAACAGAACACCTCGTCCGTTAGCAAACAACCTTATTAAAACCATAAACTCCTAAAGATGGAAGTGTGAACTTAGGTCCCAAAACAGTTTTATAAAAGGATTTATTCATTTATTTCCATCCTTCTCTGGAATGTTTTATTTCTCTAATTTCTAATTAATTAATCTTATAATGTTAGCTGACATAATTTACAAACAGCAAATGAACTCCAGTTCATTGTCAATGATGGATGAATTCTGTGTATTTTCAAAAGCCTTGATAAATTTTTATACTTTAAAAATAATTATACCAATTTTTATATACAATATATATAAAAATTACAATTTGGGGAGCTTTTTCAAGATCTTTCATCCATTCCATGAGGGCCTTTGTAAACCTACACAGAAACGTGATTTGGTTTGATGGTCAACAATCTATTTAAGTTGTCATTGTCTGTTTCTAGCTGTTAGTCAGGACCATGAGACAAACTCTTTTCTCCTCACCTTACAAAGACTAAAATTCAGGATGATTCTTATTTCTTCTTCCTCTGAAAGTTGAGTTCAATTGTAACTTGATATATTCATCACAGAAATTATCAGATCCCTAAAGGTAAAAATAATTTCAATGTCTATCCTAGAACATGATGTGTGACTTGTATCAGTTTTACCACCAATTCACCAGTAAGGTGAATAAGGTGAATTTTTTGGCAATTAGTAAACCACAACTTTTACCGTAAATGTCCTATTGGAAACCAAAGATAGTGAATATATTTAAAATGTGAGATCTAAATCAGCCAGTGGGATAGATGAGCCAATAGTACTGTCCATGCCGGGAACTATGCAGAAGGCTCACTGCTGACTGCAGTAACTAATATAATTCTCTGCCTAAACCACTGCAGATTATAAAGTGAGGGATAAAAAGCTTAACAATGATTGACAATTACTGCATGTATGTCACATTAGTTCCATGAGACAAAAGTATCTGATCCTGATTCATTTTGCCCAAATAATGAAGAGGATAGTAAGAATGTAGCTGCTTGAAATAGTGGTTTCTTTTGTGGTTGCCATTTCATCAGTTCATGTTTTGGCATTAGACAGCTGTGCAGAGATTTTTTTGCTTCTAAGCTTCCTCTCCAGGATAATAATTTCAATCTTTGATATGTGGCATTTTAGAAGATATACTCCGTAGTGCTCTCTGGGCTAAGGTCTATTAAAGACATTGGACATTAAGCTGCATCAGTTCTGAGGACAGAAAAGTAATAAAAGCACAGTTCTATTTTGTTTAGAAGGAACTTGAATTGGAAATTACTTATTTCTTGGATGGTGAAGTGTTGTGAGTGCTTATGCTGGCTCACTGTACGGCATCCCCATTCTCTTATTCACAGGAACAGTTAGAATGGAAACCAATGTCACAAGGAGACTAAGAAAAGAATTCAGAAACAATAAGTGATGACTTTTCCATTAGAAGTGAAACACAGCTAAGCTTCATGAGACACTGAAAATATTTTTTAGAAGGAGAGGAAAAAAGAAGAGAAAAAAAAATAAAAATAGAGCCTATATAGTACCACAGAAGTAATTTCCTTTGGTTGTTTTCCGAGGTAAGAACGTGAAATACAGTTATGTTTGGAGAATCTGTATGTTACCTGAACTGTGCATCCTTCTGTATCCATGATCTGGCACAAAGAACACAGACGTTACAGAAAAGCTTTCTGAATTCCTGAATATTGCACAGGCAAAAAGGAGGCAAAGTGTTTAAAAATATATAATTTTGCTTACAGTATAATGAACAAAAGGGTTTATTTAAGTCTTTTCTTTAAAACAGCTCTCTGCATCCTTCAGCACTACGTAAGTCATTTCTTAGCCATTCATAATCAGCTGAATGCAAACTGTTCCTCTCATCAGGCTTCAGCCTTCAACACTGAAGATGTTTTTAAAAAGGCTCCAAATTAGTTTGATAAGAACTTCAACTACAGTGTGCCATAACATCCTTTCTATTCAAAGCTTTGATAGCATACAAAGCTAAGCACGTCACCAGAGATATTGAGCACCTTCATCTCCATTAACTTCAATGAGAAATGAGGGCACTCATCAACTCAGTAGACCCAAGAAAATGCTCCTGCATAAAAGAAAAATGAATTTTCCAGCACATTTAGTTCCAGGGGTATCACAATAGCTTTTCCTCCCATGGCATGATTCCTAGTCCAATTATGCAGTGATTATTCTATTTTGGTTTCTGCTTTGAATATGCAGTTTAATTGCTCAGAGAGAAACACTTTGCTATTGAATGTAGAAAAGGAAAGAAAGGAGAATCATTTTTGGCTGAGTGTCTTGCTGCTATGAATCTGTAGGCTATCATTTTAGATGCCCAGCTTAGAGGAAAAAATATCTGGTTCCTGCCATGGTTGCTACCAGCAGAGATTAAATACATTTAAGAAATGAAACTTTTCCTCATATTGAGTAAATGCTGCCTGTAATATGTTAAGCTCTCTAGTAGTAGGTTACTAGAGCAACACTTGTAGCGAGAGTGATTTGATTTGGTTAGTATATCATCTATCCTGTGTACAGGAGGGCAGCACTGCCTCATGTCTAAATGGATATCTGTCATTCCTGCTCAGAGAACTGAACAATTTTGTATTCACAAGTACCTGAGAGAATAAAACATATGCAAAAAATCAGGCCAAGATGCTTTATTATTACCGAAAGTAGGTTGCTATCAGAGTCTCTGCTGAGTGCGTTTAAAATGGCTTCTGCAGCATTTTGCTGTTTGAGTTCAGAAATGGAGGAAACCATGGTAGTAAATAAGTTTTCATTCTTGGTTCATCAATTGTGACCAAATAGGTCTTTTTTTTTTAATCTTTAACCAAATAAATAAACCTCTCACCAAATCCTCTCAGACCTTTTCAATGATCATTCCAATACTGCACTTTCCATTCCAATACTGCACTTTCCAACATGTATAAAACTGATTAATATGTACTGATGTTTACTGTATTGTTTTACAGAAGCTGTAAATAGTACTCCTTATTACACTAGTAATGCTACTGCATTTAGAGCTATTACTTTGGAATACCATAGTATTTTTGTATTTGAAGAGCAATAGAATCCTTTACTTGCCAGTCGCTGTGGAATTCCAAGTTGACTCCAGTTAAACTTCAGGTACTACAGCAGATCCTCACTGGCTATCAACTGATGCAGGTTAATGGAAGCCCACGTGGATAAAACATAAGCCAAATGAAGATATCTATTTTCTTAAAGTATAACTGACCAGCCCATGGTCTGCTTTCTTTGTTTGATTTCCCTGCATGTCAGGCTATATTCAAAACTAATCCAATTTAATTTCCTCAGTTACAAAATCTGCCCAGGCAATAATACAAAACTGCTCAAGTTACTGCCTTTCAATAAATTCTAGATTGTTCTCGTGCCAATTTCTACGCCAGTATTTCCCAAGGCCTCAGAAAAGTCCACTGTCAAGTCTCAAGATGCATCATTTTCTTTCACTGAGTGCTATAAAAATATTTTATGTTTTATAGATGCATACTGGGAAGCACAGTTTGCAAATGCTTTTTGAGGATTAGAACTGCATAACAGTCCATCAGATTTCAGCTGGTCCATCAGATTTCTTCCAGGAGAACAACTAACAGCTTCACTGCAAAATACATGATCCAGGAAAGGACACGTCTCTGCATCAAGATGAAGGGAAAATGAAAAGCATGGAAGATGATGCAAGTGTGTAGGAAACAGACCAAACTAAAATGCAAAATAGACAATATGTTAAAGAAATTAAGAAGCATGCATGAATATGCCCATATACAAACTGTTAGACCTACCATAACCAATTCTAAATTTCTAGATTAGGCGTTTCTTTTGAGATCACAAGAATTAAGTTACTCGCATGATTTTTTAATTTATGCTAGAAACCAATTTTTCTTAAAAATCCTCCTGCTTCTACCTTTAATCTGTTTCTTCTTTCCCCAAAAAGAAAATATAAATTCCATGCATCTTTTTAGGACACTTTCTTCTGTGACAGCAGCAATAATTTCTTTTTTTTTTTAA
Source organism: Crypturellus undulatus (assembly GCA_013389825.1). NCBI lineage: Eukaryota > Metazoa > Chordata > Aves > Tinamiformes > Tinamidae > Crypturellus > Crypturellus undulatus. Next base: position 760,834 of record VWPW01031458.1, on the reverse strand, counting down.
GAAGTTCATCAAAAATATATGAAATAATGCTTCAGCTTATGCTAGAGGAAACAATTAATTTGAAGTGCTGTGGTTCTTAATAAACAGTTTTGTCTTTTGTGTCACTAAAGCAAATGTAACTGAGATCGAGGTTTTACCATTTGCCTCATAACTGCAATGAAAGTTCTTCAGAAAGCTAAATTAACATATTGTTAGAAATGTGTTAGGGCAGCTCTCGTTGCACTGGTGTTGAAGTTGTAAGGTTAATCTGGGATAAGTAAAAGATAAAAACAACTTTTAAGATGATAGAAAAGTGCATTCACACTTCATATTACTCAGCTCACATACACTCACAAAAAAAAAAAGAGTTAAATCAGTGTGGGATTCAAAACAAACATTTATATTTTCCAATTTACATTTCCTGCAAAATCTGGCTGACTGTAGATGCAAAATGGTAAAAAATGCTGAACATTATTGAGGCAGTTAAGTTACTTTTCTAATTATGCATTTTATTTTTCATAGCTAATGTCTGTTTTTAAAGGTAGCTTTGCAAACCAGCATTTATTTGGACAGTAGAAGTAATGATTAAATTTATATATTTCTGAAGAGCAACTGTATAAATATTTGAGACAAGGCATATTATGGCTAATAGTAAAGGGCCTCCATCTTTGCCCATATTCTTATTTGAGGAAGGTAAACCTTCAAGATTCATTTATGTTGGGGGGAAAACAAGTGAAATTTGTAGTACTAAATGAAGAGAAGCTCCTCTTTGGTTTCCAAAGCTCACTGACTTATGAATAGAATGAGAAGCTAGGACTATAAAGATTGCATTGTACTGGTTTTTAAGTTATTTATGATAAATGGCGATATGCATCAGACTCGAGTATCTATTCACAGTTTGAAACAGATGTTTAAGTCAGGGCTGTCCTGAATGGGTCAAAGACAGACTGTGGCAACATAAACTTCCCTGCAGCCCTGCCAACAAGCCAGGCTTTATGTGGAGGAATGAGGAAGGTTCAGGGTTTTCTAGAAAGAACGATGGTTGTACAGATGGTATAATGTTGCTTATGTGCAACATGATACCAGAAAGCACCAGACATGCTCTACATGTGCTTCACAGCTGGTCTATGCCAGTGCCATCAACCCATCCCCTTCAGAACTGGCTGGATGCACCCAGCGCATGGTGTGTGATGCTGTCACACACTCAAAAAACTACTCAGTACTTCCCCAACTGGTAAGCCCGCTGTGCAGGCCCATGGTAACTATGCAATGCATGTTTCATAGGTCAGTTCTTCCAAGTACTGTATTTCTTACATGTAAATTGCTGTTAATCTACTCACACTCTCAAAACATGGCCAGAATTTCCACATTCAGAGAAGACTGTATGCTTGGTAGGTTCGGCTGATCCTTTGGCATTCCAAACAGTTGTCAAAAGTTTTCCTGAGCTTTCTAGACCAGCTTTATACCTGGAAAAATGGGTTTTCTCCATAAAATACAGACTGAGAACAGCTCAGAGAATGATGTCCCCATGATACAAGAGGTCTGCTAGTCATTATAGTATCAAAGTGCGCTGCTTGTGGTTGAGGAGGGCTTTATCCTCTGTGAACTGTGACCCAAGCATACTGCATTAACCACCAAGACATTTTTATTCATGATGGATATGACCTAAAAGTTGTAAAAAACTGTAAATGTTAAAATGTATCTTCCTTCAGTGCACTAATTTACCACCACTATCTATCCTTAGCCACAGAAACTCCAGGATATTTGAATATATAAAGAATCCATCTAGGTTAATGCTTATTTGGGCCAACACAGTTCTATCATATATGGATTTTCATTAACGAATTTCAAATACCTAAAAGAATGTACTAAGAAGCGGCATAAAGGCATAAAAGAAGAAAGGGACATTCAAATATTTCTTAGGCTCCAAACTGCTGAAAAACAGACCACATTAAAAAGGCTTTATAGTCAGGTTGTTGTTATGTCCAGCTCTTGAAGAAAACAGATACTTATGATTTCTGTTTCTCTCTGTCTAGATAGCTGCCATCAAAGCCTGGTGAGTTGCAGTTCAGCAAAGGAGTTCTCTCCAAACTTTCTCAACTCCCCTATTGTCCCTCTTACGATATTTTAAACTCAAATAAAATGCTCACAAACTGTTTTATGGGTGGCCCATAAAAAATTGATTACTTTCCGAATGTATAAAACAAGGAGTTTAACAATTTTTTCAAAAAAATATCAAAATACAAACTCTTTAGAACATAATGGCCCACAGACTGTGGGATATCCTTAATGAGAATATTTATGTTGCAAATACTTATTTTGTTACATTTGAGGAAATACTCCACATTCCCATATATGATGACAGAGGGTGTGTTTTTCATTTTTGCTTTTTTTGTGGCCTGTAGATTGATGTTTTGGTGGCATTACCCCTATTTGAATGAAAAACCAATGATGCAGAAGCAGTATATTTCTGCATACAGGTGCATACAGGTGGTATATTAGCTTGCATCCAGTGTAATAGTAATCATTTGACTTATTTTTATATAAGCTTTGATGCTGAAGTTCCAAATGGTGAATTATTTTTACTCTACTGTACTCAATACCCTTGGGTTTCCTGCCAAAATTTATCAAAGTTGCCACACAGATACCAGTGACCAACAATAATTGTATCAGCGATGAAAACAATCAGACCTGTGTTATGGACTTAGAGCATTTAATATTTCCAGTCTTCGGCATTCTTTGCTAATTCTCACTGGTAACTTAACAGATATCCCCAGAACCACATACTCCTGAACTGAAGCTGGGGTGGAGATTGTTTGCAATAGTTATAAAAGGAGTCATGGGTGACATACAGGTATAGACACCACAAATGCTTAAAAAATGACTCACAGATCGCACATTCTCGATAAAACATTACATAAATATTAATTAATTCAGGAAATACCTAGTAAATAATAACAAAAAAAGTCCATACTTCTTTTATGAAAATAAAGCTTCAGAACTAAAAGCATACACTCAGGCAGACAGTAGAGGATGTCATGAAAATCTCAGAAGTACCAATGGTAAATAATGACCTACTAACCAGCTTTTCTATTTACACAAGCGATAATTATTAAAGTTTATATTCAGAAAGAACTGCTCTCTAGAAAGAAACAAACATATCTATAATGAAGTATCAACCATGTGACATAATAAACTAATATACATGGAAACTATAATTAAATTATTCTCCCTACTAATTAAGTTAAAAAAAGGCAGCATACCGCCTTTTGGAGAAAAGGCAACTGGGTTGTTGCTCCAAGCTAAATTTGTATTCTGAAGATGACTTTTGAACTGCAAGTAAAATTTCTATATTCTTATCCTTTCTTAATAAATGAACAAGATGCTAAGGACTTAAGCAGAGGTTTTCCACAAGTGAAATCAGAAGCAATCTCATCTACCTCTAATTAATTTTGTATTTTTAGGGTTTTCTCCAAATTTATCTTGACCTTATGTAAGGCCCTCTGGTAAGAAACATCAGTATCTGATTAATTTGCAGTGGATATGCATGGATATGCACCTTAAAGTTAACCAAAAGCTTTTATTCACTAGCAGAATGTATGAGGGCTCTTAGAGAGGATTTTTCAGCAGCTTTTGCTCTCAGGAAACCTTGAAGTTGAGCAGACTGATGAGAAGAATCAGCTTGCACCAATTATTTTTATTTTTCTGCCAAGAAGCAGGCTAAAATAATGTTTTTTAGCAAGTGAAACAACTATATTTGACAGTAATAGTCTGTGTATAGCACCAAGAAGTTGAACCTTGACAAGCATATTTTCAAGCTAGATCATTTCTGAAAACTTGCGTTTCTTAAACTTTTCTGTTCTTAATGCTTGATATAGATCTACATGTCAGCAATATACATATAAGTGGAAGATGGAACACTTAAAGTAAAATAAACCTTCTGTATGAGTACTGGTTATTCCACCTTTTTCCAACAGGGAACAACTTCAGTCTTATGCAAAAATGTATCGTGGCAATTAAAACAGTGCAAAGATTGAATTGAGTTATGCTATCAGGGAAAGTCTTTATTCTTTTAAGCAATTGTAGCATACCTTTTATGTTAGCTTTAATTCCAGCTTTTGGGATTAAGATTGGTAACATCCACCAAGACCATTATGTAAAATTCCTGAAAAGCTTTTGCATGTTTCCAGTTGCTATTTTCAAGATTTATGGTTCTAAATATAAGCTGGCTAATATTTCCCTCCTCAATTGCTAACTCCACAGACTCCTTGGCACGGGTGCAATCATTCACAGCTGTATGCAAGATGTTGTTAAATGCAGAACAGCATTTCTAGCTGCCTCCTGCCCACTGTCAAAAAACAATATTCAGTTGAATCTTCCCACTAAATAATTACTCTAAATGACAAATATATGTTCAGATGTATTAAAACCTAGCTGAAGAAGAAACAGAACATTAAAGGCAAACTGCACCAGCTTTTTTTTTTTTTTAATTTATTTTTATTTTTTGCAGGAATTATTTAGTTTTGCAGGAAGTGTTCAGCAGAATCTGTTTAGTTCAGCATTTCTCTATAGCCTCCATGTTGGTTCAGGTGAGTGCAACTTAAGCATCATGTATGTGAAGTTTTTTTTGTTTCTTTATTTTTTAAAACGTTTGATTGCTTGGCAAATCCCTCACTAATCTTCTCTATCACCACTGGAAGATTGCATCTTGCAATATGTACACCAAAGGTCCAAAAACCTCCCTATGCACACATGCCACTGTAGAAAGCCCAGCATGTCCACCAGTTATGTAAAGTTTAGTTATAATTAACATTATGGAATGCAAAGCCAGATCAGATATGTTCTGATCTTTTAAGTGTTTATTAAAAACCTACCACTTCCTACTGTCTGCACTCTATTCAAATCTGTTTTAGACTGAAGGATGAAGAGAAGCACCGACACTGTAGAATATTTTACCAGCTGAGGTCTCTGAGCCTTCTGAAGTTTTATATTGATAAGTTATGTAAATGTGGCAGTTGTTTTTTCTTCTTTAAGGATATTGAAGGATGGTAAATAAAATGAGGACCAAGATATTACACAGATTGTTGTGACACATAATTGTGAACAATTGTACTACAGGAAACAACTTTAAAGGAATCTTGAAAGTTAACCTGATCTAGGTAAATCTTTTCCAAAGTGCAGGACATCAGAGAAAAAAAAAAAAAAAAAAAAAAAAGTATCCTGAAAAAAAAAGCATCTTGTTGGAAATGACTTCTGTAAAATTTTCTTTCCCCAGAAACAATACAGGCAATAACAAATACTTTTTTGTAGAAGCCAATTTATTGCCAGAAGTCTTTTTTTTTCGTGGATTCAAGGGAAATATTTTTGCCAAGTAGAGATTTGGAAAGGAAAGAGAGATATTGACACATAGCATAGAAAGCTTTATCAGAGGCTTCATCATGAACACTGTCAGCTTAAACATGTATCATCATCTTTTCATTTGAGAGCTTGAAAAGAATGACACAGAATGTTGAAAAGCTTTTTCTTTTTAAGTAGAGCTTAAGCTGAAATGCGATGAAAATACTAATTTCAATGTCAAGATAGGCACCCTAGCTTTTTTGAGAGCATCCACTTCAGATCATACTTAAATCATCTTCCTAATTCTTATGCTGTAATACAGGACATTGACAAGTCCATTTTATGCTACAAGATGTTTAGTACTTTCTGGGGTACTTTCCTTATTCTAGTGCTGGTCAGCACTTGCTTACTAGGTTATCATCACACTCTTCATCAAGACTCCAATATAAAAGACTTCAAAGTTCTCTCTCTCGTATTTTTTTTTTTTTTAAGAGCAAAGACATGATGCAACGTTTCTCAATCAAGCACAGGGATATAAGCATATTAGTAAAGTTCATTTTCATTGCCATAAATAGATATTAAATACGGAGTGCCATTCTTCAGGTGCTGAAAAGCAGAGCACCAGCCATTACAGCTGTCTATAACATTGGTATCCAGTTCTATGGACTTACTTTCTTAAGTAGATGCCAGTTTAATAATAGTACATTACTTAAAATATTTTTTTGGCCTCATTCTGACTGGAATGGCGCAAGAATTACTTGGTACATTTCTCATAGAAAAGCATAACAAAATCCGTACCCCTCTAGATCTATAAATGAAAAGAAAATTTTAGTGTACTACAAACAGAAATAATTATTTTATATGAAGAATCAAAGGGTAACATACTATTTCCAGTTCTGAGCATTGGGAGAATATCACATACAGTTTAGTAACTTCTTTCTGCATTCAGTAGAGCCATTCATGAGAGAGAACTTCCAAATATGCTCCTTAGAGCCTGTGTTGGATAACTTATTCACAACAGTTGTTCAATAGTTTTTCTGAGATAATTTATTAATGGCTTATGGCCAGAGTTGAATTTATTTACGCTTGTGGGTGAGTTACATGTGCTCTTGCACATTCTGTATAGAGCATTCCTACAAGACAGACTTCACTTTCCCTCTAAATATAAAATATAGTGCACATTTAATCTCAGTGGTTTAAAATCTAGATTAGGAAAACTATCAATATGTTGAGAATAAAAGTACCATCTATAATACAGCACATAAAAATTTTTTTCTTCTGTAACAATCTGCAGTGAATTCAAAACAATTCTGTGCAGAATCATAAGATTTAAGTACAACACACAGATAGTAAAGACAATTATAAAATTAACTTCACCTAAAAATGCACTCAAGGTATTTGATTCCCATTTTAATTATGAGTTAATGTGTCTTTTTCTATTTGTATAAACTCTCTAAATGGGTAGAAAATACAACACCATGTATATTCATGAATATAAAGCTATATGTAACATTTCTTCACAGATCAAATCATGCTCTAGTTTTTCATATAAAGAGAACCTCTAGCAGGGGCCAAGACACACATGCAAATATATAGTCATTTAATGCACCACTAATGGCAAAATTATATTAGTTCAATAACACATCTTATCCAAGATTATCAAAGCACATTCTGTATTACAAGGAATATACTACTAGCAATAGGAGGGTAATTCATTATTATGAAAATCATGATATTGGAATTGGTCCTCTTCAGTTAAGAGAGAAGTTAAAGTAGACAAACAACAGTGATAAAGCTATGATTTCCTGAAAATATTACTTTGATAAAACTGAAATGTTATGCGAGTATATGGATTGCCAAATAATTTTTTGCTAGAGAATTCTTCTCATATTACTACTTAACTCTTAAAAGCTTAAAGATGACAAAAATGTATTTTGAGCTTATTGACAGAACACACACTGATATTTTTCTGTAAAAAAAGAAAAAATTGAAATTAACATGTAATTTCAGGTCTAAAATGCTCACCTTTCCAACCCACTTCAGATGAAGGCCATTTTGAAGTAGCAGATTTTCCTGCAGATTAGAAATAGGAAATTTTGATCAGTGCTGTTATCAGCATCAACATTGTTTTTTTCCTGTGGTAAAATCTAAGATTGACCATCTCCTTATTCAGTTGAGGGCGGAGGGGTAAAGTTATGTAAGTTCTTGTTCCCTAAATTTACCAGGTTATTTGGTCTTCATGTCCTAGTCTTGACCAAGAGACATATGTGTAGTCTCTGGATAACCTGAAACTCTACAGAGTTTAGCAGTGAAGGATCAATGCCTGAACTACTTTGGATTGCTGGTAGTCTCCTGTGATAGCAAAAATAACATTTTCTGGGAGATTTAGGAGTCACTAATCTTTGTCTTAAGACCATCAAACACTTCACTAAAGGTTTACAGAGCAGGTATAGCTGACTAAGAGCAACTCCGATGCTAATACTATTGTAATTCCCTATCATTTCCATGTCAAGAGCTGCCCAGAATCCTGTGAGAGCAGCCCTGCTCACTACAGCCTGTTTTGTCACTGACCAGATTTTCTTACACAAGACAACAAGCGATTAAAGCTGAATCTGAGCTAACGGGCCTAACTGATGAGATAAAGCTTTTAAATGAATGAGCATCTGCCAATATCTGATTTACACAAATCCACTCAGAATCTTTCAAATCCTCTAGTATTAATGTCAGGTGGGAGAATACTGTGGCACTCATCTGCAGTTCTAAGCTATGGAAATGCTGAAACAGTCATCGGTTAAGTAAGAGAAAGTCACAATCTGTACGTTCAAACCTGAAGAAAAGATCAGGCATTGAATATCTGCAGACCAAGAATACCAAATGATAAAATATATAGCTCACCTAGACTTCTCAGTGAAAAGCCTGATCTGCATGTATCTGTCAGGAGACATATATACCTGCCCTTGTTAATTTTTCTCAGTATCAGCTCGTCAGCACACTGAAATTAATATCTAATGGAAGAATGTATGTTCTATCAAGAGAGATTTACTATTGAGGACCGTTCTGAATATGACATTTTCTACTTGGGAGTTGTTGTTCAAAGGGGGCACACAGCTTGTAAGTAGGTGGGATACATTAAAATTAAAACTGAGCCCTGCAAGCTTTAAAAGGCTTAAATTTCTGTGCTTAATTAGATGCTTTTTCAAACCTACTTTAAACTACAAGGTTGAAAAGTTTATTAGAACAGATTTTCTTGTGGGCTTTTGAGGTCTACACTACTTGCTCTCATTTGAACAGACACAGAAAAGAAACCTTTTCCATATAAATTTGTCCCTTATTTTTGTTGTGAGATCTGAGAAGAGATTAAAAAAACTTTCTACAAAAATTGTTTTGGGTTGTTTTTTACTCTCTTACTCAGTTCTTCTTGTTATACTATGTAATAGGGCCGAATGAATAGAAGTTCATAAACATGAACTTTTTTAGCCGTTATTATACATTTGTGTGCATTAATTAATTATTTCTGAAAGGAAAAAAATGCAGTACCAGATAAATGTTTAAAGAGTCCCATCTTAACCATCAGACGAAATGAATCATCTAAGTATTTAGTAGCTGAACATCTGCAATATTCTTTTAGTTACTGAAATCTGAGAATTAAGCAGAGTTTAAACTCTTCATAATCATGAGTCTGATTTAATGGTGTTTTGCAGGATGATTTTGAAGCTCTAGAGCTCACACTAGAATCACTGCTTGACAACTGAGGGAGAAGATTCTTCTAAAAATGCAGTTATTTCAAATAAGGATGCAAAAGGCCTTTTTTGTTTCAGAAAAAAAATATAGGCAAGATACTAAAACAGCTTAACTTCTCCAATCAGTTTGAGTACACACCAAATCTCTTTTATTGTTTTTTCACTCCCCCAAAATTTCAATTTGACAGGAGAGTGTTAGAAAGATTGATTGCGCATATATTTAAATGCTGTATAATGAAACCTACATAATAATCTCATGGCTTGGCTACATTTATCCTCTTTCACTGCAGATGGAAGCAACATGATGTTTAGAAAGGAATCTGGACTTTCCTAAGTTTAAGACATAAAGAATTTATTCATAGTAATGCCCTATGTTGAATAGCTCAGTTACAAGGGTATCTGAAAAGGTGGGAGATTCTCCAGTTTTTGAATGCAAATATTTTAGATCTATGGTTTATATAAAGTTATATATCTTTTGTTTGGATGAAAGGATCTACTCATTTTCATTCCAGATTAAAACTCCCTTCCTCCTTATTATTTACTTATTTCTGGTAATACTCATTTTGTATTGGTTGTAGATGAGATTCCATGGTAAGACATATGTGTCTAGAACAGAACATTCTTGTTTAACACATTTAACCTTAAACCTTACTACTCATAACCTTACTATCAGTTCCTATGCTGAGGGCTACATCTTTGGCTATACTTCATGCAACGTAAGGTTGCAAATTGGAGACTCTTTAAAAAGTTATTTCTGTGTTATAATGCAGTCACTGAATGCTAGAAGATATACTTTAAATTATTCATCTTTCTAGAGTGGCTGAAATTGCTGTGGAAGCACAATCTCTTACAAGTGGGTGAATTAGTGCACTGGAAAGTCATGACTATATACGTGTATGTATCTATATAATTAATCACCTCCACATGGCTGATCTAATGTAGATCTGTGATTGATTTTACATTATTATGCATCATGATGTTCAAAGTGGCCATAATACAAAAAAAAAAATCTTAGTAAAAAGAGTCAAATTTGTTTTGGCCCTTAAAACCTAGCTGTCTTAAATATATGGCATTTTCTAAAGCAAATTCTAAGAACTGGAACATTCCTCTGCTACCACCTCAGTGATTTGCCTTTCTCTAGTCATCTTAGCCAGGTCATCTATATGTAATCTCACTGTGATGCACTGTGAATGGTGGAATACTCATAAAATGTGTTTAAGTTTAATCATATAGGTATTTACTGGAGTTTAAAGCATATACATGGGTATATGAAAATAGATGAGCCATCTTTTTCAAAATTAGATATGTTCACTGTGTTGATTTGTAAAGACCTGATGTGTAAATATAAAAGCTGTGGTAGTATGTGTATTATCTGTCTATTTCAACAATTTCTGTGAAATGGTTTTTGTGGAAGGGGTTGAATTAAATATTTAAGCTTTTCCTACAATATATTCTCAATCACTACACCACAACTGAAAAATGACTGATATCTGTACTAACACTGTAATTGGGATTTTCAATGTATTATTGGATAGTTATTTATATATTTGATAAATTCTGTCATCTTTGGGCCTCAACAAAACTTCATTTTCTCTAGTATATAACTAAATTCTCCAAAACAAGATGTGAAGAAAAGACAAATATAGTTTTCATGCCAATGACAGACCCTTCTTGTAAAAACCTGCCAGAACCACTTTTTTTTTTTTTTTTTTTGACCATGATACCCACATNAACCTGCCAGAACCACTTTTTTTTTTTTCTGACCATGATACCCACAATGGAGACTCTACCAACTCTCTAGGCAACCTGTTCTAGATCTTTCTTCCTCTTTTCCTTCCTTACCTATAAAACCCATCTTTCAGAGCCTGAACAAAATATTGAAAAGAGCTACTCTGGCATATTGCCTAAGAGCAGTGCCACAGCAGCACTAAATGAAACAAAGCGCAAGCTGCACAGAGCTTTCGTCTGTAAAAACTGAGCTGCTACTAAGGCATGATAGGAATTTTGGGTATTCCTTTCAGTAAATTGATGAACTAGCTACTCTGTTTCAAATTGTGCTTAGCTAAAGCAATTTTCGTCCAAATTCAACTTTTTGCAGAGCCTGGTTCTATTTTGAATAAAAAGGCAAGGATAAATATGCAGTGGCAAATGGTCAAAATATGCCTTGTACACTTTAGGATGATTGTTTGCCTTTTACCACTATTTTTTGGAAAGAGTGTTGGCCTGAATAGGAGTTATTTGGTATTATATAGATAAAGGAGAAATAGAGAATTTCAGATGGTTTAGTCTGAAAAGATACTTAAGCAGAGCTGATAAATGGAATACAACAATAATATGCAAAGGAAACTCTTTGGTGCTTAAGTAGTATGTTTTCCCTCACCTGAGGCAACTTCAGCATAAGCTAAACTTCAACACAAGCCATCACAGGTCTCAAATACTACTGTTACACTTCTCTGCTCAAGCTGCAGGCCATATCTTTTCTTCAAGAAAGGCAAGCCTTTTTCAGTTGTAAATGTGTGATCACAATATGTGACGCTGTGGAAATTGTTGAGTTTTCAGGTTAGCGACCTGAAACGTTTCAGGTTATATTTTGTAATTAATCATTATTATAGTTAATAGTTAATGTAACCTTATTCCCAAATAATCAGATGCTAATGAATCAAATAAGAAAGCAGAAAGAACAAATTATTGTGACATGCAGAACACTGGTTCATATGTAATGATAATCAAAACTGTCTCTCTGTCCATAACATCTATACCAGCTAAACTGACTCTAGTCATCCTTGAAGTAATTAGGAGATGAAACAACAATTTATATAGGTGCTAGTGCAGCAGAAAATATATCATAACAGTTTCTATGTCCTCTATTTAAATGAAACCAAATTTATTCTCAGTGATTATGCTCCTTTGCTCACTCTGTCATATATGAAACTAGAAATACACTGCTATGTGATGAACCTCAAATTCAGTTGCATTGATAAAATCAACTTTTTATTAGCTATATTAAACTTCTATTTGAAACAGACCAGAAGTTTCAGGACCCTGGCCAGATTAGGAATTTCACAAGATCATTACCACAAATATTTTGGTTTAGAGAGACAAGCATCTGATATAGTTTTGTCTCAAGACATTTACCTGGGAACAAAGTATGATTCTACCATTATTGCCTCAGAAGTTCCCTGTCATGGTGCAAACAAAAAATGAGTTGCCCAAGAATAATTACAGTGGTTGTATAAGGAACTAGTGAGAATTTGACAGTGGCTGCCTTGTGGGTAGACATTGCACAGGAGAGAATTGTGCACAGTGGTTCAGGCACACAAAGCGCTTATCCTCAGCCCATTTACTTTGTTATAGTGAAAAGGAAAATTGATGCAATTTCACTATATTCCTATTAAGTAGATAAAAATGTTTCGCTGTTGAACAAGCTTTTCAAATCAAACATGCTAATTGCAGTGCAATGCCCAATACACTAACACTGCTGCTTTTCAGTGTGACTACCTATTGTGGATGACTTCTTTTGCTGTTTGGCTGGAAAAAATGGAACAATATATACAATGATCTACATACAGCTACTTTAGCATTTGAATGTTGTATAACAATACTTTACACGTGTTTAGTACTTTAGTATGCTCTAATATTATTTACCTCTGCTTGCACTGTCATTAAAATATATAACACAAGTGCTCAGTGTCTGCTCAGTTTAAATTAAGATAATCCATTTTCTCCTTCTGTCTTAAGTAAAGTACTTATGATATTTTAAAATCCATTTTTAGACCCTCATCTTGGGTACTTATAAAAAGTGGTTTTAATAATGAAGTCTGAAGGGAAAAAAGAAATATTCCCTTGATTATCAGGTGAATGCATGATTTTTTTTTTCTTTAACTGAGTACCTTCTCAAAAGAAAAGATATGTTTGTTTCAGTTTGAAGTGGGGGGGGCAAATTTGGTAAGAGATGAATCCCCTTGCATTCCAGCTGATACTCAGCTTAGGGGGACTGAGGGCAGCTGGACTCATTTCTTAGGAGGGATACCAAATACAGTAGTAGCTACAGGCCTGACTTTGGCAGAACCAGATTCCCGTACAGTCTGTTGACTGTAAGTCTGAATGCATTCAAAACAAGTGGTTGTGTTCATGAACAGCATGATTTATTCAAATGCAACATTTAAAAAGCAGGTTTCAGATGTCAGCACAGGAAATTCTCTACTACAGTGTGGGGTTCTTAGCTAGCTTGAATGTACAAATGTGCAATCATCACTCACCCAAGAATGGGAGACAGCCTCCGCAGGTGGAATTCCAACCCGCGGGAAGAAAAGGGTTCAGCCCATCAACTGATCCCAACTTCCCTCATCTTCTTCCCTCCCTTAATTCACCTTTTATATATATTTTTTTTACATTTAGGTGGAGCTTGAGTGACTACAGCCATACTTACTTTTGCTACGGATTAGTGAAAAGGTGTCTTGCTTTCACTTAAAAGTACAGTCAGTTGAAAATCTAGAGCGCACGCTCAGTGAGAAGTGATTGTACCTCGGAGGCAGGTAACTTCTGGGATGAAGGCGTGTGTTGGCATTATAATGAGATTATTATGAGGAAATTTCAAGCAAAGTTCATCCAAAAGGAGTGATTTGCCACCCTTGCTGGCCCAGCACCGATCATCTTATCGTACATCTCCCCTTGGACAGCTACTGTGCGGTTATCAGCGGCCCAGCACAGGGAGTGCAACAGAGTTTGGCCGCGGTGTCTTCACTCCGCTCCATCCTCCATTACTTCCCTTTGCAGCTGCAAGGAGGGCAGGTTGTGCTGTCCAGGGACCCGAGGAGGAGCAGAGTCTGTGGGTACCCGCCATCCTGGAAGTGGCAACTGTGTATCCCTCCAAGCAAGCTTCTGTAATGCCATAACTTCCATTAGGCCTTAGTTTTTCTCTAAATTCCCCCTTTTCGCGTAATTCTTCCACCAAGTTTCACAGATCCAGGCACTAAAAACCATCAAAAGTCTTCAATAACTTTTTTGATAAAGCATCCAAGGAAATCAGTTCAAATTCAGAGAATTAGGAGAGGTCTTTCCTCGTCTGTAGATAAGGCAGACTGACCCATATGGGAAAATAATCCTGAGGGAGGTTGTGTGTCAGCCATAATTGAAACAATTAGTGTCTTGGTAAGGACTATTCCCTAATTCACCCCAAAAGTTCCAAGTAAGGTTTACTTGCTGTGGAAACAGTACACTGAGAGAAAACACCACCCCAAAGCGATCCTTATTAAATACATCTGCTCTTCATTTCAAAATTTTATCAGCCTCCAGGGTTTTATATATTAATTATCTCTATATCTTAATGAGATATAATTAACAGATATTTAACACCGCCTCTAAATTCCTACAACATTTATTGGGATAACTGTCTATGTGTTGACAGGAATCAGAATAGAAGCACAGCTGACCAGCTGTGAATATAACTCCAGCTTTGTCAATGCTTTATGGAATCACTGCAGTGATGTAGTTTTTTCTTTCCTACCTCATACTGTGGCTATTAAATAGGAATCAAGTCATCAGCCTAAGCACAAAAAAGTGTTATTCTAAAGCAGATGAAAAAGGGATAGGATAAAATTTACTAGTGACAGCAACTTTAAAATTTTTAAAGAAAAGAAAAAGAGATGGGAATTTACTATTGTGATTTTGCCTAAATGAAGAAAATAGAGAAATATTTTACAAACAGACTGTGCTGAAGCTAATTAAAAAAGAAATGAGTCTACTAAAAGAATTCTTTTTTCAGTAAAACTATCCACTGGATTATGGAAATTCAGAGTAATTTATCTGAATGGGGGCGGGGGGAGGAGAGTGCATTAGAACACATTTACTGCTATTTCAAGTGACACTTGAAAGCAGGTGTAAGAAGNTAGAGAAATATTTTACAAACAGACTGTGCTGAAGCTAATTAAAAAAGAAATGAGTCTCATAAAAGAATTCTTTTTTCAGTAAAACTATCTACGGGATTATGGAAATTCAGAGTAATTTTTCTGAAGGGGGGGGGGGGTGGAGGAGAGTGCATTAGAACACCTTTACTGCTATTTCTTCCCATTAAGGGAAAAAGGTGACACTTGAAAGCAGTTGTAAGAAGGATTTACACAGATTTGATATAGGTGGGAGGAATTTTTGTAGTTTTCCTGTTTTTTTTCTAGTAAAGAAAGCATTTGCTCCAGGATGTGGAAAATTTTAGAATTTTGGGGGAATGTCATGGGATTATGAAATTGCCATGATACATTGGTCATGTTCACATAATCACCATGAATTACAAGATTATGCTTTAGATAGACATAGCCCTGATTTGAAAGCAGATTAAATATCTACTGGTCAGGAAAACTGCAATTGTTTCAGATTCATTCTCAGCAAATGTGTAAATATATTATTATTACTATATATTTTTTATTTACATATGTTGATTACAAAGGAAAATTCTAAGTTATAAATCAAGCACTTTAAGATTAGAAAATATCAGATATATGACTGCTTACGCGCATATATTTCTCCAGATTTTTCATTCATTTTACAGAACTTTTTATAGAATGGGCAAATGAAGATCCCAGGAAAGATAAAGGTACATGCTTATCAGATTAGCATGTATCATCATGGTATGCTGAGAAATAAAAACTGCAATTGTAGCATGAATCTATTTATTCCTATTGTTTGACAGCCTAAGTTAACAATGCTATTTGCATTTTTATATAATATTTGTATATAGAGAATTATTTCCAGAGCCAAAAGTTTTTTAGGAATTTTTCTTCTAAAAAGAAAAGAAAAAAAAGAAAATTAGTAAAAGTAGTAATGTCTGATAGGGAGATGGAGGTCTGTAACCCTGTTACTAAAGACTGAACTTGCAAGTGTTACGTTTTGTGCTTTACTTTCCCTCCTGTTCAAAGACTTCCCAATATTGCCACAGTTGCTTTCATGATGTAGCCCAGGCCCTTTTAATATTTATACTCAGTTTATATTATTGCTTCCTATCAAAATGACAATTTTTACAAGTACCAGAAAATATAATTTGACTTCCAAATTTTTTAATTTGGGCTTCCAAATCATTAGTAGGGATGCTGAGCAAATGGCTGGATTTGAAAGTAGCTGAGCATTTGCAATTCACTTTTGTGAAATACTTGAGTGCTCAGAAGATCTGAAGATGATGACATCTAAATTAAATGCAGATTTGAAAATGTCATCCCCTATATTTTCCTATTAGTGATTTACCTTTGCTAAAACCTGTAAATCTTATTTGGTGACCATATTAAAAAGCATATATATATGACTGTGACAGTAAGCATTAACAAAAATGTGTAATAGCATGTATTTAAAGATATTTATGATTTTTTTTCTTTTTTTGCTTAAAACTTACTTTTAGGTTCTATTTACCCTTTCTTACAATTTACTCTGGTTTAAAAATTTCTGTATAAAATCACAATTCTAGCATAGACGGGCTTTAAATTCTAAAATAAAGTCTAAACTTTAAAATAGCACAATTCCTATTAAGTTACAGTTCTAACAATTCCTCAGTATATTTACTGTTGGTGTAACCCAAGATCTCATCCTACATCTGAACAGTGAGTTGCTTTCCTGTGGTTTCTTTGCTGAGATTTCTAAGAAGGGTGCCAATTTGCACCTTTCCATTGCTCACAGAATAGCCCCTGGTGTACTAATAATCCAACTCAAATACTACCCTGGAATGGGAATCTGATCGTACCACATATGGAAATCTATGAATGTTTTAAGTGTGGACACATGGAAAGTTCTAAGTGGTGAGAACTTCACATTTCAGAAGGGTAAGAATGTGATATGTTTTATTATGAGCAATATAGGAAAATAATATTTCTCACTTCTACCATACCATAAAATGACACTTGCGCATTAAACTGTGCTCTGAGAAAACAATATAAAGGGAGATGCCTAATAAGACTTCCAGGGCCTTACTTCAAAACATTGACTGGATCTGTCTCATACTTCCAAGTAAGTTATGCCATGTCTCAATTACACTCTGTGGAGACCCTTTCAAAGTAGAAAGAAGAAAGACATCTCTACCTGACCCAGGAACCGAAATGCCATTCTTCCATTCAGTTCATTGCTGACAATTCACCTTCAAGATAGAAACAAGTAATATTGCCTGGAATGAAAAGATACATGAGGTAAATATATATATATAACACGTAAATATATATTTTATATAATGTATATAAAATGTATAGTTAATATATTTACATATATATATATATACACACACACATATATAAAAGATTTTGTGAAGGAAAAGAATACTTGAAAGGCATAAAACTTGCCAGAGTCTTCTAAATGATGCATGAAGTCATGAGTGCATGAGGAAAATCTGTAGAATTCATACATAGTTTGGTCTTCTGTAGTACGGGTGCACATATAGTCAAGAGCCAGGCAGAATGCCAGGACTAAGTTCTCACAGCTGCTTTACCACAAGCCATTTCTGCTAATAGCAAAGGGCAGCCTAAACAGAGTGTTACACTAATGCATCAAAAGTAAGCTAGAGATAGTCTTTAAACTCATATGTCTTCAGTTTCCACCTTTGTTTGAACTCATCAACAACTGCAGAGTAGATTCAAGAATAACTGAAAATTTTAATTAATTAAAAAAATAGCCATAATACTTGGATTTCCCACCTGTGTGGCTGTATAACAGGTCTGCATTCTTTACCACTAGGCAAATGGCCTTTCAAGACCAAGCAACAAAGCAGGCAGAAAGAATTTCCCACCTAATGCATATGATTTAGCACTTAGAACTTCAAATGTAGGTATTTAGGAAATATTATTTCTTATAGAATGAGATATAACACTAGGGTGGCTGGCACTGCTGACAAGCCTTGCAAATAATTAAATCCTGGAAAGCCTTAGGTAGTGTGCTGTGGGGAACTAAACTACTCTATCTCTTTATAGGTAGTTTTGTATTTCTTGCCAGAGGTCAAAGAAAATGTCTGTTTAACATCCCAAGTCTTGATCAATTCTATGTTAAGAGAAATGTGGTAACAAGGTGTTGAGATATGTGAAACAGTGTGACTACAGCTTTAAAGATGTAGGAAGCATCATTCTACAGTCTCAGTACCTGCGAATTAAATATAGCTGTTATGTGCTCTGCTGTACATTGTTTCACAATATTAAATTAACTAATAAAAGACCTTTATATGATTATCATTTTTAAAAGTGTGACATTCACTGCTCCAGCTGAAATTCGAAATATATAAGAGTGCTGAATTATCTTTCTAATTGAAACTCATTGAAGTTATGAAATTTGTGTCTTTGCTATTAGAAGTTACTCGTACAACTAATTTCAGGCACAGTTGGATGCATCATTTCTCAACTCAACATTTTGCTTTTCAGATATGAACAAATACCAGTGCTGTAAAGTGCAAATACCATTTCTGGTGCCAGTGGTTTACATCATATAATGCCCAATACTGGAAAATCTGTCTCATTATTAATGCATCAATATTCCTATGGAAAAGAAGCAACAGATTTTACTTTAAGAAGGTTCCAGTTATAGGTTTGATTATCAGTAATGCAACCCAAAATTCCACACAGAACAAGCACAGTGATATAAGAAAGATCAGATACAAAATCCAATGTATGGGATGGATGTTTCATTGAACATGTGGTTATTCTGGAGATTCTGAAGCGCAGGGAAAGCTGGAGCTTTGTGGACATTAATTCAATAGTTGTTCCAAGCATTGTCTTGGCCACGATAGAAGGTGCAAAATCTGGATTACATGAAACCTACAAATTAAACAGCCACTAAGGGAACAATAGAGGGCATAGGAAAGAAACAGAATGAGGTGCTGGGTGAGATATGTGTATTTATCAGGTTCCCCGAAGCACAGTGGCTGTATTGTCATTAGTCAAGAGAATTTCAATTCCTGTTTGAAATAAAGGGCTCCTCTCTTTGCAAAGCAGGGAGGGCTGCCTCAATAACTTGCTTCAAGACTGCTGAAATTTGAGGCGACAGTTTTGGCAAGCAGTTGGCGTCCTGTTAACCTCAGACAGGACTAACATTACAAAATCATGTCTATAATGTGTGTAGAGGTAAAATATGAGGCGCTAGGAATACCAGCTAAGAATACAGATGCAGACAACCATAATTTGGTTTCCTACTGGATGGTACCATTGTTAGAGCTGGATTTTCATGATTGAAGAACAGCATATATTACTAAGACTAAACATCTTATCATATGGCTGAAAGATGGTTGGTCTGAATATTAAGCCTGTCATTAATGAGTTTGTATTAAAATAAAACCTAAAAGGAGTAAAGAAGACATAGTACTACAAACTACCAATATGAACCTAGAATTCTTCTTTCTTTTTTCTATTTCTAAAAATGTGTTCTGTCGAAACAGGTATGAGGATTAACAGCATGTGTTGGAAGGGTATTGCTGACAGGCAGCAGAGCAACAGTTCTTTTATTTTTTTTTTCTGGTTAGATAGCAGGAAGAGATAAAAGAAACGCTTTTGCTAAGAGGCAAATATTCAACAAATTAATAAAAATAAAGAAAACCAATGATTAATTAATTGAAAATGGTGAGATTATGAAAGGAAAACACAGTTCACTGAATTGAACCTAAGCTGCAGGGCTGAATTAATGGTCTGAGTATTTGGTTGCAACAACATACACTTCCATTTACTGTTCTTTATGCTGAAGATTTTTTGATGCTTGTAGTGTAAATCTTTGAGAAAGGAGCTTGCAGTTGCTTTGCTGGAGGATATGAAGAACAGTGAAGTTTCAGAACAGGAAATTTTGGCAAAAAAATAAAAAAGACAAAACAAAACAAAAAAAACAGAAAGTAGAAAGCCTCTAAGAGATTTGCTAATATTAATTATTAATATAATTGTTAACTGAACAGTGATGACTTCTTTGTATTCATAAATTTTTGTAAATATTCATTTACAATAGTGATAGTTTTCACCTGTTTGTAACATTTTAGTAAAATGTACAAACATATTTGAGACATTTATATTTTTGCATTTATGACCATTTTCTCTATTTTGTTGGTTAAATTTCATAAGCTTCATAAGTTCATAAGCTCTGGATATTTATAAAATATGTATTTCATATATTCTGGAGCTCTGAGACTACACTTTGAAGAGATGAATGGGTGACATTCTTATCTCAAAGGTTGGATCTTTGTGCTGAAAATAAGGACGTTTTTGAAGGTCAGAAAAACAGAATATGGCATAGTCAAGATCTCCTAGTCTGAATCCAGTACCTTAATCTTAAGAACATCCTCCCCTTCAGGTCTAACACAGTTCAATGCATATTAAATATCCACTTTATTCCAGAGTATGGCTAAGGTTATGCAATTGCAGGACCATTTTTGTTTGCATTAGCAAAAGAATTTCGCATCACCTAATTTTGTCTGTCTAGCACTGACTACTTCTACAGTAGGAAAAAGAGATGCATCTCAAAACGGAAATTTATTCCAGCTAAGACAAGCGTTAGGGTTATCTTGAATTCTCTCTAAGACAGATCTGATTAATTGCCTTTGGAACACTGCTAGTTGATTAGGGAG
This sequence comes from Crypturellus undulatus, assembly GCA_013389825.1. Lineage (NCBI taxonomy): Eukaryota > Metazoa > Chordata > Aves > Tinamiformes > Tinamidae > Crypturellus > Crypturellus undulatus. The sequence goes on along the minus strand of VWPW01031458.1, from coordinate 740,224 downwards.
ACATTCAGTATGATTACTTAAGAACAGAAATTATTTTGAAGTTTTTCAAATCTTTTAGATATATTTTTTTGACAGTTCCTCTTGAGAACCCACTGTAGGTATCCAATTCAGTAACTGACTTGATAAACACAATTAAGTAACATTGAATCTGGCTTAGTAATTTTGCTTTGTTTTCCTCACAGGGAAAGGATATTCTTTTTTTTTATTATTATGCAAGAACCTGAAAAAGATGTTGTTATTTTTCTATCCTTTCCTCTAAATTAGAATAACATTATGGATTTGAAGACAGAAAACAAACAACAACAACAAAAGAACAGTACAATGGCTTAGCTCTAAGTTTTCTGAAATTTATTACTAATATGAAAAGAAGCTCTTTAAATTTTGAACATTGTCAGAATTGCATAATCTCTCATGTTACAAGTACCAAGAAGTATTTTCTTTTCAATCCACAGATTACAGGAACAGGCAGTTCCATTCAGTAAGCCTCTCAAAATCCATTTCATTCAATTCATTTTCCAATTTCTGTTTCTACAAGAAACAGAATTCTGAAATTTCCAATTTCTGTTTCTATACATTCCTAGTTTCAGAAATAATTATTGCACTCTCGAAATCTACAATGCAACTGGTGTTTCTTTAAAAAAATAAAGAAAATGAAAGCATTCTGATTGGATATTGTCAATCTCTTGTTATGATATTAGACCACAAAGCTGATAATGTAATAAGCTTGGTAAAGCATGAGACTTTCCTTTCATTCCCCAAAGAGGCCGCTGGATCCATTTGATGTAGCAGTATAAAATATACATGAAGACATTTATGAACCACTGTAACTCAAATCCCATTCCAGGCCAGTGTGAAAATGAGCTACGTAGTCTCATGGTTTTCTCATAGTGGGTGGAAAAAAATGAAATTGTCTTCTAGCACATGAGCAAAATACAGCTAAATCCCCCCCAAGCACACACACACACCAAAAGGAGGGAGGAGCTATTTGTAATGTAATATTTATATGAAAATACAAAAAAATCCTGAATTTCTTTACCTCCAAAGAGCTTATGACTGTTTACAGTAAATACACAATACTTTCTAGAAGAAAACAGCCTATTATAAATCATTCCATACCTGGTGAGTGCCAAAGATTCCTGATTTTATTCAGAAGGATCTCTGCATAGATACAGCAGGAAAAAAGACATAGCTGAATCTTGTCTTGAACCAAAAAGCAGAAATCCATAACGGGAACAAGACTTTTTAGTTAGATCCTTTGGTTATGATACATCCAAGCACAGCCCTCATGTCAAAGTGAAATTGAAAAAGTTTCAAATTCAGGTAACAGTCTTGCCATTCAGGCTTATATTTAACAATGATTTTTAACATGGTTGTTTATGCTTTTCTTTGTTTTTAGAATCATATTTATTTCTTGAAATAGAGAGATCAGTGTGTGCCTAAATCATCCTTTTTTTGTTTGGTTTTTCTCATGTATTTTATTTAAATTGACCTTGGGTGACTTTGGATTGACCTTGGTAATTGTGGAGACCACAAAGTTCATTTGCCATTAATGTCAAAAATTAGAAGACATTTCCCCTCACATTTCAGAATGAAATGGACGTATTTTAATCCCTGTTATCAAGGCAGAGCCAGGCTTTTCAAAGCATTGCCTGCTGGGAGAACAGATAACAAGTATAAATTGAAGCAGGAAAGGTTCTGACTGGATATAAGGACATCATCACAAGGACAGTCAAGCAATGAAGCAAGCTGCCCAGAGAAGTTGTGCAGTCTGCATCTACACATATTTTCAAGACTTGACTGGATAAAGTTTTGAGCACCTTGGTCTGATCTCACGGCTGACCTTTCTCTGAGCAGGCAGCTGGATTTAAGACTACAGGAAGGGAACGGATGTAGGCACTAGCCTACAATTCTATGAATAACTCCAGAAGATATAACAGTTCCATCAGTTTTGGTGATGATTTATTTAAAAGATGCAGTGACAACATTAAAATTAATACAAATAGCATTTTTTCTCATATGTGAAAAAAACAAAATATGTGCATTCTTCCTTATAAGCAAGCTCTGTCTTTGTGCTATAAATGTAAGACAATGAGGAGATTTCACTATATTTTTCCTACTTAAAAAATAACACGTCTGGAGAACCTAGTGGGTACCACCTGAGGAAGCAAAACAAGCTCAGAGAGATTGGTGGTTTCCACAGATAAAACATGACCTTATTTTAAAATGGCATGTTACTAACAGTATCACATAAAGAACATGGGAATGGAAAGGTTTCACTGAATAATGGGGTCATGGAGTAGTTTAGGGTGGACCTTTGGCCATCATGTCATCTAACCTTGTATTTGGAGCACAATCAATCAATCAGCTTTATTTTCCAGGAAGTTGAAGTTCAATNCATGGAGTAGTTTAGGGTGGACCTTTGGCCATCATGTCATCTAACCTTGTATTTGGAGCACAATCAGCTTTATTTTCCAGGAAGTTAAAGTTCAATTATTGCTGAAGAACCAAGCCTTAAACAATAAAAAAGGGAAGGAAAAGGAAAAGGAAAAGGAAGAGAAGGAAAAAGAGAAAGAGAAACGGTTTCCAGAGAAATTTAAAGCATTATCAAGTGAAAGGACTATTTGGTCAGTCATTGAATAAATAAAAATATGTCCCCACTACAAAATAATCTGCTGAACATACAATGGAAGAAAGGTAGAACTGTTTAGCATGTGATAGTACCAACCTCCTCTCTCTTTCTCTGTCTATCCATTTGGCTTTCAAAAGAAAATACATGAGGCATATTTAAAGCAAATGGGCATCATGATTAATAAGGACATCACACTGAGACACATAAAACTCCCTGTCTCCTTCATCTGTTCTCTTGGTGCAGTGATTAACCTTTGAGTTTATGAGTATTTTTGCACTTGCCTCAGATAAAATATTTTATGAGTTCTTACCTCCCAGGCAACTTGGATTAAACTTATCAGGTCCAGGAAGATAGTAGCCTATAATGACTGTTCCCTCGGAAATCATATCTACCTCCACACTACATTATCAGAACATTCTTTGTACAAAACAGATGGAAACATCAAGGCATGAGACAAGACAACTTGTTAAGGTCACATTCCACCTTCCTATACATCATTCATGCTTAACCGATTCCCAACCCTTCCTAGAGGCAGATTGCATACATTATGAGGGCTGAGAATATGAAAAGATCATTTTCTTTTCCCCATTAATTCCCATTTGGAAAGACTGTCTTTGCTAAAGTTGCTTTGGCAGTGCTTGCTAATGACTGATCACTGCCTTTCAATGCAGAAATAGGGCAGAGAGAGGCAGATTTATCTTTTGGCAAAAGTGACCCTCTCTGACACAGTATTTCAGGATTCAGGCATTCTGCTCTTAGTGTCAGAGAGCAAAAGAATGGAAACCAAAAGGATTCAAAAGGAGTCATAAGACAGTTCCCAGGAGATTGCACAAGTGAGTAGTTTAAAACGGCATCTTTTTATACTCTAAAAAAACTGGTACATCACCATTTGATGAATGATGTTTAGCCTCCCTCTCACACCTACCAGACATCTCCTTCTGCAGTGCACAAAGAGGAAGTCAATCATTCTGATGCATGTTCCCTGAAAAGAGTTGATGAATAATTGAGTGTCATTTCTGAACTTGCTGTAGACCATTTAGGGACATTGAAGAAACATGAAAAAAAGGCTGTAAACAGTGTTACCAAAGATCTTTCTGGCTTTTCTGATTTTTTTTTTTTTTTAAACAAATGCAATGCTAATGAACTGCTATCTATAAAATTGTTAAGGAATAACTGTATCAGGATGAAATGCTGCATTCAGTCTGCACACAGGATTAAAAGGTGTCTTTAAGGAACATAAAGTCTAAGACTCTTCTGGTTGCAACATTTCAAAAAACAGATGTAAAGACAGAAATGTCAAACAGCAGCAGAGGAGGAGAAAGTCTGATTTGGAATCTGTGCCACTATAATAAAGTTGCCTTGCATACCACAGAGGTGGAGAAATTGGTTCTGGAAGGGAACTACCCACTCTACTGCTCCCCTGCTTAAGCAATGTGGAATGAAAAGAAGCTCTGGGTTACATACGGCTTTAGTTCACATAAGTAACATAGAAAAGAGACCTAAGATGCACTGAGCATGTTACTGTCTTTTAAAATGTTGTCAGACTATCCAGTTTAAGTCATGACTATACTGGATAAATTAAAGAAAAGCACCTAGATGTCCCTAGGTTCGGATGGCTCGGCATTCCAGTTAACTATCAAGGACACACTGAATTCCTGGAGCTTCAGCTGTGAATACAAACCTTCCCTCCGTTTTGAACTGGTGTCCTAAAATCTTGCATCAGTCTGTAAGAATACACCAAACATCCTCTTAGATCAAGCTAACAAGAAACCAGATATCTCAGTGTGGTATAATTTACAAGAGGGAAAAGAAAAGTGGTTCTTTCGTTTGTAACCAACACCTGCTACATTTCCTTCAGCCATTGCAGAAGCCTTTCATATGTGCGGAACAATGGGACAGGAGAGCAAGCAGAACCACTCTGTTTGCCCTGCTTCAGGAAGCACCTTCATGTATCAATTTGCTGTAGAATTAAGTATCTCTATACTGCTGTCTCTGGCAGAAATATAAGGTATAAGCTGTAAAAAACTTTCTTTTATTTTCCCTAGACCTCACCAATTTAGATGTAGTCTCTTATAGCTTCACTGAAAGACACTTGGTGCAAAGGAACTGTCAGGTCAGGAGAGGTAAAAAAAAAAAGAACAGATGAGTTTCCCTTGCAGTTTCCCCGTGGGAGAGCTCTGCTGAAATGCCAGTCCAGCTCTCCTGGTTTCTGCATCAACAGATGGTAGACAGCATTCCTTCTGTTTGCTTCCCATTTGGTAAATCGCAGGTCACATCTGGCCTGGCCTCTGTTCCCTCTGAACAGATGGGAACATTCACGTCCTCCATTGACTGCTGGAACGGCCTGGGACAGATAACAAGGGTGGAGCACAGAAAGAGCCAAGGAAGGAAAGGAAGGTGAGAAGGCATTAGAAACAGAAAAAAAATAATAGTAATAACAAAGTTTAAGAAAAGGGAGAAGAAGAATTTAAAATGACTACTATTGAAAAAAATAATATGGCTAGTGAACACTAAAGATGGCAAAGCAGCAATACAGAGATAACTGGATGCAAAAATAACTTCAAGATGTAATGCATGATTTTGCATATGCTGAATATCAATCCTGATTTGCTTCCACAAAAGGCATGAGCTGAAAAACAGAAAAACCACAGAGTAATAAAGATAGCCATTTTCAGTCAAAACCTTTGGCATTTTTTAATCCACCTTTTATCTTCATAAGAAGTATATCAAAACTGTTTAGTCATTTTTCAACTCTACAAAAGAAGAGATTTTACATGTTTTGTTTATGAAAATATATATTTCTTTTGTGTTTTTGTGTTTTTTAGTAGTCTTTTAAAAAACTTCATAATTATATGCAAAAGGAATCATGTTTTAATGAAGTGTTAAAATCAGTAAGTTTAAATCAATGTATTTAAATTAGGATTTCAAGATTTTAACATATTCTAGTTTCAAAATGTATAACTAGCCTGAAGTTTGAAAGTGAATTTGCTCTTGTATCTTCACAGCACACAGTACAAACTCTTGTACACATAGTAAATTCTACTTGCTGTCAGCAATGTTCACATATAGCACACACTCAAAACCCCAGCAGGGTTGACCCTTGGGCTAGGTGCAAACACATTCCACAATTGCCATATACTAGCATACTAAAACAAATACAGTGTTGGTGTCATGAGGCAAGGTAGACTTAAATGACTTGGCACAAAATGACCTCATGCAGAACACTAGTTGGAGGTACATACAGAGAGCTCTTCCTGGAATGCCTTCGACAAAACTGTACTGACAATGCTCTTTTGGGTTTTTAACACAACTCTACAGTATATTTTGCATAGTAGTGTTATCTGTTGATCATACCAGCAAATAGTACCACTAGCAAAAATGTACTCATTTAGAATATAAACTGTTCAACCATTTCTCCCACTCCCAAAAAAGGATATGCTGTTCTTCACCTCAAAATCTGATTTAGAGTGGCTTTATAAAGGCAAAGACTACTGTCTGAAAAGGCAAAACACAACTTAGACTACACTATGATAGAGCAGATACGCAAGCGGATTTTTGTTTGTTTGTTCTGCATGAGCATGAAAGTCAGCATGGATGGTTGTAGTTACCCTTCATCTTAGCAGCAGTTCTGAGGAAGGAGGAACTTTCTCTAACCCCATCACGTAACATGCCTGATAAATACTGACCGTCTCACTATAATATTTCCTCTTCTTGTACAAATGCCAAAGAGAACATTTCTTTGAGAAGAGTGCCAAAAGAAAAACACAGGTCTTCTAGTGAACTGGGAAGCTTGTTTTTGTTGTCAGAGTGTCCTTTTAAACCTGTACACTTTTTGTACGCTAATACAAGATCAGAACCTAGCTTCATTACTCTTGGAGACAGTTCTTGTGCAGGTACATTAATTTCTCTGGACCTGTGAGGGTGTGAGCCTCAACCAATTTAAACCACAAAGTCAAAGCTCTTAAGGCCTGCTCTTAACTAGTAAGTACAAAACAACATGGGCCACAGATTAAGTGCTGCTGGGACTGGCTCTCGGACAAAATTCATGTTCAGTAGGAACCTATTTTGAAGGTTTTATTTAAATACACCCACTACTTTAAAAAAAATCCTTTATAAATTACTTTACCTCCAGACTTTAGCTAAATGCTCAACATAGGAATAACAAAGGCCAAACTTTCCATGTATTGGCTATGTTTGAAATGATAGTTTCCTTTTTTACGGATTTTGTTGTTATTTTTCAGCACTCAGTCTTAATAAAAAACAGAGTAGGATTTCAGGAAGGACTGAACAGTGTCTTTCCTTGGTTTTAGTTGAACTGATGAGTTCTCACCACTGTTGAGCACTGAGATGAAACAAACTACATGTTAAGTAAACGCTTCCGTCTTATATAAACTAAAGACTGGAATGAGAAATGGAATTTAAAAGCAATGGAATTGGTAGACCAAAGGAGTGTGTTGAGATATTAAGTCAAAAATTCTGAAAGCATGGCAAGAAAAACACCATAAAATGTATGGGAATCAGGAGAGCTTTTTCAAAAGCGTTGTGATGTACTGCAAGTAAGTGTGAGGCAGAAAATGCTGTAGCAAAGGAGTTATAATATGTTTCTTTTGTTCATCTTATGAACAACCGACACAGCTTCTTTATTGGGCTATACAGCCTGAGCAACAGTGGTGTTTTAGCACAGGCACTAAAATTCAGTCCTTAGTAGGACTAAATCATGACATGCTTTAACTCCTTAGCAATGGGAAGCATGAGCAGCTCAGGCTGAGGATCACTATGGAAATCAGCTATACAGGCAGTCTAGTCCTGTCCTGCAGCGAATCCCAGGACATCTGCAAAGACTTTTGTGTGAATATCTGTGTCTCCTTTGTGTGCCTCCTTTTGTGTGAATAATCTTGAAGTGTGTCCTTCTCCTGCTAGGGAGAGAGTACGTATCTTTTTATTCTGGGCCACATGATGGATAATCCAGAATACAAAAGACCTCATATTGCATTATATAGGTTAAAAGCACTGACTAAAGTTAAGATTGCACTTCCCATTATACTTTCTTGAAATTTAAATGCTTTGGAAACAGGTACTAGAAAGTTAGAGGGCCTGGAAGATGAGAAGTAAGAGAATGTGAGGATATCTAGAAGCAGAGATGAGACATGGAGAATTTAAGACTGGGGTTAAAATAAGGAACTAGGTTTAGCTGACAGGATATGAAGAGAGGGTAGAGTTGTGGAAGAGTCTGGAGTGCAGACATTAAGAGCTGCTGGAAAAGAAGTTTGTTCCAAATAGTAAGTGATTAAGAGAAGACAAGTCTCTGTCCTCCAGTATGTGTGCGTAAACTGCATTAATTTAAGAGATCATCCCCATGTCTTCTGACATATGCAAGATGTGAGCCAAGGATTCTGCTGAGATAAAACTTTCTTGTCACATAGTCTTAATTCATCCCCCAGTGGAGAATGGTTGCATATGTACATGCAAATGTTTCATTTTGAATTGTGTGCAAAGCATCCTTAACAGATTTCAAAGATTTTGTTCTTTTTGCTGATAAAATGAACTATCCATCCTCCTTTAGCTAAATTTAAAAGGTTTTATTTAGAGAAAGACATAAGTTTGTTGGTCAAGGTTTATTTGATGTTTCATAATAATAACAATTTATATTAAGAAATAAATAATTTCCAACATTTAAACACACTTTCTAACATATATTTTGAAATGTGTCCTCTGGTCAAGATCATCCCTTTATGTTGACTGCTAGGAGACGAATGTGCTAATATAGCTTATCTATTTCTTGGAGCCCAAGGTTTATTGTTTTGGAAAAGCCTGCAGATGAAGTTATAAAATTTCTGTGAAAATCATGTCATGAGGACTATTTGTCATGCAGTGCTGAACAGGCTTCATGCTGAATTTACATTTCTTAGAGATGTGAGAATGGAATTAAGAAAATTGAAACATATATGGAATACCTTTGGGTTATATTAAAGCTGCTGTTGACTTTGCTCCTTCAGAAAATGGTCACTTGATAACCTAGGCTTATTAATTGAGACTTTATTAGTCATGGGTAAACTTGCAAGGATTTAATACTATTGACTGCAATTTAACTAAGGAAACCTCTTGAGCTTGTGAGAACAAAATAAGCTCCTGCCTGAAAACAACCTCACAATGGTGTCACAGAGCAGGATGCTGAAGAAACAGGATATTGTAAGGTCTTCAATTAGTTTGTCTATAGAGGTTTACTCCCTATTTTTCTGCCATGCCATGGTCCCATAATTGCCTGTAAGATCAAATTACCTTCAAGTCTCTTCTGAACTGATTCAGCTAATAGGTACATAGATACATAGACAGAATTGCCACAGACCTCACAAAATCTGTTTTTCTCCACTTGAGAGAGACCTGCAACATTGTTTTGGCAGCCCTTTTCCCCAGTTGCCTTCAGCACCTTACCAGAATATTTAAGACATGTACTTAACTCCTATTGCCATTTTCTCCATTGTCTCATTGCACTGGTTTCTACATAAGGAAAACCAGGCCGGGAGAATAGAACAGGGTCACAGCAGGTTCCCATCCATCACCAGGATCCAGAATGAGGAGAGCAGGACCCTGGAACAGACTGAGGTGGGCACCTAAATAATGTCTACAGCAACACAGTGACTCTGTATAATCCAGCTGACTTTGATGTACCCCTTATATGACTGTACTTGAAGTGTTCGTGAATACTCTATAGGTCCTGCCTTTTAGGTTGCTTATTATAATGAATATTCAGGTTTTAATTAAACAGTACAGTGTAAAAAAATGAACAAGAATAATGAAAATCACCTCAATATAAATCATACCTCACTCTGCATTTCAAAGTACTTCAGCTCCTGCTCTCTGCAGAAGCTGATTAATTCTGAGCTGCAGCTAGACTCTCAGACCCTCCTTTGAGGCACCCTTTTATTTAGAAAAGATTAAAGTTATAGAAGCAGGAAATGAAAGAAAATAAACAAGAACCCTTTTCCTTTTTTTTTTTTTAATCTGATATATAAGATTTTATTCTTTTCGTTTAGATTTAAGAAAGTTACTTATCTTAAAATAAAAAACTACATACTTAAGTTAATCTTTACGAGGATTCACCTAGCACTGCAAAAAATGTAAGCATCACCTGGGAACCCTCAGTGTGACAATCAAAGGTTGTTAGTTCTGCTTGTAACACACCATAGGAATATTGCAATACATTGCTTAAGACATAGGTATCTAGCTGACCTTTTCTAAATTGATCTTCAGTTGTTCCATAACTCTGTACTGCTAATAGACAGTGGAACATCTAATTTATCTCAAGTTTAAAAGCTTGTTTTTGAGTGCAATCTGAGTTTCTCTTTATTATTGTAATAGGAAAAAACATTATGACAAAAACGGTGCTAGTACAGGCAGTGGTTGCAGATGTGTTGTTATACATGCATAGTTCAAACACATAGCAAGAAGTAACCTTACATAGCTCCAAGGACTGGAAGGTATTTTTAATCAAAAAACTGGAGGTACTGTTAATCCAAAATTTCTATTATTTAATTCATTAAAAAGTCAATCTGAAAATAATTTAATTATGTTTTCTGTTTTTCTCAATCCAGATACTCTTTATAGCTTCTTACACTGTAAAGAACTAGATATATTTCCCCTGGAACCTTGCAGTTGTTTAAAATCTCTCCATGAGCAATGCCTCTGCTTAATAACAGTAATTCATTGAAACTTTAAAATGAAATGGACTGAGCCATTTTCCTAATTAGATGTTAGTTGTTTTCTCCATCCCTACAAAGTTTACTCTTTTACTTCTTAAAGTTCAAAATTATTCCTACAAATGTAGGGATCAAATAAAGAATGAACCACCAATTTTCAATCATGATATCTAGTACCTGAATAAGTGTCTCTTTTGTACACTAACAACAGAAAGCATAAAGATCCAAACGTTTATATCTTAGTTGTACATTTATTCTACGACATTCTATTTTAAGAGTTATCTGGAAGCCCTTTTCTTGAAAGGCAACAACTCTGATATCCATTAAAAATAGAAATGGATACTAAATTCTATAAAAAAAAAAAGGAATAACTAAAGGAAATCAGACTCAAAACTAATAGCAATAGCTCTAGCACCCACAGTTTAGATATTGTCATAGATTCTTGATTCTTGGCAAAACTGATCCCATATTGCTTAATACGGGGTCATTTAAATGTATTACACAAGTCTATACAGGAACATTCAGACAGACTTTGACTACTAAAAGATATAGTTTGATCTTTAGTCAAAAAATACAGTATGGATATCTAGGTTCTAATACTCAACACCTAGAAGTCATTTACATGTACCGGTTAACATCAGTGCTAACATGTCTATATCTAATAGCATTCATTGTCAAACTAGTAGGCACTAGTAATTTTTCTGTCTCTGAACTAAGGCTTTCATTGAGGTTTATGGTCCTGTAATTGACAACTATAGACTGGTTTTGAACTATACCATAAGTATATCTATATGATACAGAACACTTAATATTTCAGGCAATCCAAAATTTGAGAGTTAAGACTGGTTGTGACAGCTTAATCTGCTTTCCTTGTGCATAAACAATATAATGCAATTTCTAATTCAAAGTGCCTAAGTCTTCCTTAATGCACAGGAGAGACAACAGTTAAAGGTGTTTAGATTTTTTTCTATTCCATTTTATATAAGATCTCATGCCTCATTTACTGCACACTATTTCACCCTTCCACCATTAAAACATTCTTAATTTCCTTATTTTATATGAAATTATACAAAGATAGATCCTTACATAGAATCCTATAAAACCCTATCATTCCTCTGTATTTCTTATGAATTATCCATGTAGAAAAACATGGATATTTGTACTATATTTTCTAAGAAATAATTTGATATACGAAAGATGACAGTCATCAAGTGTCTAGGTTAAAATGTTTAGAGCTTCCTTGTCTGTTTACTTAACATTTTATGGCATAATATGTGTTCACAGTACAGTTCCTGGTTCTTTCACCTGTAGCACGAAGAGCTCGTCAGTGCACTAATTACACCAGAGCTCTGGTTGCTGTATTGCAAAAAGGAGGCACATTCCACTTCCTGCACCCAACAGGGAAACGTTCCCTTTGGAGATCTGCTTCAAACACTGAAATAGCACCCAGTTTTCCAGAATGGTTTCATTTTCCAGAAATCATCCCCTGCTTCATTTTACCTAGCTTTTAATTTCAGTTATGACTAAAGCAGTAAACAGACAGCTGTCTCTCTTACTGCACAAAACTTATTCATCTCCACTACAGTATATCTTTTGTACCAAATGCATCAAGGGTCCTGAGGAACAGTATTATTTCACAAAGTAACATAGGCATGATACATATTAAGATATATTACAGTAAAAGTATTTGTGAATAAAGTGGTCCATGTTTAAATGGTATAGGAGAATATGTTTGGTATTCTTTAATGTTTCAAAGGTATCCTAGCTACCTCATTTTCAGGACAGGATTTGAGACATCAGAAAGGTTAATTGCTAGACCTATATTATGGTTGGTAAAGATGAATGGCTTCAGACATAGAAAACATTGATAAGTAATTAAAACAAGGACTAGAGGTTCATATTTTTTCTGATCATAGGCTGTTTTAGGCAAAATCTATAACTAAGAGTTTGATTTACTGCTAGAATGTTTGAAGTCTACAGTCTGGAGTGATGATAGGTATAACAGAGGGTGAATATGGCTTTAGTTTAGTTCAGTGGCCCTGGGACCTGGCTGCAGCAAATAATTTACTTTACCATTAAGATGGAGATGAGAAGTAGGTTTCCAAAGAAAAAGGAAAAAAGGTTATTGCTGGACTATGTAAAAACAAAAGGAAGAACACTGCCGTTGCTGTGAGCAAATTGCTCGTGGTATGAGTAGGCTATCATTAACGTCAGCTAAGGTTAAGATTCCTGGTTACATATGCTGAAAGTCACTTTCACTAACAGAACTTGCTTTCCCTGTAGGGGTAAAATAAAGACCATTGCTGTTATGGTTACACGTGGTGTGATTAGTTATGGAGCACGTAGGGGGTTCTGGGAAATGATTAAGCAATAAGGATAGGGCAGGCTGATTAATTAGAGGTTCATATTTTGTCACCACACTGTGCTAGTCATTATATTCATTTTATTATTAATTTAAAGTTTGCTTTCAAGGATTCATAAAACTGTGTGAGAAAGAAAAACGCTCATTTGTCTTGTCTGTCCAGTGTAGTACTTCTTTCTATACTATATTCTGGAGGGTTTGTTATGTGAATTCAAGTGAATGGGCATGTTTTGTCAAACAAGGCCACAATTTAATAAGCTTCCTAATCAACAGAAGAGAAACAACATTCATCCTCCTTCCTAAAATCATCCACCTGATTTTAAGTAGTTTTTCCTTTAATAAATTCAATCTTAGTCTGCACACCCAGAAATTCCACTCATGTTATTTTGTAAAACTCCTGCCTCACATTGGAAGATATAACCCAAATTATTATTTTCTCTTCTATGATAAGTGTTAACTGAGTTTCCTATCCTCTGTTTCTTTGCTACCTATAACCATTTCCTTTATATCCTGACTTGGTTTTACCTGAAGTCTATTTCTGTATTAATTATAAGAGATGCTGTACGGTTTTATTTCCACTTTTTTTTTATTTTTTCCAATTTTAAAAGTTACAACAATACTTATTTGAAACATAAATCATACTATAAATAATTGTCATCTACATAAAATGTATTATTTAACTTCTGTCACTAAGTATGTTTCAATTAGCTAGAAAGTTTGTCCTGCAAACACTGGTTTGTTCACTAAACACTACAGGCAAAACATATCTCTGTACATACGTACAGCAGTCTATGAACCACGAACAGGTAACACCGTCTTTCATTTACAGGTATGCTTCAAAATTTTAGCAGGCTAGAGCCTAAGGTTAGTATCAGGTTAGATATATCATCATTAGACTGTATGTCAAGTTTGTAACTGTATAGTTTGTGGATCTGTCAGGTTGTTAGTAGATGAGTGCCCACATCCCTAATTTATTAATCTTCTAGTACTTATAGGTCTCATCTAGCAATTTTAGAAAAAAATGCAAGATTTTGACAGTGAAGTTTAAACTTCACTTTTAATCTATTAGGAAAAAAAGGACTACAGCATGCACGACCTGCGAAGCTGGATATGCAACTTCTCAGTTACAATTTAAGTGGAGATTACAATTTTTAAGAAGAGTATCTATTTAATCACACTGTAAATCTCATATACATTTCAATGATATAGGGACATACATTTCTACAAGTCAAGTTAACATGTAAGATAATAATAAAAAAATAGAGAAAGCAGAATCAGTCGGTAAATAGACCACAATTTTGCAGTAAATTATTGCACAAAACAGAAAATATCCAAGTTCACTAAGCATATGCTCAAATATGACTGAACTTAAAAAAGTAATTAGAATCTAATGCTATGGTAACATCTAACAAGTATACTATTTTTAAGTACTTTTTTTTTTCTAATAGCTAATGAATAAATCGGCGGATAAAATAAATTCATAACTTTTGTAGATTTTGAAAGGGCCTCACACAAGACTCAAAGAAGAAAAATAAATGTAAAGAAATTTTATATTTATAAATAAAAGATCATATAATGACTTTTCCTCAACTATTTCAGCTATTAAAAATAATCTCTCAAACTTCTGTTTTACCTCAGAAATGTACAGAGACTTAATTAATATTTTCAGTTGCCAGGCTATATATAAATAATAAATACAATCTTCATTCTGTTTATCTATCCCTCATCATCACATGATTTTCTACCTTGATAGTCAATTTATATCTTTTCAACATTTATGAAAAATAATGTCTAACAATAGATCCCTCTAAGATCTATCACAATGTTGGAACATTACAGCACAGCACTCAAGTCATGAACTTCTTTGTTTACGGTATCCTTAAAAGATGGGTCTCTCTCTCCTCCTACATTTAATTTATAATGTAATAATTCATTATCTTATGTATCATCTCTAGGTCAGTAGTTTTGGCTTACTTAGATTCCCTTTTCCATTTGAGATGCCACAGGCAGCTGCAAGTGATCCAGGTAATGATGCACTTAACCCAGTGCAGGTTTACATTGCTGCATGTTTCCTGATTTAAACCATCCCTTAATTGTAAGTAATACCAAAACTAGCTGATCTACCTCCCTGAAGCTTCTGTCCCTGCTGTATAATAGGCCACACATCTGAAGTACACCCAATAATACTGCCAAACACTGCTGCTTTTCAATGCATTCATATGCTGCCCCAGTTCAGGGGCCTCTATCAAAATACACTTTAATGAATTTAAAGTGCTACATTATAAAGTTCATGTGCAAAATGCTATTTGCCAACACTGGTGTGCTGTGACAAAATACATGCACATTTTCATAAGAACAAAAGTTCATACAAGTACATGTATCTTATAAATAAGAAAATTGACATGTACAAAAGAAAAGCACATAAAATGAATATATATGCTTGTGCATGATTTCTGGTCGTATCTCAAAAATATGCAATCCTACATATCGTGAAGGAGATCAAGTTTAATATTCCAAAGAAAGATTAAGTATTCAGGAACAAAAGCAGTGAGCTAGCTACAAGATTGCACTGATAACTCTACCTTATCTTCCAGAGAAGAATCAACTCTTCTGTTAGTGTGATTTCATCTCAAGTGAGTCAGTTCGGAGCAGATGCGGTGCAGGTGGCCATGCATAAGTCATGCACATCAGCATCGCTGGCAGTCTGGGAAGATCTAGGCAATTCCACCAAGTACCTAAGGAGTATTTCAACTCACTCTAAGACAGAAGCCCAATTCTGGCCACTGACTAGATCTCCCGTGACTGTAAAATCCTGTTACACCTAAACTAGACACCTAAATCACCTACACTGAAATCTCTTAATCAAGGAGTTGAATTCTTTGCTTTGTGTAAGCGAAAGTTTTACTATGTCCATTCAGAGATTAGACTGAGTAAAAAGCTTGCCTAACCTAGATTTCAGAAAATAATTTCCTCCTGTACAGCAGTACTATTGGTTTTAGGTTCTTGGCATTTCTGGAGGGAGTACAGGAATAAAGTTGTCCAAGGTTTTGTTGTCAAAAATGCCTCATTTTAGCATCAAAACCAAACCAAAACAGTTCATTTTAATATCCAGATTCATAATTCAGCTGCCTCTTTCAAAATGTATGCTATGATAATTTTAAATATAAATCATTTTGCTTTGGTCCCTGTGGGCTTTTGTATCCTTTCTGCATTACATTCCCACACCATACCACAATCCTTTCCATTGTGAGTCTGCCCACAGCACCACAGGCTTTGTCCTGATCATGCTGATAACAGGCACCCTTCCCTGTTGCTAATTCTGATTTCAATTAAGTAATATAGCAGGAGACTCCAGGGCTTCAGACAAAGGTCTCTCTCCTAACATCAGTCTTTAAAACACAGACCTCATCCCACTGAGGTATTCTATTATTTTTGCAATGTCTCTTCTGGACCTATTCCCCTTGATTTTTTGGCTTTTTCTCTCCCCATCCCAAATTTCTAACAGTTCAATTAGAGGCCAGGAAAAAAAAAAAAAGGGAAGAAAGATGTTAGGAAAGCTCAGTAGTTGATTTAACAACCAAATTCTCTGCCTAGATTAAAAGCAGAGCAATCTTGCTAATATTACGATCTTTAATGACATTCACAGATAAACTCAGTTAAGAAAAATCAATCCTATTAAAAAGCATACAACATGATTAGATGAAGAAGGGTTTTCTTGACCCAACTCATAGCATCAGGCAAAGGACCAGAGACGAGAGCTTGAACTTAAAGTAATTTTTCACAGGAATTACCAAGGACAAGACAAGACAAGACAAATAGAATTATAAGTGAGTTTCACATTAATCTCTAAGGATAAAGGATAACAATATAACCATCACTGAATTAGCGTATGACATGATCATGTTAAATGCTTGCAACCTGCACCTTTCGAAGAGCTTTATGTTGTCAAACTTTGCTACCTCCATTGTTCAGAAGAACACTGAGGCTTGGAGAACACAATAACTCAGAAAAAAAAAACATGAAGCTAAAACTAGCACACAGTCAACCCTGACTATTAGTTTTCACTCATTTTGTGGGATCATTCAGTCTTTCTTTTGTGTTATCTTAATTTCCTATATGACAAGTAGTAAACTTTAATACATTGAAGGAAATAAGTTTGCCATTTCAGGTAAACTCATTACTTGGAACTTCTGTTGTGGCTGGTTTAAGGTTAAAGTAATTTAATCATTGTAAAAAAAAATCCTGGTAAAAGTCATATATTTGTCTGAGTCAAAATTCTATTTGTGATGAACAAGTTATTCTTTTGTGCAATTCTTCTGCAGTGGTGCTCTGCCATCTGATTACTAAAAGGTTAGACACACATGCAAAGACTGAAGAGCAACTTTCTTTTTTACTGATTACATAGTCGGATTTTCCTTATGCACCTCTAGACAATTTTCTTCCACATTTTTCGGAACGTACAATTTAATAAATATTTATTAATACTTCTAATGCTCCATACGAGAGAAGGCTAATCATAGCTAAATCAAGTCTTTCCTCACACCACCTGCTGAAAGAAAAGAAAAATGTCAAGGAAAATGGAATTTCATAATTGCTGATAGAATGAATTTTTTTAGCTGCAATCAGGAATGGAGGTTTCAAATCACTCTGTCGTACAAAGCAAGAACACTTCCTTGGTTTCCCTTTATTTTCTGTATCTTTTTTTCTTGTACTCTCCTTACTTACCTCGTACTCTTCTAAATTCCTTGGACCTTAAGTGTATTAACTGATATGGCACAGCAAGTCATGTCCAAGTGTGGGCTATCTGTCTTGCCTTTATGTTTTTAAAGACACAGGATTAAGAAGTGTTTAAATGTGTCAACTCCTCTTTTTGTTTTTTTTTGAGGAGCTTAAACTCATCTTTCAACATTGATTGATTTTCAATTTAACATTGTATATATCTGTTCCTTTTTTTCATCACAGAGAGAGTGTTTACCATTGTAAAAACTAATGGGGCATTCAGTTGAGTCAAATGAAGTTGGTTTGTATCTATTTGTCAGTCATATCACATTTTTGAAAATCTGTTACCTGTAGTCACCAATAAAGGCATTATTTAAATAAATAAAAAAAGTTTCTAATAGTAGTATTTTTTTTCCTCTCTCTTCTGGGTCCTTTCCTTGAATCATTTTACAGCAACATTCAGGAATTTTCTGGATTTAAAAAAAAAAAAAGTCTATGGAAATACCACAAATAAAAAAAAAAAGAAAGAAAAAAAATCACCTTGTTTGGTGGATTAAGATACCATTTTGTACTGTGAAGAAACGATCTAATCTAGAAAAAGGAGAAAAAGAACTACAAAACTAAGTTTTGTAGTATTTATAAAGTATTACGTATGGTACTATAGCATGCAGATTAAATATGCCCCTACTTATATGCAAGTTAAAAGAAAACTATTCTTTGGAATGCAATTGGGCAAGATCAGGACCAGAGAAACAGAGAGAGCTACGATAAACTGTGGAGCCAAATGATAGATTGTATTTACTGTGCACTTGTGACCATCACCCCTGCATTCTGCCCACTGATTCATGTCCCTTAGATTTCTTTTTTTTGTAATTACAAGCCACGAGCAACTTCAAATACATTCCAGTTTTCTTTTCTAAAACAACATGTCATGAAGTCATGTCATTGTCTTCCTAGCGTTAATCTGCAGTTCTAATACTACTTCATACTGCATAAAACCAAGCTGTTACAAACATATAATTTGCTATCCACTATTGCCAGGCACTAAATGAGCTTTTTCTGCAAGGAAACTGAGAAACTGAAAGCATGAACTTCATCACTGAGGTTGCTGGGATGAAATGAAAGGTTGGAAAAGGCAATGTACAGGGACAACAGTGAATTTTCTTTCTGAACAAAGATATACATCATACATAGTATACATCTGCTTTTCCTAGGGCTTCTTTAATTTTAGTAATGGAGAATGTTTTGTGAGTGTATGGTGAGTGTAATGAGGTTTCATGGCACTGCTTTCTCAGTGGTCTCACTGCAACAGTTTTCTCTGTTACTATGATTTTACATAAAACATGTCTCTGGAAATCTCTGCTGTGTTTGTCCCAACCCCAGCCCCATAATAAATCTAAAGAGTGTCTTCCTTGTAGTGAATAGTAATTATTCGTGAAAATAGTACTTTCTAACAATCATTAATCCAAGATGACCAAAAAAATTCAGTTTGAATCTTCTACTTTCAAAGCCCATCAGTTTAATACGGGGATTGCATATCACTCTGCATCCAAGCTTTGATATCCAAGTTCCTTCTCAAATTCCTTTCAGACATTCTCTGCACTCACACATAGGAAGACTGTTTCTTTGTTTGAACTTTGAGCATCAAAGTTCAACGGAAGCTCACTCTGTGTAATGTTAAAGAGCACTTCAACAGTCAAAATTCCTAACCAAGCTGCAAAGGATAAACAGCTGCAATGCTGTTTCTGGAGTTTTGGTTGGCTGTACTGAAAGAACAGTAAGAAAAAGAAAATACTCCTTTTCCAACTCTATAATAATGGCCTCAATATAGCATTTAAACTAGTGCTTGCATAATAAAAGCTAGATACTAAGATAATATAAATCAACTTTTCTCTTCTCCACGTCCCATCGACTGAGATTCCAGCAATGCTCATTGTCAGTTTTGCACTAACTGTGATAGCTTTATTTATTATTTCAGGAAGAAACACCGTAAAGTCATTCTACATAAGAAAGCAAACTCTTGCCAGATGAACCAGTAAGGTAGCAAAAGGATGTCTGCCCAGTTTTGCAGTTCACATCGGTAGTAAATTTCTCTGTCTTGACATAGTGCTGCAAAGACTTACATCTTTGACCATTTTTACCCCTTAAGAAGGTGTTGTTAAGGACATAGAGAACCGGTGCTCTTGTGACTGTGGTAAACAACAAGATGTGTCATTTATCAGCTAACATGGAGCAGATAAAGGCAACAGAGAAGCACAGATTTCAGATAGTATTTGCAAAGCACAAGAAAGTCTTGGATCTAGAAAAAAAAAAAAAAGAGGAATTAAAACATGAAACGTACATGCTCTGCTGTTGAAAACACTACCAAATTGCTTCACGGTTCTCCTGAAGGAGAGACATGCTTGTCTGCAAAGTCACAAATGTACCTGCATTTGCCTAGGCAGAAATACAGAAACTATGATCAGCACACAAAACGTTACATGCAAAATATGCAAAGATACATCTTCAGACAGTTTATTATGTGCTTCCTAGTATGTCCATCTCATAATAAGAAAATAATCTCAAATGATAAACAAGAGTCACTACATGCAGAGTTACCTTCAGTAATGAAGGCTGCTTTTTCTCCCACAGAACTATAATATCTTCCATATCTACCATATCTTCCTGAGCAGTTCACTCACAGAAACTCTAAAATGTTCTTTGAATGTGTTGAATGTCTCCTGTAGAGTTGTACAGAGATGAAAGATTATTCATGAAGCAAAGCAAGGGTTGTACTCTTAGAGAACAAAACAACCAGGGCTAAGAGATGATCTCAAATATTATCCCTTGCATTCTTTTATCATTCCTATACATTCCTCTCAGTGATCCTCCTCTAACTTTCCTTTCCCTCCATATTATCTTTCTTCCAATTAATTCCTTGCTGGCTTGCTGGGGATTGGGCAATTAAGGAGTTTAGAGAAAGCAAGCAGGACTCATAAGAAATTAGTGAAATATGATTTATTGCTAAGCATACAGAAACTTCTCTCTCACTTTCTACCTATCTTCACCAGTACCACCAGAAATAAATGTTTGAATGACAGATTGCTCTATAAAATCTCGCAACTAAGCTTACAATCTCTGACACCAACCATAAATTTGAAGTGCGAAATGGGATTATTGCATTCCCAGTGAATTAGTGTCCCTGTTAATAGAGTTCTAACTATATAATCATATAAATGCCAAAAAGAAAAATCTTAAACAGGCTTTCACTGTGCAGTTATTTCCAGTGTAGACTCAGGAAAACAGCCAGGTCTATTCACTTTTGGGAGCAGTGATTTCTCCATCATTGGACTTTCTAACATTCCATGCAGAAAAACAGATAGGTCATGGGTTTTGTCAAGCATTGTCAGTTCTCTAAAGCATCATCAGTTCCCCCATTTTTCCCTTCTTTCTCTCTTGGCTTTGTATACAGCAGAGTGCAGATGCTAAACAGAGGGTCTTTGGGGAGAGTTTAGTTTGGACTAGAGCCAGCTTCTCAAAATTGTTAGGACAACATATCATCTACAGAGTGATATGGTTCTCTCCAGGTAGGGAAAACAAGCTTTGACATTCTTGTTTCCTTGAACTTAAGCCAGATCTGCCCACAAATATCTTGCTCAGCAGCCTGGAGTTTTGTTTAAGCAATACACTTCAGAAAATCACAAGCTTTGATGGGTAGGGGTTTTCTTGCACTAAAACACTGTTGTTTCTTGAAAGACTGAGGCTATAAGTTGTCAGCATGTGTGAGGCAGTTAGTTGAGCTCTTCTGAGATGATTGAAGTGCTAATGTACACTAAACTCTCATATGCTGTGTTCCAAAATTGTTAAGCATCTGATTTCAGTCATGGAATTCACCATAGTTCAGAGAAGGCTTTTCTGTTCTTGGCTCGTTTTGTTAGGCATTATCTCAAATATCAGAGAGAATAACAGCAATAAAAAGTGTGTAAACAAATACCTGAAGGAGCATCTGCTATTTTTTTTAATTATTTTAATTCATGAATTACGCCTTTGTGAGGCAAACATTCTACTGAATATTTGGTAGCTGAAGTAGATGGACAGAGATAGAGATTAAATGACTTAGCTGTGGGAACTCAAATAATTAACAGAAGAACAAGCAAAATGACTTCTGATTCAAAGCTAGAAGTGGAGGTTTACAGAATTTTCTAGCTTCAACTGTGTTTCTATTTTGCTTTTTTTATGTGAATATTTTAACACATGCATTGACAACAAAGAAAGTTATTGACATGAAAAAGTTTTAAATAAATACTGGCAGGTTTACCAAGAGGAAGTTTGAAACTCCGGATTACATTTTGTTGTTTTTTTAGACTCTGGGAACCAGATTCTAAGGCTTTAATGATCCAAACTGGAAGGGAAAGCACAAAGTGTGACAATTTTATACAATAAAAATTAATTATCATGCTATCTCGATGTAGAAACCATTTACACATAGATTTGAAAGCCATCAACTTGAATGGGACTTCAATCCATTCCTACTGGCCAAGACTGTACTGCCAAATCAGTCTTTGCTGAACTTTAGATACTAAATATACAGAATGTCAAACTATACATGAAGATTTATATTCTAGAAATAGTCAATGGGTACTTTTTGAAGAAATATCCAAAAAAGGCTATTCGGCCAGTTCAAGAAAAGATGAGGCAAAGCCAATTACATAAATAATTCCCAGAGAATTATGGGGCTAAAATAGGGTGTATTTCTCTTTTTTTAGTTGAGCTATATTTAACAACTAGAGAAATTACATCTGCTTATGTGCAAACAGATATATACAAAAGTATGTGCATGTGCAATATATTTTTATATGTGCTTATATATGTACATTTATACTTACAGGTTTAGATATTTAGATCACCATAATAATCTATTCAAACAGATTCTACTCAGAAGAGTCCTAATGTAGCTCTTAAAATTATAATTTAAATTCCTTTGTAAAACAGTAATGTGAAATAGTATTATTAAAATTATTGTTCCTTGGATGAGATTGCTATCCTCAGACTCCCATAATCTATTTGTGTTGTTAAGCCTCTGTCACAGAAATGCCCTGCATTTCAGTTTCCTGTACAACACTTGAACAAGATTACTTGGTTTTCAAGACAGAAATCTTTCGGTAGAGATATTCTTTTTGGCTTTTAATGTGGTTCTATATATTATTTTGTGAAAATTTTTATTTTTTTTCTCAGTTTATGATCTAGAGCAAATCATAAATCTTCTAACGTTTCTATCTCATGAAAGTGATTTTCACAACTCCCCAGGACAGAACTACCTGATCAAACACAGACTGCTATATCCAAGCTTGCTGTCCTTTCATAGGCAAAAGAGAAAACCTGGCATATCTAAATGCAGTTCAGCTCATCAAAATGAAGAGTCTTAAAAGACTTCAGAGAAAATTACACTAAAACTGCTTGTGCTCTCCATATACTAAATACTCACATAACATAAGTCAGAAGTTAGGTAAGATAAATAAGACCCACACTGCTAGAAAAATTCTGCACAGTTTCAAAATCAGATTTTTATCTCCTTAGACACATTTTTTTTTTCTCTTTCTTAAATAAACACAGTTTTACAGTGTCTTGATTCCATCATTCCTTTTTTAAACTTAATTTTTAAGATATTTCTACACCATCACTATAATCAGACTCAAAATATGTAGAATAATATTTTGAACTCAGAAAGTATTAAATGTGCTCTACCAAATATAGTTTTTCACTTTGAAGTATCCCTACTATAAGGAATAATCATCACTTTGTTTTTTGGGAGGGGGAATTTTAGAGAAAAAAAGTCTTTCTGGCCAATATATTGTATGCCAGATACACTGAAATATATTTGAATGGAAAGAATAGCAGTTTTCACCACTCTGTTAGCAGACAAAACTAAATAGTAATTAAGAAGCAATCTTGACATTTATTACATTTTTGCAGGTGAAAATTTGGGTCTCAATCTGTCCTACAAGCACTTCCTTTTAATAAGATTAAATTTAGCACATATTTAATAATGACTTTTTAATTATTCTGAGTTCTAATATTTATCAAAACATTAAATGTCATTATTAGTCTTTTTTTTCCATGATTTCCTATTCCATCTGCTGAAAATCTTTTTTTTTTCTACAGTATTCCTTCCAACCCTAGTTTCCATTAGCTGTTTCTTCAGCTCCTATTTAAGTGTCCACAACTAAATAAAATAAGAGACTAGGTCCCAAAGAATAGGATACTTATTAAAGGTAAACTTTCTTTTCCTGTGTACAGTAGCATAACAGAATATTATTATACTCAGTGATCTATAAAGAATCACACATAAAGCAATAATTAAACATAGTTGAAAGCTCCTAGAAGAGAGATCCCTTGAGAATTCCAAACAAACTTTGGCCTCAAGATTCCTTGAATGTCTCAGTGTCTCTTTAAACCTCGTCTCTTGAGTCTTTACCTATTTGCCTAGCATTAGACAAATTTTATGTTTTATATTTGGGTAGAAATTCAGCATGAGACATATTATAATTTTAATATCAAGCTTTTATAGCATACAGAAATAGAGAACAGATTCATAAATTAACTGTTGAATGTATGGCAGTACTACCAGGATCAATTATCACAACCTTAGACTACTTGGAGTGGCTCTTCTGGCTTTCAAGACCTGCCTACCTGTGCAGCTATTGTTTGGTTGCTTTCAATAAATACTTTAAAAGATACAATATTCCCTGTTGAGACCAAGAAAGCAAACAAGGATAAACTGACATCAAAATTGTACTATATGGCCCAAAGGAAACTCATTACATAGTAAGGAAATCAATTCTATTTGTTTTGCTTTCCACTAATGTATTTTTAATGGAAGTGTCTTGCATAATAAGTATTAAGTGATGGAGAACATTAGACACTACATTTAGCTATGAGAGCTGTCAAATGGCTCAGATGTAACCAGAGAAGCAGTAGGGTGAGCAGAAGACAGAATCACAGGATGAGAAAGCAGAAGAGAAAGCATAAGGAAGCCTTTGCATATACCGTCATCTGCTTTGATTACAGTTTGCTCCTGTAAACTTTGGAGTTTCAGAAATGCTTATGAGATGGAAAATCATCATGAAGGACTGCAGGAATAATTAAGTAGTAGAGATGTGAAAGAGTAGAGAGAATATAAATAATAAGGCAAAGAGCTGTTCAGGTGACATGTAAAAGCAACACACACAAAAAAAATCGTAAATTGATTTTATACTAGTTGTTCGACTTCCAAACCAAAAACATGAAGAGGTCAAATCCATATTTGGAATAAATCAATGAAAGTTGAGTTTGGTGCAGTTATCTCTGATTTACATTAATATAGATTGTGACCCCAAGGATTTGAAAGGGAACTAGAGATTTGAGAATAACCAAATAAGGGTGGCAACCAATTAAAGTTTTCTCACTGAAGCCATTATTTTATAAAAAGTGAAACCCAAGCACTGACAATGAATTTGTAAGCGAAAAAATATGTAAAGATTTCAGTTTCAATACAAAAAAGATCTAATTCCTGACAGGAGATGGAAGGGGGTCAGATGTCTTTAAAAGGAAATTATTGCAGTAACTTCTGACTGAGAGGCATGTATGGGAATCACTGAAAACACACTATGGCTCTTAGCTCCCATTTTATTTTATGTCACACTGTTATCTGAAAAGATTGTAAATGAGAGTGTAACTCCCTCTTATTTCCCCCAAACCAATCTCTAATTTCTGATGCATCATAACCAGAGCAATATTACAAAAAGAGGGTAATTATACTTGCACACCAGTCTCAATCACAGAACTTGAAGATTAAAATGACCTGCTATCTACTGAATCAAGAATCATGCCATAAGACAAATTTCCTAATGCTTTGCTCACTCCAGATTTTAAATTTTGCAAGCAAAGGCGATTCCTTTCTTCCTAAAGACAGTTCTGAAGTCTAATAAGCCTTACTCAGGGACATATTTCTGCACAGAAAGTTCATGTGGTGAGGTTGAGTTTTATAGTGCATTGGTTACTTTCATAGGTGAATAGATGCAGTTTTTTAATGTTGCACTACAGAGAAATTACAGGCTTGGTGTAGAGCAGGGATGGCCAGGCAGAAAGCAGACGCCTCACTGCAAACTCAGTGCTCGCTCCTTAGCAGCTAAGCAATATGCAAAATGCAGAGACAGAAGATTCTTCTGTCCAGCTACTATTCGGTTGAGCTGTATTATCATAAGTCTTTTCTTTCGGCAAGCATTGAAATATATTCTTATCAGAGTTCTTCACAGAATCGCAGAATGCCTAAGGTTGGAAGGGACCTCTAGAGATCATCTACTCCAACCCCCCTGTTCCAGCAAGGACACCTGGAGCACGTGGCACAGGGTGGCATCCAGGCGGGGTTTGAAGATCTCCAGAGAAGGAGACTCCACAACCTCTCTAGGCAGCCTGTTCCCCGGCTCTGTCATCCTCCCTAACCTATTTTACCAGACTGCCTTTTACAAGGCCAAGGCTGTTAATGATCNAGGCAGCCTGTTCCCCGGCTCTGTCATCCTCCCTAACCTATTTTACCAGACTGCCTTTTACAAGGCTATTAATGATCCTGATTAATAGTCTTGGACAGAAATAATAATATCTGCAAACAAGTAGCTAGGTATTTTTAGAGCAAGTTTGCTTAAATAAAATAAAATAAATTAAACAAATCTCCGCCTCTTATTTGAACAGTAACTTTTTTTGCAAAATACATTTTGTCAGTTCCATTTACAACTTTTATTGAGGTTTCTAAATGTAGGATATCTTGGTGTCTACTTATCCCTTTTGATGCGCTTTTCAAATACAAGTTTTAAGTCAGGAAAAATAATAAATACTAACAACACTGTGACAAGTTCATACGTGAAATCTTGAATCACATTCTTGGTTCAAGATTTGTTGACTAGCTGTTCTAAAATTTCAGAGGTTTACCTGAGCAAGCATGAACCTTCAGAAAGTTTTCTGGCTTATAATTTGGAAGCAATGCATTATGTAAAATATTTAAATATGTTCCAAAGCATTATGCCTAAACTGTTTTCCAAATTCAGGTGTTCTGATCAGTCACTGGTAGGGATATACAAATTATAAATAAATAATTTAGAAATAATAATTAAATAATAAATAAATTAAAATAAATAAGTAGGCCTGTATTGTTTTATCCTTGGGTAATAATACAAATTAATGACAGAGTAAAATATCTGCAAATGCTGAATTGATGCCCTTTCATTGTTTAATTTAGAGTGTTCAAAGCACAGTTAGCTGCACCTATATAAGGCTTTTATACCGATGAGCTATTCAGGGTATTTTTACCATGAGGACTGTCAAGCAGGTTACCCAGAGACCGCTGGGCTTTGCAACCTCCAGATCCAGCAGTTTTCACAGCCCAAATGACCAAAATCCCAAGCAACCTGGTCTGACCTCAAAGCTGAGCCTGCTGGGAGCAGGAAGGTAGACTAGAGATCTCCTGTGAATCTTTTCAGCCTGAATTATTCACTGACTCTATGAAACTCCTTAACGGAACACATGCACTGCTTATAAGTCTCAGGATTATATCCTGAAGAGTTAGATTTAGTCCAGTTTTAGATTTGTTCTGTGAAATCTTCTGCGAGGTAATGAATTAGTGAAGAAATTCAAGATCTAGAGTGGTTAGAGATGACCTGGTCTAAACTTCCTTCTGAGATGAGAACATCACTGTATTCACTCATTAAAGGAAGATAATGAGTGTTACTCAGCCATTTCTTTTTTAGTCAATACCGAGGAAAATATTGACTTCTATCCAATTCCTATAATTGGCTAGAATTATTGGAAAATAGAATTTGAAAGGGCAATCCTATCCCATTTGTGTGTTTTCAGCTTTATGGAGGGTTCATATAATTGGCTGAATTACTAAAGGGAAAATATCAAGAAAATTTGGATTCTTGTTTCTAAAATTCATACCAAAATAGTATTCTCAGAAAGCCTTCAGACACAGACATTTGTTCTGGAACTTCCTACTCTGTTCATTAATTTCTTACACTTACATCTACCCTTAGACAGGAGAGAGATCTCCAGAGGATAAAGATGCATTTGGAGGAAGTTTGCTTCCAAGTTTTAAAGTGTACCATGACTAATGAAAAGTTTTAAACACTCAGGTCTGACACTCTCATGTCTTCCGTTGTCCTCAGATCACATGAAAACACACCATACAAATTCCTCTCTCAAGTCAGCTCTTTATCAGAAGTGGGAAAAAACATCTAACAGGACACTTAGAAATCTTCTCCGCTCATAAACAGAAGGACTTTCTCTTAATGTTTCCCAGATTATCTGAAGAGTTCACAGATGTCTAATGACTTGAGAAACTTGACTTCTTCCCCCTCTTTCACTTGAAGAGCATTAACTATTTCAATGCCTCACTTAGACTGAAATCACACATCAACTTCCAGTCAAATGCCTAGCACTCCAAAGTAGGAAACAGACACATGAATAAAGTTCAGTCACCAGGACTTCCAAATATCTGAAATGATTTGCTAAATATGGTGGGTTTTTTTCTTTATACTGAACGCAATTTTCGTTCTTACTACATTCAACATTCATGTACATGAATTAATCTCACTGGAAACTACATTTTATTTCTTTTCCCCATTCATTGTTTTTCATTAGGTAGAAAAAAGAAAAAAAAAAGAAAAAAAAACAATGAAGGACTGCCCTCACCAACAGTCAGTAAATGATTTGTACATTGGACACATTTGTTCCAAATACTGAATGAACAACTCACGCATTTCTTTTATCTGGGCCACAAGAATACAAAAAGAAACTTTATCTAAGACATACTTTATAACCAAATCAAGACTTACTCTTCAAACTAGTTGGACTCTGTCTCTTTCACAGAAATATTTTCCTACTTTATCCTTGCATTGTTGCATTTAATATCAAATACTTTGACAAAATGCAGTTATATGGATGACTTTCCTCAAGGTGAGTGTTTAAAAACCAACTCATTTGAAAATTAGAAATTGAATATAAAAAGACAAGCAAGTTACTTATCTTGGAAAATCAAGAAAATCAGTCATTGAACTGTGTCTCCTAATAAGATAATGTGTCTCATATTGCTTTGCCTTGTTCATTTGTCTTAAGAACACTACAAAGAGCTATCAGTTATGTGTCTTCATGTGAGAGATGTAGAGGTCAGTTAGTAGAAAGGAGGAGAGAAATGTCTGGGTGAATCATTTTATGAATTTCAAGTCCTCTAAATCTCTACCCACTAGAAATTCCTTATGGATACAGCTTGAGCATAGATTTCAGTGAGACTTCTTGTTTAGGTAAAGCTCTGTGAGGCTAAATAGGAGAGACACAGAAGACCATGAAAGCTAACAGGAATGTAAGACAAAGTGCTTCGGGCAATTTGTAGGCATTGATAAATTGGTAGTTTTTCTAGCCAGGGTATTTTTCCATCCAGGGCATGATAATGTTACTTCATAACCTACTGCTATCTTCAATTGGCGAAGTTTAGATTGTGTAGGGAAAGGGTTTGGATGCATACATGTACATGCCCATATATTTTACCTTTTTTGCCTACTCTGTACATTGGTGGGATTCAGCAAATACGAAAAAAATCTATCATCGCTTTTCTTTTCTTTTTAACTGCTCAAAGTAAATAAAAAAAAACAGTAAGATCAACATTAACATTAAAACCTGTAACAATATATGTCTATCCAGGTTTAAGTGCTAGGAAAAGGAATTACAGACCCTTTCCATGAAGTCACCTCGATCGGCCTTTCCTTTCTCTTCATACAGCTCCACAATCTACTTCAAGAACAGGGAAGGAACTGTTCACATAGAATGGTCTTAATAGCTCTTATTTTGTCCACACAATTCAATAATCTTCAGTTGACTGGGTTGTACTTTTGCTTGGGATTCAACCAGTAGACACATTTTATGAGCTTTCCATGTGAAAGTTTTTATTTGCTGATGTTTGAACAGAGTATCAGGGAAAACCTGAATCTGGAGATTTTATAGATTTTATAGCTTAGGCTATGTATTCAAGATGGAAGTCAGCTTTCTAATAAGGTGTCCAAGTTTTGGGCCTTGGATCAATATCACCTTTTATTTAAGTACTATAGTCCATCAACGTTCTAGTATATCTGTTCTCTTATTCCCTAGTTTAAAGAAAATCAGTGGGTATCATACTGAAACATTATCCTGGGGCAATTTTCCATGGAATGTTCATGTGGCGCGCCATTAGATGCTTCTATAAATATGCAGAACTATAAAAATTAACAAATGACACCACACCAATTAAAATTCAACACATGCTAAAGCAGTTTTCTCCTCTGAAGTTTACATGGTTCAGAGAGTGATTCTACAGCAGACATAGTGCTAGATGATTAATACATCAACCTTGCAAGATTAGAGTTGGTTTAGCTATGAAATACATGAAAACTATACAAATGTTTCTGTCTTAACCTCTTCATTTAACATTTTTCCATATGGCAGGCAGATGAGCCACAAAATCTGGTGCAAAGATTCTTTATTATTGATATATTCCTTTCCACAAATGGAATGTGTAGCAGGTGTTTTTGAAACTGGAGGGAGCATGTGAGGAAAGCAAGTAGCATCTATACCACAAGATGCCTGCTGGCAGCACATATTTGGAAGGAAGTTCATAAATATCTGGTCAGCCAGTGATCAATAAAACAATAGAAACAACCCTAAACTGACCTTTAAAAAAGGAAAGTTCCCAGTTATTTAGACAAAGTGAATTGCAAAGCACATGACAGTTATCGTGTTCAAAACACATTTTGAAGAAAATTCAACTACAGAAAAAAATTTCAGGGAAGACTAGATTAATACAGTTTCTGACAACTTTTAGAAAACACTGAAATACCTTCTCTATATTAGACAAAACTTATCAAAACAGACAAGTCTAAGGCTGCCTTCTTTCTTCAAACTGTTTTCAAAATGATATTCTTGACAACTTTCCCTTCACAGAACAAAATATCAATCTTCAAAGCACAAGAAGATACACAACTTAAGAAAACAGCAATTATAAGGATAATTTAGAGTTCTCTTCTTGTTAACAGCACACACCAAGGTCTACTTTACCAGATTTTACATGAAGTATTCATGGTGGCCAAGTTGGATCCCTTGCTCTGATTTGCCCTCTTGAAACCGCTTTTTCCAGTCATTCAAGCAGCTTTCAGAAACTAGGCTAACTCAGAGCTCCCAGCTGAGTATCTTTAAGCGCTCAGTACTTATCATAGCAGCCTTTGGAGAGGCTTGAGCAAGAAAGGAAGTCAGCACTCCCAGCTCCATTATCACTCCGAAAAGGCTTGCCATCATAATATATCGTTTCACACAAACAAAAATAGTTATATGCATTAATCTCTCACTTAAGAATTATAACTGTCAATGAATGTTTTAAAGTGAAATGTACTTTTTAACACAGGAGGAGGCTTCACACTGAAATGATTCTTTTTTATCTATTGTAACCAACGGCAGTTTTGCACAAGAAGGCAAATTGATGGCGAGGTGGTTGGTCCTGAAAAGAAGTAGACATCTGCGCCTGTCAATCTGCACAGGAGAGTCAAAAAGCAGCACAACCTACTTATGTAAACAAAGGACCAAGCTATGAGAAACCTTTGTTTTCATTATGTCCAACCTCTTGCTACCCCCTAGTGTCCTCACTGACCTCTGATGGCTGCACAGATGTAGCTTTCACAGCATCCCCCAGGAGTTCAGCCATTTGCCCTGTGCTGTTCAAAATCTTTTCTTAATGTCTAGCCTAAACATTTGCTTCCTTAGCCTTGGGTCACTGATCCTTGTCCTACATCTTCTGAGACTGTGAATAATTCCCTGCTTTCAGTTTCCATTGCTATCTTGAACGCATGAAATTCAGAAGAACAAAAAGAGACAGAAAAAGAGGGGGGAAAAAGTCTGCCCAAGGTAAACAACTCTTTCACAGGCAGTTGCAACACAATTACCAAGGTTTTTAACCTTCCAGTTTTACCAGAAATTTACAAGAAGCCAAACCCATTGCATAGTGCTGCTGAAGTAGAACCGCCCCGGATTAAACAAAAATAATCAACAGAGTGGGCCTATCAAGCACCGCCACGGAGCCCTCTGCTCTGCTTACTTGGGGGGAATCAGACAGTCCAATATAGTGTGTCCTGAAGCAGTTTCTAATGAATAATCCCTGTAATGCTAACTCCAACTCTGCTCAAGGAAGGAAGGGAGGAAGAAAGGAGGAGGAGGATTACTCTGTCATTAATTTTTCTAAGACGAATTAAAATGCATTTCCATAATGGATAAACAGATGACAAATTGCTCATTTGAGGAAATAACACAACGATGAATTGAACTACAGAGCAGTTTAAAGAATTAACCTTATGCATTAGGAGGCCATGAGCTATGGTAGTCTGAGTCCAATCACAGAGGAAATGAACCATCTAGGTATAGCTCATTATTCAGAAACTGGACATTTGGTCAGCAAATACTGTAAAACATACATCACCAGCATCTCTCCTATCCCCCACCTCTAGAAGGTTCAGGACTTAACTGGACAGTAATGAATATTGATTATTTGCTCAATATTTTACTGGAAGCTTCTTGGATGTATTGCAAAATTCTCCTAAGTATTTGAAGCATCAAAGAAAGTAGCCGCCTCCAAACAAACATATGATGAATTTCCATATATATTTTAGTTAGATCTCCCAATTTATCAGACCTCTTTACAGACAATCATGCTGCCTCACCCTAGTTCATATATGCAACAACTTATCAGCCTACAGGTGTTTGATAAAAGAAATAAATAAACAGATGAAAAATTATGGTTTATTGCATTCAGTGAATTCTGTGATTGTGGTACAAATATGTTATACTGTTTTCATGAAACATGGCATTATTTTCTCAGTGTGGTTCAGTATAGGACAGTTAGGATGGGAAGCCACTAAGTATAAATAAGGTATCACACACCAAATTTAGGCTTTTTCATGAAATTCAGGGGCATTTATACTTCATATCCAAGATTTTAGTTGACACGACAGATAATGTGCAAAAGCATCACATATATAAAATCATACTTTAAAAATTCACATAGAGTTTATTCATTCATCTCTATCAAGATCATACAAGTACAAGTTTACTTCTGAGTTTTCTAAATTTGCCTAAGTGTTGACGGGATTAGGTATGGAGATAGAAGAAATGCCATAGGACTAAGTTGGTTCTGGTAATTAGACACATGTTTAAAAAATAAAGCAAAAATCTATCTCATCCATCACTTTTCAGCTTCTTTCATGTCAAGGGACAACACACATATTTCTCATAAAATAAAGCTACTCTCCCAGAAAATATTATATTCCTACATCAAAAATGATGAATGATAAACCCAAATTTTTATATGAATTCAAGTTCACGCTAAAAGAATCAAAATAATTTCAAATTTCCTTATATAAATGAGTATTGTATTTTCGATTCTGAAAAATATTGAGTATCCTATATCCTGAAATAAGAAATAAGACTTTTACAGGTTTAGATAACTATAACTGCATAACTGTATCTAATGAGAAAACTAAAAATCAATAAGCAGCAAGCATATCAAAGCCAAGACCTTTTTCTCTCTACTGGAAAAAAGTAGGAATGAGATTTTGAAGCACTATCTCAATGCTGAATAACATTATATAATTGAGGAACGCCTAGGTTCCTCAGTTAAATAGTTCTGATGGGCTCTTGTGACAGGGATGAGTTGAACTGTTTTGGATCTTACATAAGAGGTTCTCCATTCAGCACAGATCCTATCCAACTTCACATATACCACAGGCACCAAAGATAAAAACAGCTTCATTTCTTTCCAAGACAGATATGGTACACAAACTATGCTGGAACAGCTTGTTGATGGGTTCTGCAGTTATGCTATGAGGAGAGTATATACTGCAGTGTTAAGGGTATTTGAGAGACTATATCTTTCCACAAGATATATACAAATAGCTTTCATTTTGGTTTGTTTGTTGTTGATGCTTTGTGACGGCTGAAGTCCTAATTCAGACAGACTTTGTATATTTTGGAAAAAAAAAAAAAAAAAAAAAACTTTCCTGAGCATATGGAAAGACATTCTGCATCCAGCTTTCCTCTTGCACCTCTGCCTCAAGCCAATATTTAATGGGTTTACGTGACAACTGGTTGTAGATCACTACATTTCAAGCGAGAAAGGATGGAAGCAATATTACTTCAAAATCAACCTCCTGATGCCTGACAAGTAGAGGAAAGTTCACAGTCATGAGATGTGAAAGTTCAATGGCAAGAGAAGACGGTGTCAGCCCTTCCTTTCCCCTCCTGGCACAGCCAGCCCGGAGCAGCCACCAAGGTGACATCACCAGCAGCTGAAACGGATGAAGCAGCTAAGATAACATTCCTTAATCCAGTGTAAACACTGATGGATGCTCCAAAGCATGTTTTACATTTCCTAGCCTGAGATCTGCTTTATTACACTGACAAGGGTGACCTTTAAAATAATATATTTGCTATAAAAAAGGGAAAGAAACTCTTTATAACCTGAATTTATTGGCTACAAAATCACTTCCCAGCAAGAAGTCTGATTACAATCAAAATAACCCAACAAAATGAAACAGTTTACCTGTGATCAATTTAATGTTGTAGTAAAACACTAATTATGGGAAAAAACACGTTCAGGGTTTGCGGTATTGTCTATAAAATCTGCATGGAAACTAACATTCAGTGATGTGTAGCACATATGGGTAAACAGATGGCCAAAGGATTATTTTTAAAATCAGGACTTTTGCTGACAAAATATAGAATTGGTAGGGTATGATCAGAAAGCTAAGAAGAAGTTATTTATGGGACAGCATGCACATGTGCAGTAATTGGATTCTTACTAAACAGAAGATAAAACAGATAATTATGCATAGGGTAATAAAGAGACAGTCAATATTTTTAGCAAGTACATTTTCCACTACTTTGACAAGTTCAATTTGGGGAGTATTTTTGTTTTGTGCTATGTGTTCTTTTGATGATTTTTAAGAATCAAACATTTTGAGGTCAGGACATCCAGAAACTGAATTACAGAACTTGATAACCTCCGTTCTAAATTAAAAGCTAAAGGAAGTACAAACAGTGGAAGGATCTCTGGGCAATTTTCTCCAGAAGTAAAAGAATTTTCTCCATGTAAAACATAAATCTGAGGAAAATTCACATTAATTTTAACTTTTGTTTTTAAGACTTCACACTTTTAGCTATTCTTCCTGCTATCAACCCTCTTTCCTTTCACATATCTGTACTTTTCTGGAGCATAGTCATGACTTCTTCCATAATAATGTTAATGAAATATCTGAAATATGACCAGTGTAGTGCAATCTCAGTCTAAATACAGGAAAATGGATATATGCCCTAAAGTCTAGTTACAGTAGGAGCTGTGGCACAAATAAATGCTCTTATTTGGAGTCTCTTTTGGTATACTTACATGAGACAGCAGAAATACACAAAACTTTAAAAAGTTCTGTCTTTTTAATTTTTTAAACTCCAGAAGAACCTGGAGCTTAGTTTATGGAAATGACATTACGCATATAAAGCAAGACAGTATCTGAGATGGAGGA
Source organism: Crypturellus undulatus (assembly GCA_013389825.1). Classification (NCBI taxonomy): domain Eukaryota; kingdom Metazoa; phylum Chordata; class Aves; order Tinamiformes; family Tinamidae; genus Crypturellus; species Crypturellus undulatus. The sequence goes on along the minus strand of VWPW01031458.1, from coordinate 705,223 downwards.
TAAGCCGAAATAGTGTTTTATGAACAGTGCAGCAGATTAAGAGAGCATAATCTGTCCTCTTCTATCACAAACATTAGGCCTTCTCATCTTTTCTCTATCTTTTCAGTATCTTTCCCATAGGCAGGCATCTTCTCTACTGAAGAACTCTCTTCAGTAGAGAAGCTTTCTGAAAAGTTTTTCTTTTCCTATTCAGTAATTTGAATTTCTATTCAAATCTTTACTTTCACAGATACCTTTCTAGTCTGTCCAAACTCATATTAGCCCATTAACAATGGGGACAAGGTCCTATAATATTGATTTAATGACAGTACAGCATAAAAAGTAAAACTTTCTTTCCCTAGTGGAGGTAAATTCTAAAAGAATATATACCATTTGCTCTGTAGGCACCCAGGAGACACTATTTTGGCCCCTATGTCTTAGTTTTTCTTTGGGGATGGGGGTGGGGATGTTGTTTGTTATTACCTCCTCCTCTGTTTGGAAAATCTATGTTAGACTCGGTCATTCCTGAATCCTGAATTCTCTTCTATAGGCACTGGAGCCTTCATACCATCCACCGAGATTCTCCTGCACTGCAATACAGCAGAGTGGAACAATTTTGAGATCCAAATCTGACATCTCCATATGTTTAGAGAAACAAGCAGGATGCCTCTGACCGTTCAGTGTGACAACGGATCAGCAGCCTTCCCACTCTCCAAGCAGCCTCCTCTGCCCCTCCATGCTTGTCAGAGGCACTGCAGTGTCAGAAGTGGGAGGAATAACGGAGCAGGAAGAATGATCCTGCAGAGCCCAGAGAGCTGGGGAGAGATTGGTGGTAACACCCTTGCCTGGAGAGTGGTCCCTTCTCACTTCTCCTCCACCTAGCGCGCACAACACCAGCATCCTCAGCCCTCACGCCAGGCTGCGAGCAGGGGCAGAGCGAGACAGTCGGCCCCTTTGGTGGCGTCTGCTGCCCAAATGTGGGGGTTTGGTCCCCGGGCAGGAGGCTGGATCTAGTGCAGAGTCACCCGTTGAATCAGGGTTTTTCTCAGTTCCTCAGCATTTATGACAGAATGTTGAATGAAAAAAACAAATCAATGTGTTCGTACAAAACAAGAGATCTTGCAGACACAGTGTAATGTACATTGCAGGGGGCACTCCTACCTAAAGCACACAAAAAAATTAAGTTCCCATCCCTCAGTGCCCTTTGAAAATCTTCCTTCCCTTCTCCTTCTTCTATTTATTCCCTATCATGTAAGTTACAGTACAAAACTGCATCCCTGAATTCATTGCACAGAAGAGGAGAATATTCAAGGAATAAGCTGATGAACAAGTGACGTTTTACTGAGGGAAATATGTTTGTGGTACATGTCTCTGTGAGGGTAAAGGGAAATTATGAAATCTCAAGCAATAATTTGATATTAACAAAAAAAATATTATTTTTCAGACTTTAAGGATTATATTCTGTCAGTAGATTAGTATACTATGCATCTATTTGGTATAACGGAAAGAGACTCAAATGTTGTGGTAAAGTCTAAACTTCAGCGGTGACTTTTCTGATTTATAAAACTGTGAATAGTGAGTCATGTTTTATACAGAGATTCTTATATGCACTACTTAATGGAAAATTATTATTATGTTTCATGTAATTTTACTTGTTTGAAACAAAAGAACAGAAAAATAAACTCACAAAACTAACTAATGAAAAACAGCTACACTAGATTATTGAGCACTGGCAAAAATTCCCAATGGCAGGTAGTTCAGTAACACTTCAGAGATTTATCTCTATTATGCACTTCAAGCATAATAGTTTATTCTTATTCTTCATGTCACTTCCATTTAGCAGCTATAATATCCAATTGTTTTGATAATTAATAAGACTTAAATGAAGGTCATTAGTCCCAAAATCTAATAAAATCTGAAATTCCTGGGTTCTGTGCTTGCCATACAGCAATTCCAGACACATGGTGTTTTCTATGACCATGCCTAGACAACAGGGATCTGAAGAGCCGGCAGTTACCACAGATCATTCAGGTCAACTCAGGCACCTTCTTAATGCAACACCTCTCTGCACCCATGCTCAGCACTCTACACAGCGCGCTTAGTCACACCACAGATGGGATTGAAAAATATCTTGAAAAACAAGAAATCAGGCTGAGATATGACATCAAGTTCCCCACCTGGTATACTTTCAGCCAAATAAATATTTTCCATGCTCTGCCATGGCACCGTGTGTATCTCCATGAGGTTTTTGCATGTCAGCAGACAAAATCCTGAATTTGTGTGTGATGTAGTAACCTAATCCTGGATGTCTGATATTTACCAGATTGCCTAACAAAGAATCTGCTTCTTTTCACATATACCATGCAAGCAAAAGGCTTGTGGTTTCCCTTGTTTAGTTCCCGTGTTTCCTGGCTTCAGTCTCCTTTCTCTCCCTAAATGTTAACTTAAGCTCTTGTCTAGATTTCCAAAGGCCAGTTGATTTATTTCAGAGAGTTGCAAGGGAGAACAAATGTAGTTCAATGGATGTAGGGGAATAAGAAATGACTCCAGGCTAAGCAGGGAAACAAAACAACAAAAAAATGAAGCTGAATTCCACAGCATTCATATCTATCATTCCTGGGGTCTGATTTGCAAAGGATAGGGAAGTTAATAAATTTCAAAGGATTTGTCTGCTAGTGCGGGTTGCCCACTGTGCTTCCCACTCCTCCATGCATTTCAAACCAAATGGTCTTTAGGTTTTCTTGGCACTGGGCTTCTAGAATGTTTCTATTATGAATTGCTGTTCTGCTAGCAGCTCTGAGCAAGATCCTGCATTAGAATTTTATAAGTCAAATTAATTATGAGTAATAATAATACATGGGGAAATAGTAGCACATATGAGAAGACAGGTTTAAATTCATTTTGATCATACAGTTGAAATTTAAAAAGTGAATGGGTATCATTTTGTGAACTCAGATGAAGTTAATTTTTATTTCACTTTGAAGTGAAAAAGAGAATTTAAGAGAGAATTCAATGTTCTCACTTGAAGGAAACCTCTCTGCACTAGGAGGGGGTTGACTTTTCACTAGAAAAGAGCTTATTAACCAAGAAAGTATGGATTTAAAGAATTCAGTTATGTACATATTATTCTCAGATACACTGTCACTGATTTCATAAGGAACCAGACAAAAACTCAATAGGAGCCCCCACCAGAGGCAAAAATTGGATTTCTAAAAAGGATTGAGTCACAACTCTCCCAGATGGTCTCTCTATGCTTGAGAAGGAAAGAAAAGGAGAAAGAGGAAGAAAAAGGGGGAAGGGGAAGGTAAGGATTTATGAAACTGAATTGCCTTATTGAAAGATACTTTATTATGGAAACAAAAATATTTGGTCTTGGTATGGGGCAACTCATGTTATTCTTCATCTTGAATTTTATAGGACAATGAACTAGAATGTTTAAATATCCTTTCTAATTTAAAATTCTACGAACTTAAATGGCTGACTAGATGCTTGGAAACAATTCAAATGTTAAAGAAATGAGTAGACATGTTTTCACATTTACATTATATTATCTTCTTTCTAAAACTATAGACATGAGAAAGAAACTCATTCTAAGAGGCATCACCCTTTCATTTCTTCTCATTCTAATAAAACAATAATGTTATGTGATTAAAGACTGCTAACCTGCACTGGACTTGACAGGGTTGAGAATTTGTCACTATTATTCCTGAACTCTTTGGCTTATTGTGACCTGTGTTTTGTATGTTGAATTTCAAGGACTGCAGGGTAACAGTTCCCACTTCCCTAGAGATAACTCTGAAGTAATTGGAGCTGGTGTATCAAACCCAATGCTGCTAACACCAGCTAACAGGAACGGTGCCTTGCCGTAGATGCCAATGAGACAGAAGAATCAAAATCATTAATAAGAGAAGCAAGGATGAGCATAGGATAAGCAATGGGAAACAAAAAAAAAAGAAATAAAAAAAGGGAGAAAAATAAAGGAATGCAGTTTGGTAGGTACTCTGGCATATCCTTTTCCCTTCAGACTCACTGATTAGTCTTTTGCAGATTAGCCCTGTCTTTATAGTACCCAGAGTGTGTTTTTTCACTTTTTTAAAGCCTAATTTCATAGATTTCCCATTGCCATTGCTGGTATTGCTGGCATATCTTGCTTGAATGGGCTGGGCTAGATATTCTATATGGGACTCTGGATAACATTAGATTCGCCTAGACATCCTAATTCCTTATGATATTCTTCCCATGTCTGATTGTGCATAACTTCTTTATTGTTCATTTGCCAGGTTAGGTACTCTTAGCTCAGTACCCCATTACATAAACTTTTTACTTCATAATCTTAAGTGACTAAAGCTGGAGATAAAAACAGCTTTCGTCTCAGCCTTGGCAAATACACCAAGATTAATGGGTCACTCTCCATTATACGGACAAATATTTCTACAAAGTAGACAATACTTCTACTTTTGGGTATGTACTACCTGTTAAATCTGCTATTTCTGAGTATTGCTCTCCTATTATCATCATGACACTTAATGCCATCTTTGTAAGGGAAAAATCTGAAGTTATTACCAGGGTTGATAAAAGGTGGCATTAAATCTTCAGCTAATTTAAATCATGGTATCTCTTATACACTGAGGAATCATCTCACATCCATTTATACTAGTAGTAGATGTGTTTTATAATTTCAGCCATTTTTGGTAATCACAACTGCTTGCTGCCATTCCCCAAGGATTAGCAAAAAACATGTTCTCTATCACTTCATTACACCAGGCTGCCACATGAAATTGTTTAGCTGGCAACTTGCGTTAGTGCCCAGGTCTGGTAGTACTTCAGAACTCATAGTTCATGTAGAGATGTATTAAACTGGTTAATTCAGGTGCTGCTGGTTTTAGAGCCTAAGAAATAGAGAACTCAACACCAGTCATTTAACTGTTTGCACAGGAGCCTGGCTGCCTTCAGCAGCCCAGATTGTGTTCCATATTGTCAAGAAATAATACTACCAGTATCCAGAGGGGCTTGCTCAATGCTAGCACGCTAATCAAGTTGTCATCTCTGCTCTCAACCTTCCTAATTCCCAACATACCTTCCTTCCACCCAATGCCAAACAAAGGAATAGCACTACAGGGTCAAGAAAACAAACAACACTATTCCCTTGTCCCTGCTTAGTGTCTTCAAGTGACATCAATATAAAGACAAAAAGCAGAGAACTGAAAGGATGCTATGTTAAACATGGTTGGTCTGAAAGATTACAAACTCTGTATCAGAGCTCAGATAACGTGGTTAATGTTACAGGCTTTCTGCCCATGGCTGAACTTAACTATATGAAATTAATATGTATCATCTCAGACTTGCTGCATTTGTTACAGATATATTAATAACACATTTTATTAATTCAGTTTAATATTTCAATTTGTCTCACGATCAGGAATATTTCACATGCGCTGGTAAATAAATCAGTTATCCAGATCAGGCAAACACATTTGGTAGGACCAATCACAAAACAGGGCAATATCCTGAATGTCTGAGATGGTTCAAACATTGTGTCTGCGTATAGAAAAGCACACCTAGCTCTCTCTTTTAGCACATGCTTGACAAAGGTCTGGCAAAGACAGGCTTATGAAAACACAGCCAAGAAGTGAAAAGGAAAAATACCTACTCTCTGTGCAAGGCTCTGAAAGAATATGGAAAGCTAAAAGCATTGAAGAGTGTTTGTTCACTACTCCTCACGATGACTTTAATGTATGCTTTGACACTGCAATTCCCATACTGATATACAGCGGCAAGGAAGGGCACCTTACTAGCTAGAAAAGCAATACACAAAAACACTGTACTGTATCTTGTAAGAAAACCTTTGTCAGCAAATTGAGAACCAGAAGCAAAAGTCTTCTACAAGCACAGTTCAGTCTCCTTTTTAAGTATGTAGCTACATTTCCTTCCAGACAAGAAGAGTTTACTTTCAGTAGTAAGAGATGAAGAGTGATGGAGATGAAAGGGGAAAAATAAAAACAAAACTGAGGATGCCACAAAAATCTGGAACAGTCACCAAAATGCAAATCAGTTCTAAATAAACAGCTACATAAAGCCAGGTTTAAGTGCCAAGGGGTGAAGTCAGCTCAGCATACTATTCATTCAGCTCACTTCCTCTTATTAAATTCCCAGGGAAGAATTTGTCTGAACTTTTTGGATTATTGCTTGTACAATAATACTCATCATTAACTTCTAAGGAACTAGCTATACGATAAAAAGCTGAATTTATCACATTAACAGAGAAAAGAATGCGTTCTAAAGACATCAGGATTAAAAGTCAAGAGCATGTAATGCAAGTAACATGTTTGGACTCATACACAGTATCATTCAGGCATGACACCAATTCAATCAAAACCATGCAAAGTTCACTTTGCATAAAAGCTGAGCAATAAGTATACAAATGTACCCGCTAAAATAAGCATATTGGATGCACTGACTTCAGGTGTGCCTGGATTCATGCCACCCTCAAAACACTGGGAATATCTGACCCAAGTGCTACACCAAGAGAGCTTTCTGTCTTTCAGCAGGTGAACAACTGAAAGATTTTCAAGACTGGTGTCTATCTCTGCATCTCCAAGGCAGAGGAAGAGCGATGCTACTGTTGCCTTTTCTGTCAAAACCTATGAAAGAAGATTAGAATAGACAAGGAAAACAAACAAAAAAGAAAATGAAAAATAAGCATAAGAAAAAGAGGAAATGAAATTAGAATTATTTCTTGAGTAGAAATAAGGCTAAAGTCAAACTGAATTACTGAAGCATCCCAGAATATGAATAAGAAAACAAAAGACTTGATAGAAGAATCCCCCAAACAACATGTTAAATGCTGGGTGCACAGCAACTGTTTTCATTTTGAAAAGGTAGAAAAGTAGCTGAATGGTGGCCCCTGCTTGTAAGATACTGGAATTCCTCAAAATGAATGCCCCGTTACACAGAGCCCCATCAGTAACATGGCATGTTAACAAAAAAAAAAAAAACCTAGAAAAGATGAGAACAAAAAAGTCTTCACCTAACTTCCCTTCAGTAAGTGACTGTATGTGTACTGCAAATTTTATGTCATTTGTACACATATAAACAGCTAAAAATAGAAACTTTATTCTCAGCCATGATCTTGGCTTATTACCTCCTCCAAACATTTCTTATCCTCAGGATATACACAGCAGATGAGACTTTGGGCTGTCTCTTTATTTCTGTGTAAATATCTGTACGGTTTCACCAAGGACAATAAAGAGAAGAGCAAGAACTACACAGGGGTCATTAGCAAAAGTTTTAAAGCATGTTACTGCTCATCCATAAAGAACTCAAGACATAGATGTCAAAGAAAAAGTATGACAGAACTGCCAAAGACCCATTCTTAAATTTTCCTCTCACTTCTATTCCTGAGAAAAGCTAAAAGGCAAAGGGAATGAAAGTGAGCATTAACCTTAGTTTTTGTTGTATAGTTTGTAGGTATTTAGAGATCTGATTTTGGTGTTTCCAGTGTCATAATTATTAAAAGCAGACAGACAGGCCAACCCAGTCCTGTGACCATTCTCTTCAACACAGAACTACAGAATATTCCATCTTACAGACTTATGGATCATTATGCTTTTAAAAAGTCCCCTGGATTTAACATACTTTAAATTTAAAATGAGTTAAATATTATAACTTCTAAAATATGCCTACTGCTTTCAACTGAAAAATATTATTCCTCTGTCTCCTTACTTTGCATTTTTAAATGAATTGTATGTTTTAAAGGTATATTTTTTATAGCTGGAATTATTTTTATGAGTCATAAAATCTATATTTTAAGACCCTGATTCAGTAAGATACTTCTCCATACTCCCTTTTTAAACATGTAAGTAGTCCTGTGATATTCAATTTTCAGGAAAATAATTAAGATATTTCTTGCTTTATTATATATTATGTACCTTGCTTATGGTATAACTGTACAACATATAACAATTCTGATCTGCAAATGATGGTTTTCACCATAATTTCTAAATAATTTTAAGTGAAATCCAACATATTCTTTAGATAACCAGGTGCTTACAACTTTCAAGAGAATATTTGTGTTCCCACCCCTTTGGAAAACACAAAATTAGCAGCACGTCATTTGCTTAGCCACAAATTTTATGAAAATATTTTCTCCTCCCTCCCAAACTGAAATTCTGATGTTTGCATGCAGAAAAAAAAATGTATTTCAGTATTGAACCATTCAAGCATTTTACTACATCTTTCAGAACACAATATCACAGTTTTATAACTTAATCTAATTAATTATAATAAAATAAAAATCATATACTACATGTAAGTACAGAAAATGTTTCTTACAGAAGGAAATTGTTTAACATAGAATTTCTTTAACACTTCTAATGGGTGTATTGCAGACCACTTATACTCTTGAATCAGGTACAAAGTAAGATGTTAGATTGCAAAAAAATAATATGAAGGGATATCCTGTAAATTCTACATAGCATCAGCATCTGGAAGGGGAGGTGGAAGATAGAAAGCTGACTGAAGGTGGGACTGGATGGTTTCAGCTGTTTTTTTAGTCCAGCTCTGTCATAACTGAGTGTTCCAATGGTTGTAAACTGTCCAGGAATATCTGCAATGTCACACTACTGGGAATGTCATTTCTCAGGGAACTTGCTAAAGGAAGCCTAATGGAAGTAAAAGACCAAGTACAGCAGCTATGATGTACCACACGAAGCCCATGGAAGTGCTCTGAGATGTACCCACGCCCACGCCAGAGATGACACACAGACTCACAAAATGGTTGAGGTTGGAAGGGACCTCTAGCAATCATCTAGTCCAAGCCCCTGCTCCAGCAGGGACACCAAGGGCACGTGGCACAGGGTGGCCACAGTTTTGACGGCAGGTTCACAGCAGCAGAGACTTTGTTAAATAAGAACAAAACATGATCTTTGATTGAGATTAATGAACAGCAAAGTGCAAGCAGTGATCCAGTCTTTCACACCTTTAGCATACACCTCCACAACAGTTCCTGCATATTTTTACAAGTACCTGCAAATCCTTATTTTTATGGCCAGTTTCATCTCTCTGTTCCTCTATCACATCTCCCACATCCCACCTGAAATCCATTATTGTCCTCTGTTCAACTTTCAGGCCCTGAATCTTCCCATCTAAGTACTCAAATGTATTTTACTTATGTATAAATAAATTGCCTCAGATGAACCTATTCTATACAGATATATTCACCACGCTTATTTTATCCTATCATCTTCATTCATTGCATCAAAGCTGTTGTTTATCTCATTTACCCTTATTGGAAGAGGAAGATCAGTACTAACCTATCTCTATAATCTGCCATGCAAACTGATTACTAAGATTCAACTGATTAACTTTTAAAACCCAGTAGCTAATAAATCTTTTCAGCTCCCCATTTCTAATTATCCTCAGGTACAGTAACAGACAAAGTTAGCCCCACATCTTCCAACTGAAAGGGCTTTCTAACCTTTCCAAACCATACCTCATAAAAATAACCTTTAAAAAAGGCTATTAATATTAAAAAACATACAAAATCAGTTCCAGTGATGATATCGGAGTATCATAGCCTTGCTTTTGGCCAAGAGTTGAGAAGGATGAGAAGGATGGGAACAGCCAAGTGTAGTAAGATATGGCAAACAGGACAACTCAAATAAGAACTGTGTGCAATTAGCCACGACACGAGAACAAGATTAGGAACTGCTGGAAAGGGGCACCATGACACCATCGTGGACTGGACTGAGTAGTGACTCATGGCAATACCTGGCTATTAAGACCTTCAGCAGTGGAGACTGGGGGAACACCGTTAAAAATAATGCTGAAACAGAGTGCCAAAAGTGGCAACACTTCATGCTGGAGCCTCTGCCCAAGAGATCAACACTGAGACAGGCCAGAGGGAGTGCCACGCTTCCCCAGTCTTGACTGCTTCACTCTTGGGTGGGGAAAAGCGCAGCTTTTTGCTGATATGTTTGTGTACATGTGTGTAAGATGCTTCCCCTGATGTAACCCATCACTTGCTTCGCCTACAAAGCAAGGCAAATGGGAGCACTAGCCCACTGCCTGGTGTTCCTTTCCCTGTAACGACTGACAATGAAATGATGGCAATTCCCCATCTCACAAGATCACTTTGAAGGTGTTAAACAGTTTGACAGCTGATAGGTGTATGGAATGAATTGTGCAGGAGCCTACATAATTTCCTCAACAATATTAAATTGTGTAGTGGTCATAAAAGCAAAATAAATCCATGATTCAGATAGATTGCAAGGAATTCTTACCCCACAAGCAGCACACACATGATTTTGAAAAATCGCTAGCATACTACCTAGACTCAAGTCTACCCAGTTACAAGTTTAAAATACTGCTATAAAATATTACTATGTGATAAACTTTAAAAAATATTTAACAATATGGTGATTTGACAATAAATTGATTTTAGGTAAATTATTATTCATACTTCTCCATAAGACATTACTTGTCCTTACTGTGCTATTCTTTTAGACATAATTTAAAGCAAAATCATTTTATTATTTTCAAAAGCAAGGAGCTCCAATTGCCAAGTTTTAAGTCGTAAGTTGATAGCATCAAAAAAAAAATAGATGTCTCTATCACCCAGCTACTTAAAGATGAGAAAACAGTAAATAGCTGATTTACTAGATGGTTCTGTTTTTCTAAATCCAGAAAAGTTCTCTGCATATCACAACCAATATTCCTCAAATTGCCTTGGCACACTCTAACTGTCATTGTCAACATCATCTAAATTGCAGGATTATGCACAGTCCCAAAGAATCCTGCAATTTGTGCTGTTCACCAAATTGTTTCTCTCATCTAGCAGGATCTTGAACATCCTCTTCAGTGCTAGCAATGACCCTTGCCATAAACACAAATTTGTAGGGAGATTGAATTCAAGGCATTGGCAATACATGATACATAAATAGTTTTATTCTTAAAGATTACTCATTTAAATCCTTGTATAGGAAAAAATAGTGTTTGAAAAGATTCCAAGGAAATATTCTGAAAAGATTCAAGTCCACTTCCTGATAAGCAAGTACCTACCACACAAAATCCACTCCTACAGAGCAAGCTATTTTTTAAATGAACCAGGGAGAAAAAAAAAGTCTGAAATCCTAAAACTAATATATGAATAATAGACTATTAAATATACCATGCAAATCCTAATATATTCCCAGATTGCTCAGGGGACTTAGCAGGGAATTCTTCTGGTAAAGCATATTCTTTAGAACTATGTTTTATGTACTATTACACACTATTCACTGGGTAAGTGAAAGTAACTCTAATTAATCAGTCAGCTCCCTCATTAAGAAATGTAGGGACACTTATCTAGGGACAGGGTACCCTTCCTTTGTTGAGTGTTTATGTGTATTAAATGGAGCAAGTGCAGAAAGACAGACTGTAAAAGGTACTCTGTCTTAAACTGGACACTGCCCAGATGTGCCTGTGCCTCAGTGAGAGGCGAATGAACTGAAAGAACAGTTTTGCCACTTTCCCATGCCCCAGGGGAACAACCTCACTACTGCGTTGTAGCCTGGATTTGAACAGGTCTCTTCCTTGCTGCTTTTGGGGATGGCAAAAATCTTTATAAAATCTGCATCTGCATCTGGCTCTTTATAAAATCTGCATCTAAATTCGTGCAGTTCATTCCAGAAAAAAAATATTTGAACATGTCCACAGCGTTTTCAATTGTTCGTTGTTTCTGTTTTATCTTTTCTATGTTTCTCAAAATATTTTTGACAAATTGTTCACATTCTAGAACACTATTTCTTTATGTAACAAAAAAATCTATGCAATTCCTAGTCCTAACTCGGCTGCCTTTTGAGATTCCTTTTGGATACCTTTTAGAAGGTATCCAAAATAACAGTGTGGAGCTGGGAGAAAAGACAAAGGCTGAATAGAAAGGCGATCCAGTCCTCTCTGCTGCAGGAAGGAAAGTCAGGGATGCCAGGGATTCTTAGAAAGGTTGTCAGCACTAATGGAGCAGAAGCAAATTTCTGTTTTCTGAACATAGTTCAGAAACCTAAAATTGCCTGCTTTTATCTATATATGCAGCTGATGTTGTGAGAAAAAATAAAAGTTGCAGGTTTGTTTTTTAAAAAAATGAACCTAGTATAGTTCAGTGTAACCTTAAAATTACTATACTTGCACTATGTTAGGTGAAGCATGACTTACTACCTTGCTTAAGAGTTCAGGAAGCCTATCAAAAGCTGACAGTCTTCCAGCAATAACCTTTTTGCCTTCCAGAGACCAACAAAACTAGAGATAGCTTGCTCTGCACGGAAGAGAAGCACAGAAGTACCACCATAAAAACTACTGAATTTGTCAGCTTGCTTCACTGGTCTACAGGCAGCACATTACTGTGTAAAGAAACATGCAGTTCATTACTGAAACATAGGGACCTTCAAACATATGAAGACTTTATGTCAGAAAAAGTTACAGGAAACTGAGCAAGTTCCAGAATGCTTTCTGTTTTTTTTCTGTCAGACAGAAAGACCTTCCCTTTTCTTCCCTCTCTGAAAAGATATTGAATGCACAGGACCTACAAACCTCATACATTTGCACCTTCCCTCTCATCAGTCCTCTGAAAGACACATATATACACCTACTGAGAGTCTTTGATCTGTGGAGGGATCTCTTGAGCTAGTATGGGCTGTGCATGGGCTATACAACAAAAGGAGAAGCAACTGCTGAATTAGTTGGTAAAGATTATGCTTTTAAGATCAGAAGGATACTAAATTTAATCTTGCTTTCAAGGCAGGATGTGCTTCTACAATTTCATCATTACAAAACACTAAGTTGGTAGTTGGTTTCTCACTTGCTATCCGTGGATACAAGGTTTACTACTTTCCAAAAGGCTTGTGTCTGGGCTAGCTAGAAACTCATCACACTAACTCTGAGGGAACAAACCAAATCCTTTTCACTTGAAATAGAAACACACTCAGGGTTCGCTACAATCACAAAGTCCATAAGCTGTCTTTGCTCTTGTTATTTTCTGCTTTTGATTGCAACACTTTACCATCTTGCAAACTAATACTTGGTAACAAATGGTGGAAGTTAGAAACTAATATAGTCACAAGAGACAGACTGTGGAGATAAAAACAATAAAGGCAATATTTGCTATTTATTATTTTAACATATGCTAAAAAATTCTTAAATGAATGTTTGTAATACCAGTAAGCAACCATATTATAGGTAGCTCAAAGCCATTAATAAATGATAATGATGCACATAACAAATACCTGAAATTGGCAGGGAACAGAATTGAGAGAGGTCAAAAAAAGAGTAAAATATATATGTATTTATATATTTTTTGTAAAAATATTTTTTTTCTTTTTTTTGTTTAAAGCACTTCATCACTTTGTGCTTCATTATGTAATGCCTGCTGCATTGCATTTGATATGTTCTTAAGAACACATTACAACTCCAAACTTATAATGGAAAAAGTGACTTGGTATCAGTGGAGCAGTATTTAGCAGATTTATGTTCTTGATTTTCTGAGAATTTCAGGTGGTTAGCTCAATACCACAAGCAATACCTGACACACAAGCAGTATGAGAATGCACAAAAGTGGTGAAAGCAACTCTAAGCCATCAGCTGAAGTCAGTTAATGACCACTGACTTAAATGGAAGCAAAGCAAGAGCTTCTCCAGTGTCATCTTCTGAAACTGTTATCAAGGCCCAAGTTAGCACATTATTTCTGCACTGCATGATAAATGTGAAAACTGTATCTGCTGTTACAAAATTTTGAATTGCAGAGATCTAAATAGTACCTCGTGATGAAAGATAATTGCAAACCTCTGTCTATCCATGTAAACTTAGGATATCCTCAAGACATTTTATTCCCAACTCTACTCAAGGAATACACTAATGCATTCACTCCTAGGCCATTTTCATTCCCTTGCAATATTCCATGAGAGCTAATGATTTGTCATAACTGATAAATGTGTGTTGCTAACAGCTACCTAAATAATCTGTGCTTGTTCTTGAACAAAGGCAAAAAGCTGTCTACCAATGCCAACACTCACCGCAAAATGAAGTATGCTGGCATGAAACATACCCAAACACTTTCATTTCTCCTATGTCCCTTGTAGTTCTACTATAGAAAATATTAACCCTGATGAAAAAGTACAGATTACAAAGTAATTTTTAGTATGAAAGAAAAAGAAAGAATTTATTAAGCACAAAGTATTTCCTGGCTGAATTTCCTTCCTCTTTTCTATGTTTATTTTCTCTTGTTCTCCATTTTAAAATTTTTCCATTCTGATGTTGCTACAGTATTCTGTATTATTTGGTGAGAAATGATCATATCCCCACCAAAAAACAGTAACAATCTAAGTATTTTTTTTCATTATAAGGTTATGATTTCTGTAAGATGTTCACCAAATAAATAATTTATGTACCCTACAAAATGCTGCTCACTAGAAAGTTCTTCACTTGGTATGCTGAAGAGACATTTAGATAAATATTTACTTGAGTATTACATTGCAAATGAAATGTCAGACTGAAATTTCAGTCACTGTAATGAAGTAAATGAATGTGTGCATATATACATTAAAGATATATATCCTTCTTTTTGGGAGAGGGAGGGAGGGAGAATCAGAGTTTTAGTTAATTTGGAGTGTGTAATATTACAGGAGGTATTATTTTCCTCATGATCGGAACCCTGAAAACTAGGCCCTTGGGCTAGCTGAATTGTTTACCCTTGCTTTATAGCCCAAGGAGAAAGTTAAGACTCGCTGCTAGATGAAACCATTTTTTTCACAACCTGTCTTTGGAGTCCATGAAACATCTCTAGAAATGTCTATGTTTTATTCACTGAAGGTAGAGAGGGCCATTAGACTATGTGTCTAGCTCTTTAAGGTCCAGAATTAGGTCAGCTTACTCCATCTTTTTGTTCCTTCATTTAAACTCTCCTTGCATTACTAACTAGACGTATAACGCTAAAAGGCAAAACAACACGATTTTGAATTCGGAGTTTAAATACTTGTCTTTCTCTATTTCTGCACTGAGACAAGGAAACCTGTGTTGATTCTGCCAGTGTCCAGGAAAGGGTATTTTTTTCTGTATGGGCACTCCATAAACTAGTTTAATCAGCCTAGGCAAATTGGCATTTCTATAGATAAGAAATTTGAAATGGTTTAGTAGTGGTTAATGTTCAAGCAATTCATTGTCAAAAAAAGAAAAAAAAAACTCAACACTGAACACTGTGACATTTTCACCTCCTTCACCAGTAATTTAACTGCTGTAAAACTTCCTTGTGCAATTGCAGACAGAAGACAACACAACAGTGCTAACACATAATGACTGGTGAGCTGGACTAATACATAAATAGCTGCAAACCGTTTCTTGGGTGATTACAGAACTGCCATCTTTCACTCTGGATTTGACTGTGATAAGAAATCCTTCTATATAGAAAGTCTTGGTGCAGTCCTTAAAGACAACGTAAAACATTGCATTAATTCAGCACAACAACTAAGACTGACACAGGTTTTCTCTCAGAATACAAATTCCAGTTCTAACTGCATTACAGCTTTATTAATTTTACAATGTTTGCAGCATGATTTTACTAGCATACTTTTGCAAGTCATTAACTGTGCATTCTGCCACTCTGGCTTTAATGACATTGTAATTTATTCCCAAATGGCTAGAGAAATGAACTGTTAAGTACGGTTTTCATTAAATAACCTTAAAAAAAAGTAATAAACACAAATAAATAATAACTAATAAACTGATTACTCATAGCAATTTCAAAACACAGAGTATCTCTCTTGCAACACACAGGACAGAAAAAGATGAAATGCCCTGGAAGTGTGGTGTCCAAAAAGGCATCAAAGGCCAAATAAATCATCAAATATTTTACCACGGTGTTCCATCACATTATTTCTAACTTACTTAAAAACTGTATGACCCTTGAAAATTGTACCTCAATTTATTATGAGCTATTTCTTTCTAGTATTTTCTGGGTTTACAAAAAATTCTGAAAAAATGTCTCACATGCTTCTAGATTTCTGCTCTATCTGCAGTTCTGAAATATTAAAAAGTAACAGTAACTGCAAAATTTTTCTTTTGAGAGTGAAAGGTGCCCTTTGACAGCAAGGTTCATAGACCACAGAGGTCTTATAGAAGCAGATCTTTGATAGAACATGGTGATTTATAGCACAGGGATAAAGACCAAATAAGAATAAAAGCATTCTTAAAGATAATAAAAGTCCAAGGCCTTTAAACAGGAGATATTCAGCACCCCTTGCTTGGTAAAAAACAAACAAACAAACAAAAAAGTCATGGAAGACATACTAATTCCATGGCATCTTGTTTGTTTTGAGGACAGAGTTCATTTACATTCCTTCTATATGTATTTTTTCTTTACATGTCTTTCTTCAAGTTTGCAGTTTACATGATTCTTCAGAATCACGAGTCTTTCAGACAGCTGAAACTTGCCTTAATGGGGCTCTACCAGGTCTGTAGGCTACTTCTCACTGTCCATTTACACCCTTGTGCTGTCCTATCTCCTCACCACTTTCACAAGCAACAGCCAGGACGTTCCTGGCAACTCCAAGCTCTAACTATGGAGTACTGCAGAGAGACTTATAAATGTGCTTCCAGTTAAAGACTTCTTAATGTTATAACTTTGACCACCATAATTCTTCACTAGGAAGAGCTGTGGTCACCTTTAGATCAAAAACAGAGATGGTTTTTACACCTCCAAGTCTGAAATGCTGTCTATCAAGTCCATCAGATGGTATATTTTTATGCTCTTCTTTCTTCCCATTTTAGTGCCTAAGATTTTTTTTTTCAAGTGTCCCTCAAATGCCTTTCTTTAGCAATAAAAAGTAAATTTAATAAATATAATGCAAATAAATTAAAAAAGTACAAATTTCACTTTATCCAAGATGCATTGATCAAATCATACTATATCACAACATACTCACATTAGAATAGTTATTGGACTGCCTCTCCTTCAAGTGTCTCTCTATCGTTTTGTTTTCTCTTTTTGCTATAAATCATTCTGTCATCTCAACACCCCTGATTTCCTTCCTATCAAGTTCCATCTTACAATTGCATTACTTTCTTCAAACTACATATTTCCCCACTTCCCCCCACCCCTTTTTAAGCACTTTTCCTCATTGTAATACTAACTCACTTTTACATTTTCCTATTTACCTAATTCTTCTAGTCTCTTCATTTTTTCCACAGTAATTGTTACTTTTTCATTTCAGCTATTAATTCTTTCTTTCTTCCTCCTCTTAATGGTCTAGAAATTTCTCCAACTCATTTTATGAAGCACCTCTACTTCTCAATCAAAAGTAATTTACAAAACTTTTTGCAAAAATGCATTATAAATCAAATATTATTTATACTTTTCTTCCTTGTTTTGTGCTGGCAATAGTTGCTGTTCTTGTGAAGAGAACTATTAGGTGATTTGAAGTGTCAGAAGGCAAAAAAGGAAGAAAATGGAGTGGAAAATATTTTTAAATAAACCTAAAAGTATCGTGTACCAAAAAAAAAACATATGAGGCTCCCAAACTGAAATAGATTCCTACTTATTATAAATATGTTATTGTGTTATTAATAGCATTAAGGCATCCAAACTCTCAGCTGCATTCTTAGAATTCGGGGGAATAGTGAACTGCTAAAAGGAATTCTGTATTTGATGAATTGTCTAATAATCATGCTATAAAGTTCCGAAAGGGGCTATTTTCAAATCTCTTAGCATTGATTCACTTGCAGCTGGCCTTCTCCTTTGTACCATCCAAAGTCCATTTGGTCCCTATAAATAATTGGTCCCTATAAAGTCATGTGGATGACTTGAGTATTGCTTTCAGGAAGATCTTCTGTTTGAATGGAAAATGAAACTTATCTAGGAATCACTTGAAGATTCACAGTATATCATTCTTTTCTTGTTTTATAGTTACCACTGCTGCTTCCAGAAAGTAATCCATTACCAGGCATTTTATAATTAAAAGACCATATATACTTGAAGTCATTGCCTAAATGCCTTTCAATTGTCATGTTTTGTCTTTGTAAAAGGCTTTCAAGTTTACTGAAAAATTAAGATTTCACAGCATTTACTGAAGTGCTTTTGGGTAGGACAATATCCTGAAGATATAAATCCAATTATTTAGTTTCCATAAAACTAGCATAGCTAAAGTTGTTTTGAGTCTTGTGGGAAGCCTTTTAATCTTTTCTGAAAAAGGAAGCTGCAGTAAAGCTTGCAGTAAAGTTTGACAAAAGCAAATGACAGACAAAAGGATTCTGGGAAAATTTGTAGCTAGAGGTTAAGTCTGCCATACATAGTCTGTCCTTATAAGGATCAGACCAAAATTCTACGGTCTAAGATTTAAAAAAAATCTGATGTAGATTGAAATTTATTGGCTTTATTTTTTTAAATAGACAAAGTTCCTCAATGTTCAGAATTGGACATTATCTTTGGACAAAATGAACATTTATCATTTTTACTTTCCTTACAAGTTTATCAATGATTATATTGCAAGTAGACCTAATAATATATGATTCTGGTGTGATATTGTCTAGAAAGTACAGAAAACTAGCCCATGGGTCAGAGCAATTCATAATAGTCAAAAGTACAGTTCTAATTTAAATAAAACCTCAATAAGAGCTCCAAGATTCCAATGGGTATTCCAACTCTATTACCTCTATTTCCTATCATTTTTTATTTCATTGCTATATGGTAGATCAGATATCAAGAGTCTATGCTGGGATCCCAAGGCATGTGAAAGGAAAAGTTTTTAAAAGACAAAAATATCAAATTAAACTGATCTTTATCCCACTTTTTTTAAACAGAACCCAAAAATTTAAGTCTTCTTCAACCTAGAGGAATAAAAAGTTACACAAAATGGAGAATTAACCACCTTGGTGACCCCAGGCATATGAAGGAGAATATATGACAGTTCTTACAGAAATACTCACGTGGAAGATTCATGTTGAGCTAAGAAAAGAACATATTGTGAACAAAAATAATTACATGGAAGTGCTGAAAAAAGTAATATAACCTATAGTTTAGCCATAAAAAATGGCAATAACAGAAGTTCACATATCGTCAATACAAATTTCAACAACTAAATTGTCTTGTTTCCTTTTAAAATTGCTGAGTGAAATAGGCATTCACAGGATTCAGTTGGTCAACACTATTTGAGAGATCGATTTGTAGCATTAGTTCAATCTTACTAAAGAAAATGCTGTCAGTATAAAAGATTACATTCTAACCACAGCTAACGAGACTATTATTTATTTTACCATAGGATTGCTGTATACAGACGTGAGGAGGTAACTTTTATTATCCTTCTCTAGTTCACTCCAATAAGTATTCACTAATCATGTATCTCAAATTATTACTGTGCAATGCCCGGTTGATTATCTAAAGTTAATTGATACAGTATTGTATTTGCCTTTGTAGTGGCATTCTGCTTCTTTATCTCAGAGAATGCTTGTTTAAAATTTTCTGCAATTCCAAAGGAGTCTTACTCCTTATTCAGTCATTTTGCAAATTAATAAGTTGTTCCATTTACTCTCATAACAATGGGTGTTCTTCAAAATAGGCAATTTAAACTTATTTCAAAATATTGAATGTGAGTCTCAGAATTTAAATTAAATCTATTCTGAAAGTTCTGCATCTCAAGCTTAGTGATGACAAAACTGGTTCAAATAGGCTAGCAAATTAATCAAAATGAATGAGTTCAAATTAGCTTCTTTAGAAAAGAAGTGTCAAAAAGTTCAAGTGACTGAATGCCTGTGTTGAAGTGAAGATAAGAAGCTTCAGAAGGAAAGTATTATCTGCTTTAATCTGGTATTTTGCGGGGGCTTCCTAAATGACCAGGAACTGCGAGCAGTAACAAGCAATAACCTCCTTGTGTTGGACAGTTTTGTAACCAATGTAGTATTAAGACTTGAACTCTTCTGAACCAGCAATTCTTCAGATCAAATTTCCTCAAAGTCAGTGAATATGTAAGGAGCTGTTTAGCAGGAGGAGTGTAAAGAGAGCAAACTTCATGATACTCTAAAAAGTTAGGAGGTGGGTTGTTAAAAGTAGTAGCTATCTTATTTTACAGGATGATTTTTAACTTTGTAGTATCTCCTTTCCAGCTGCATGTCAGCATGTCATAAAAAACACTGGCACCTCTAAACCTTTTTTTTTTAAGGACAGTGAAAGGAAACACAGTGAAGATCATCACTGCAATTTCCAAAGTATGAATTCAGACTTCAGTAACAAAGTATGTTCAAGTGATCAAACCAAAACAGACAACCTTCCTGGAGCCCAAGAACAGAAATTCAAGTCAATCATTCCCCTTGAGGGGATAGATGGGCACAGATCCCTTAGGGATCTGTCAAGAAAGAATGAAAAGAATAAAGGCTTTTAGCTCTTTTAATAGGCTTGAAACGCTAAAATCCTGTGACACAATAAATGTGAAACATGGTAAGAGTTTTCTCACTGGGCACATATGCCAATATTAAAAATATTGGTTGTCAAAGGTTACTTGATACTGTAACGGTTGGTTTGTTTCTTTTTGTTAGGTAGGATGGAATGAACAAAAAAGTCAAAAATTCAGTGCTACTGAGCTAAGTCACATGGAGGGAAAAAGCCTTAAAATGAAATATTTTCCATAGACACAGCACAGGTATGCATGTGAAATCTCTTGATACACACTTACACCTTCTAACCTAAAGAAAATATTTAGAACTATAAGCCTTAAAACGAAAAAAAGGCCAGTGAAAGTTGAGTTGAGCCAGTGCAGCAGGAAAGAGTTCTACGCATGTCCAACAGTCAGTGTTTTCTGGCAGAACTACTTCCAATATACATTAGGAACACTTAAATCACAGGGAAATCAAATGTCTTACGGAGAAATTGACTGAGTCACATAAAAAAAAGGAAAATAAGTGGTTTTGTGTCCCAATCCGTACTAATTCCATTAGACTTCAACTGCTCAACAATAAATGAAGTGGAAATGTGGCCTCAGATTTTTATTGATGCCTGCTGTAAAAGATGATAATAGTAAGTTTGTGCAGTTTATGTACAATTCACTTGCAAATTAATAATAATTTATGACAAAAGTGCATATACCACTATAACCTACCATTGAAACATTTTCAACACTTACCACTGTTCAAACAACATCTTTTTTTTTCTTTTTGGATGTACTACTGGTCAGTGGATGCACCATTGTTATATTACCTTCAAATCATAATTGTAAACTTCAACAGTAAAGCAACAAATAGCAGCTAAGGGCACAAGACCATTTCATACTTTCAGTTACTACTATTTGTACTAACATTTGAAAACCATTGGGAACATTTTCAGAAATAAATTAAAAATTGTCTAAGAATTTTCAATCTAGAAATAATATATTACTTTAAAAATGAAATAGGAGAATGAGTTCTCAATGGATGCTTGTAAGAGCACTTTTGAAAATGTTTTTGCTTAGTCAGTGAATTCTAACTAGGGCTGAAGATAGCAGAGTGTAAGCACTCATACCCTGTTAGCTTAACAGTCTGTTCCTGATTATATTTTTAAATCTGAAGCCCATATAAGATGATTTAGCTATGTTAAACAGTTTGATTTCATTATGACTGCATGACAGAACGTCTTTCTCCAATACTGGAGGTCTTCTTTAAGGCTATGAACAAAAATCAACAAACAAAAATGCAGAGCAGAGGTTGTGCAACAGTAGCAGAGAAGTCAGTGCTGGTATTCAATCCTGGTATCTTCACTATTTTCTTGATACAGTGTTTGCATTTGGAGGAAATGATTACATTGATTCATACAGGGGTCTGTGCAAGTTTTATTGCAGTATGGAACAGTATTCATAATTTGCAGATAGTTCAGCCAACACATCCCAAAGAACTGACCAGAGTGAGATGGTCATAATTGACTACTAATGCCTGAGTGAGAACTCTGAGCATAAAATAATTTATAATGATAATTAAGGCAGGAAATTTATATCCTATCTGTGCTCCTTTTCCACCTTCCTTCCATGCCTCGGAGACAACAAATACCACATTAGCAAGTGGTATTTGCAACTGTACAGATTTTCTGCCTTAATAACTTCCAGCACCATCACACAGCAGATCTAAGGTAATCCAGCCTGCTCAGGAAGTAGGAAACATCTCAGAATTCAGTGGGGCTTCTTTCACTCTCCAAGAAGGAGCAAGACTGAAGGTAAAGTTACAAACCATAGAAGAATACTTCATGTAAGAAGAATTACTTCATGTAATACTTCAAATGCAATCTTACTGCCCTAGATAAGCAACACACAACATTAAGTTAATTACCTATTGGTAATTAACTACAGGCAGTTTCTTATCCACTATTTAACACTGAATATTATATACCTGAATATTATATACCCTTGACCATTGTATTTATGTTGTGTATGCTGCCTTCTTTAGAGAGGAAGATGTAAAACTGGCCAAAAATTGATGCCCAGTGCAAAAAGGAGACAGGCCAAATATTTTTGCCTCTACTATGAAACTAGGAAGCTTGTATAAACCTTGCTGTACAAACACTACAAATTTTTCCACTATTAATCAGTGATAATTGCCTTTGATAAATCACTTTAAGGGCCACTGATAAAATATGCCACATGACCAGAGCATTTTAAAGCAGTCTATTGTTATCATTTAACTGCCATTACCACAAGAGCGATTATCCAAAAAATATCTATCCATGAAAATCCACTACAATTAACAGTCATAGTAAACACTGCTAAAATAGTTAACATTGACATGTTATAGCTCACAGAACATGAACAAGTGCAAGATTCTCCACTTTGACAGAATAATTAACAAAAAGCACCACTGACAACAATAAGAATTATTAAAGATACTATAAATCACTAAAGTTTTCAGCTGTGTTTTAAACCAGAGATAAGCCAGTAAGCTCAACCAGTGAGAAAGAAATCTCCATTTCTGTATTTTTAACCATTATTCAAAATGTTCCAAGTACATCAGTAATGTTGCTATCTTTTTTTTCCAAAATAAAAGAAAATGTATTCTCCTGATTAGGACTATTTTCATTTAGGCATGGAAGTTAACATGTTGTCTTATCTCCCATATCTAGAATAAATGATATGCCAAGGAAAAGAAGGTGCTTAGGAGTAGTCAGCATGGATTCACGAAGGGGAAGTAGTGTCTAATGAACCTGATAGCCTTCTACTATGAGGTGACCAGCTGGATGGACGATGGGAAAGCTGTGGATGTTGTCTACCTTGACTTGAGCAAGACTTTCAACACTGTCTCCCATAACATCCTTATAGGAAAGCTTAGGAAATGTGGACTGGAGGAGTGGACTGTGAAGTTGATTGAGGACTGTCTGGATGGCAGAGCCCAGAGGGTGGTGATAAATGGGGTCGAGTCTGGTTGGAGGCCTGTAGCCAATGTTGTCTCTCAGGGGTCAGTACTGGGCCCGGTGCTGTTCAACTTCTTCATCCATGACTTGGACGAGGGCACAGAGTGCACCCTCAGCAAGTTTGCAGATGACACCAAACTGGGAGGAGTGGTCGACACTCCGAGGGCTGTGCTGCCATTCAGAGGGACCTAGAAAGGATGGAGAGTTGGGCAGAGAGGAACCTTATGAGGTTCAACAAGGACAAGTGCAGGGTCCTGCACCTGGGGAGGAATAACCCCAGGCACCAGTACAGATTAGGGTCTGACCTGCTGGAAAGCAGCTCTGTGGAGAGGGATTGGGGAGTCCTGGTTGACAACAGGTTAACCATGAATCGGCTGTGTGCCCTTGTGGCTAAGAAGGCCAATGGGATCCTGGCTGCATCAGGAGGAGCGTTGCCAGCAGGTCGAGGGAGGGGATCCTGCCCCTCTAATCATCTCTGGTCAGGCCGCACCTGGAGTATTGGGTGCAGTTCTGGGCTGCCCAGTACAAGAGGGACATTGAGCTTCTAGAGAGAGTCCAGCATAAAGCCATAAAGATGATGGAGCATTTATCATATGAGGAAGGACTAAGTGAGCTAGATCTGTTTAGTCTGGAGAAAAGAAGGCTGAGAGGAGATTTGATCAACATGTTCAAGTACTTGAGGAGTAACTGTAGGGAGGATGGGGCCAGGCTCTTCTCCATAGTGGACAGTGACAGGACATGTAAGGATGCGTAAGTTGCAACACAGGAAGTTCCACCTCCATATGAGGAAGAACTTCTTTGCTGTGAGGGTGACAGAGCCCTGGAACAGGCTGCCCAGAGAGGCTGTGGAGTCTCCTTCTCTGGAGATCTTCAAACCCTGCCTGGATGCCACCCTGTGCCACGTGCTCCAGGTGTCCCTGCTGGAGCAGGGGGGTTGGACTAGATGATCTCTAGAGGTCCCTTCCAACCTTAACCATTCTGTGATTCTGTGAAATATGGTGCAAGTTTCTGTTCCCTTATTTTAAGCCAATTATATTTTAAGATTTGCCCCAAACTAGTCACAAGCTTTTATCACACTGAAAGTAACACTAAAAGAGTTATGCACCTAGTAATACAAACACCACCAGCCACAATCATTGAAATGTCAGTCAGAACAGTTGCAGGAAGGTCTTGCTGCACAACAACATTNTGGGGTCGAGTCTGGTTGGAGGCCTGTAAAAGCCTTCTAAAAGAGATAGACATCTTGTTTAACAACAACTCATGCCTTGACTTCAGTATGTCTCCAGTGATCAAAAGGGAAAAAACAAATCACTTAGCAGCAATGTTTTATTTCTGATAGCTAACACTAGACAAGATAAATTTCTCACTCTTCCTTCTACTTATTATTTTCCCCAGAAATTCATTTCTAAGGTACTTAGTACATTGGATTTGTATTTGCACTTCCTATAAGCAAGAGTTCAGACATTGATTTGAAGAGATGGTTAGCCTTTCAGTATTGCCTTTTGCCTGCCTACAGCATATTTCATAAAGCAACCTAGAATAAGATAAAAGATGCTGAAGCAGCTATGTCCACTGGCAGAACACTTCAATACACTCCAAATACCAAGCCACAGTTAATTTCTCTTGTCTCAGAGACATATTAGTCATTCCAGGAAAACCCAAAGAAAACATGGCACCAGGGTTTGTAAGCTAAACAGGCTACTGCCAAGAATTCTAGTGTAGTCTAAATAAGCACAAATACACTTATTGTAATTTTGCCTGGTGCTGCATTGTGCCAGGCAAGCATCTATCCTGCATTTTACAGCACAGAATTTCCCACAGGCACACGTAGAATTTCAAAAAGTAAAGAACCTGGAGCAAGATGCACTGCTACTACAAGAGCCAGTTTAAAGGTCTTTGAGAGAACTGAGTAAATTCATACTTCACTTGCCTTTCTGAAAGCCTGTGCAGTCTTGCTATGCTGTTGTGCTATTTCGGGATTTTTCTGTATAAAAAACATTGTATACATTCAAGTCATTATTCTCTTACAGAGTCTTTCCCATGCAAAATCACAATACTGCAGATGTCCTCAGGGATGCAGCTCTAATGATTTACATGAGTAAGATTTTAAGACATTAAGAAAGATTTTTACATGTCTAAAGAAAATATATTGTAAAAGCTTTTAAACAATACTGAGAGACTTCAAAGAATTCCCACCAAGTGAGACTTGGCAATGCTGATACAGTCAAACAAAACTGGAAAAAGCTGGAATTTCAAGTTTAACTCTGGAAGCTTTTACACTTTTGTGTTTTACTTGGATCTTTAGTTTTATTTGTATTCTGTGATTTAGTATTTTTTTATACTTTTTTTAGGCTCAGGGAATTAAAAGTTTTTGGACCCCAAAATCTTACCAACATTCAGTGAGATGCTAATGAGTTCTGTATGTTTATATATCTAGTAATTATTTATATTAAAACAAGTGGAATTTTCAGTAAAGTTTATAAGACTTAGGTGCTTCAATTATTCAAGCATGACTAGGTAATAATGTACTTTTGAAGTTTAAGACATACTGATGAGTTATTTTCTGAATATTAGCATACTGGTCCATTCCTTATGTGCAAAACATAGCATTTTGACTACTGTTTAATTATAAAAACATACTTCTGAAACCTCTTTCAGAAACTAATGTTTATTCAGCTGCTTTGTGGTGTTTTCAGTTACTCATTTTAGAAACTGGCAAATGACGGGATAACCACAGATAAAATATTTAGTTTGACTAAATTATATTTTAAGAGATGAAAATATTACCTCTAATGGGGATCTGAACAACAGCTTTAAGCCACTGTAAAATCGCTAAGGTCAATGGAACAATGACTCCATCTATTAATTTAATTCAACTGAGCATCCCAGTTAATGCAAAAGAATTAGTTTCAATGCAAACTAGAGGTCATTGTATAAACCATTGGTCAAAAACTGTCCAGAATATGTAGGTAGGGATGCATTCAGACTAGATGTATTCTCTAAAATATCAGGAGGAATAAAAAAATATACTTTTTGTTTCCAATTATGAGTAGCTGTATTCCAAACCCATCCCCTCAAATCTTAGCTTTAACACAGCTTGTCTTTTTGAACAAAACCATTTTCAAAATGATGTGCACCTCTTTTTGACATCCGCTCTTTGAAATGAATTGTTGATTCTAGTTCATTATAGATATGTACCTTGGTCATTGAGATAACTAGCTAGAGATACAAAAGATAAAGAATAAATATTTGAGAATGGAAAATCTCCACTTAACCACAATGGCAAGTCAGTAGATAAACATAAAAAAAATACTGCTAGAACTACTTAAGAGTATATGAAGGATTGTGGTGTTTCCTCTAAGATCTGTAATTTCTCAGATTTCTCTGTAATTTGGGAATTTCTGAGATAAATATGGGAGAAAAAATTATTTATTAAATCACCATAGAAATCTAATCCAACGTTCTCTAATTTGCTGTATAAGAAATATGCATATGCTTAAATTTACCCATTCTAAAATAATATGCATTATTAATTCTTATTATCTAACAATTATAAAGGTTATTTAATGGTCCAGTCACACTATGCACCATAATCATCACTTTATTAAATAACATATTAAATATAACAGAGACAAAATAATTCTGTTTTGCTCAGCATCTACTCATTTTCTTTGCCAAACAGTCAGAAGGAATTTCTATATTTAGCAGACTGAGCTTCCCTTGAATGGGTTCGACACTGGATACACAGACAAAGCTCCTTGACCCAATTCATTTCCACTATTAAGTCCTTAACCCTTACCTGCTTATGAGATCATAAAGAAGAAAAAAATGCATGCAGTTAACAGGTTTTGTGTTTATCCTCTCCTTTCCCCCACAGATTATTGCCTTAAAAAAAAAGGCCAAAACAGACTTTGACAGAGGTGGTACAGTTTTACATTAAGGTTATTTACAGATACTCCCCATCATAAACAATTAGGGAATACAACCAGCAGCCCCGCCTCCCCCCCCCCCCCACTACACTTAATGCTGTGTATAGGCTGTGTATTCTCATTCACAAATGCTGAGCTCCCAAGTTTTATCTAGTATTGAAATTATGACGTGTACTTCCTCTATTTATTATTTTTATTTTCAAGCTTGACACACTTCAAGGCAGCAATATTGCTCCAGAACACTGATGATGCCACTGAACCTGCATTTTCAGTAACCCTATTCACTTTGATTCTTACATGAAGAGCTAATCTTAGCCTTTTTGTCTGTCTTGTTTGTAGAAATTACACATAAGAGAAGAGACATAGCATTAATACTGCCCAGATTACCATGTTCTTTTCCAAGTTACATGATCATCTCAAGGTGTAACACAGCTATATCCAGCACTCTACAGCACCTTCTTAATGGGATCCTCAACCTCTGGAGCAAAAACTTTAGGTTCTACAGAGACAAAAGATGACAGCTTCTACCGCTATTCAGTACTGTATAAGAATCAAGCTGGCAAAACTTTAATGCAGGGATGACGTATTTATTTTTTTCACTCAAGAAAATCATTCAATAACTTTAAATGTGATGCTAATTCTCTGAACCATGGCACCACGAAATGCCATTCCAAAAACATAAGAAAACAGCTTAATTCAATAACAAGTTGTGTATAACAGAGGCTCCAACTGACATTAAGTTCTATAATCCTACTCCTACGCAACTGAACCTAACGTTTCAGTCCATAAATTAGCTTGGGTTTTGTAATGCAGATGAAGATAATTCAGACATTCAATAGAGCCTTTCAATTAAGTGTAAACATCATTCCTATTTCTCTTTTACAGCAAACTGGACAGCACAAGAAAAAAAGCATACAAGAATTCCAGAGTTTAAAACATGAGGCAGGTGAAAGTGGGATCTGATTTGATTTTTACTCTCTAGAAGAAATGAGGTACCTTTTCTGATTGTCTTATCCTAAAAAAAAAAAAAAAAAAAGACTTTAAAAGACT
>VWPW01031458.1:566885-643323 GCA_013389825.1 Crypturellus undulatus | reverse complement strand
ATGACATTTCATCAGAGTCCTGACCTGGAAGAGGCATGAAGAATGACTAAAATGAAGGATGAATTTGAGACTGCAGAAATTTCTGAAAAGAATTCCAAAAGAAGATTAAATGGTACAAAAGTGTTCCCGCATCCTGTAAAGAGAACCTTGTGAACTGAACTGCATGTAATTTGCATCATAATTTGTAGTAGCAAAATATTAGATCATTCTCACATTTGCCTTTAACATTCCTGAAGCTGGCTATGTAGCCTATGAATACCTGCAGCTGAGCTAGTTTACACTTGGTTTACACAGCTGAGTTAGTTTACACATGACTGTAAAACAGTCATGTGAAAAGACAAATCATTGCTTAGCGGAAAAAAAAGAGTCATGCTTTAGCATGTACCACTTGAAGGAAATCAGATGTTTAGAATAACTATAACTAGATGAATTACACCATATTAAAAGCATACAACTTCTAGATGCATTCTAAAGCATTTCAGTTTATACATGCAACTTCACCCTGATGGATAATCTCATATGAAAAAGTTGGGATTGGGGTCAAATTGGTGAATTGAATAGAGGTCATATTATCAAACTAATTATACATAACCAAAACTAGTTATTTGTTATATGACTGTAAAACATCTATGCAGGTAAATGGTATAGTATGCAAGGGAGCTTTTTTCCTCCGCAGGGTGTAATCTTGGTAAGCAAATGTCTGCTTCTTTGACACAGAATTTTGTTAAGAAAGAATGTGCAGATGTTAACTGCACATTCAAAGAATCCTACTGTTTGCAAATACGTAGAGTGAAATAATGGGAAACAAATGAAAAAACACTGTTCTTGATTAAAGCACCCCATCTTCATTTTACTTCCTACTATCACTAGACTGAAATTTTAGCATGCAATGGAAGTCTGGCACTCTCAGATTACTATCGGCCTGAAATGATATTCTGCTGGAATATGCTGCTGTGATACACCTTTAAAATCAATAGCTGCCAGCAAGAATTTGCTTCACATTAAGTTAATGATCTACTGGTGTAGGCTGTACAGTATATACCAGGGTGTTCTATCAGAGACAAAATTGAACTCTGGCAACAAATATAAAGACAAGTTACTCACCTCCATAAAGCAAGGACACTTACTCAATTGGAATAGGGTGTAGATTTCTTCCCTCATCCCAAACTGTATGATGATAATATATTATCTTTACTACTGTGTCTCATTTAATCCAAAACAAAAATGATAATATACCATCTGAATGAAGGGATTAATGTACACCCTGAGGCCACAAAGAAGATGGAGTATTTCAACCAGTTATCTGCTTTCTATTCAACCGCTGCCACATAAATCAGAGAAATACTACGCAAGGTGATATGGTGACTGGTATCTTCACAGTAAAAAAATATTACCAATGCAAGTAAGTATGGCTTTTACCTAGTTTTTAAGGCAATAACAAACTTGGTGGGGAGTATCACTAGGCTAAAGTTATTCATCTATATAGCTTTATAAAGGTATATATTATATATGCTTACTGTACTGCTATAAGGATATGGGAGGTGAATGATGTATAGCAAAATAACCCTTCATCTGGACAGGTTTAAACAGACATACAGTAGTCACTTCAGCTGACTGAACTTCTACAGAAACAGTGGGCCAGATACAAAAACCTTTGGAAAATACACACATTCCTATGCAGCTCCTATCTATACAGTGATATTGAGATTAAAAAAGAGGAAATGCTGTTATCAGAAAAGTCGCCCAAAGATCCTTAAAGCACCCAAAGTTACTGCAGATATGTGGCAACACAGAACTAAGTCACATGCGGACAGAGGACTTCTGAGGCCTTCCTGATTCATCTTTAGGACAGTGCAGAAAGGAAAGAAGTAGAGAACTATATTGCCAGCGTTGAACAGTCAGGGAGTCGGCACTAAAAGAAAGAAAAAGATATTAAATGAATCAGTGTGTTTTCTGAGTAATAAACAGGATTAGTTTTTTTGTTAAGGTATTTTTTTCTTGTATGGTTTGTGCTTTGAAGAATTAGCACAATTAACCTGTGCAGCTTCATTCAAAGGACAGATTAGTTCAAAAATATGCATGTGCATATATATACCTACATATACACCTATGAATAAAATAAAGGCAATATAGTATAAGTCTTATGAACAGATTTTATTTGAAACTTCAAGTCAAACTATAAATGCACAGATGTTTCAAGGTTTACATATGAAAATCTTGAAAGATACATGATTTATATATTTTCATTTTATAGTCCTCTTTATGATGGGAACAGAATGAGGTGAATTTTCTGTAAGTAATAAGCTATGAAATGTTGAAACATACGCTGAAGTGTCTTGAATTCCAAACTCAGTTGTTATGATTTTTACTGTACAGCTGGACATATTTAAATTCTGTTTAATAAATTTTTCATTATCAAATATTATTATTAATCCCTTAAGAAGATGTTCAGAATCAAAATGTATTCTTACATGATGTCTTTACAAAGAAAGAAAACTGCATGATTTTTCTCAGCTGCATTTCAAGAAAACCTGATAGCTTAAAGAAAAACAACTACTTGTTAAGCAAGAACTGTCTAAGAAGTTGTTTTAGACAAGCGTGCAGAAGTCTGGACACATCTAAACCCCTTAGAACTTTGAAGTCTTCATAGAAATAGACTTTACATCATGTCTGGTGCCAGGCCAAGCAGTTACAATGACAAAAGAGTTGCCAGTAGCATTAGAACATTTTCACTGATTGATACACTTGGAAGAAATAGATGTGAGATAACAAAATTAACCAACTGGTGTCATTATTTGGTTGTTAAAATAAGGATAAAATATATAAACTGTTTCATTAGAGTAAAACTGTTTTTGTCTACATTTCTTCCTGATTCTTTTTCTTGACCTACCAAACCTCAGACTCACATACTGCTTGGGCAGTGCAATTTAGACAGCTTCCCCTGGAAATGAAGAATAATTTCTCACATTTTATTTCATGCTTAACATTCTGTGTTAATGTCACAAATGTATTTTTCATATATTCATGGAAGCAATTATTGCTTTTCCCCAGATTAATGCATGTATAATTTCTAGTTATAGGCAGACAAAAATAAATAAATAAATAAGCAATAGGAGATCCTCATGGAAAAATCCCAGGATGAGTCATTTCTGTCTAAGACTTGAAAATCTGTATTGAACAATCATTGTTGACTAATAATGGGTATTTTAGGAGTGAATGTTTTCCCCATCAGAAAAGAGGAAGGTGCCACAAAACATACTCATGCTGCCTGACTCAGGTGTATTTTGCCATTTCAGGTAGTTCTGATGGACAGCGAGCTCTTTTATTTCCTCTCTAAAGTACCATACCGGATTTCATATTTTCTTAGCAAACAACAAAGGTCTTCGCCACCTGAAACCAGCCATATCAATCGAACATATTCATCCTAATTCTTCAAATACACCCAGAAATTCAATGCTATGAATTAAATTCCCATAGAGGAAATAGTATGAAGGTAGAGGTGAAGGAGTAACACCAACAAACTGTGACTGTGCTGGTTTTCATAATATATCTATTAATAAGTTTCTGTCTGTAGTCCACACTATATGGAAGGGTTGATCTTTTAGAAAGACTTAATCCTTTTACGAAGAAGAAAATCACTGGAAATTTTCAGGAATATAAAATATAGGTGGTACATGGAAGTGTTTTTCTGAGAGAATGATAAAACAAGCATCGAAGTATAAATTCTAATAGAGAAGCTACTAAAAAGGGGAGAAAATGCTGGAGGAAAGGACAGTGCTGGCCGCACAAAAAGAGCTTTGGAGCTTGAATTTGCCATGGCAGAGGCAGTGATTTAGTAAAGAAATACAAAGAGGAGAGTGATGTGATCAAAGCAGTCAACAAGGAATATGACCTTACAGCCACGTCCCTTTAATTTCCTGAGGAAGAGTGAATATAAAACAAAAAAAAATATCTATGAAAAGGGATCTGAGAGAAGACATGAAAAAATCTGGAGATTCTGAGGGAGAAGGAACCACAAATGCCAGTAGGACTTTAGCAAAGTGATCAATAAAGGTATGGATTGAGGTGGTGCAGGGTGAAGCCTAAGCTGTAGAGAGAACTAACGAAAAGCAAGTTGCAATTTACAGTGCAAGTTGCACTGTTTCTCACATGCAAAAGTGTTTAGGGGATCGTGTTCTAGGTGACAGTTATAAATAGGATAAGCTAAAAATAAATAAAAAGCTCTACAAAAGTAAACGGATTTAAGTGACACATTTGATTAGAAAGACTCAAGATTATGGGTTATTATATTTCTCTTAGTGATGAAATAGCATAGCTGGGTTCACAGTTATTTCTGAAGCTAATTCCTCAGCTAGTCATAACATTTAAGCAAAAAGGTGGCAGGGGAAGAAGTATAGTGGACTCAATGTCATAAAATGTAAAATAAAATGGAATTCCTTCCTTGAGAAAAATCCTTGCCACAATTTGTCAGTGTCTAGAATGAAACTGCATATCTTTTGCAGAGCTAAGCCTTTTTATTTTGTGCACTTTATAAACGTTGGAAAAGTGCTGTATATACTGGCAGTGCTTTATAACTAAAATAGTGTTAATAAAGCCATTGTTTATAAACCAATGTGCATTTTCAAGCTGTTATAAATACAGTGACATGATATACTTCATTGTAATCTAGCTATATTGCTTTTTTTAATAGTGTTTGGGTAACTAAATTAAATGATTTAATTTTAACTAATTAAATATACTTTAATACTACTTCTGAAATGAGGTATCTGTATTTTTCTGACAAAATCTTCCCTTTGTTTATAGAATGCAAGATATTTTTAAAAGTCTATCTTGTCATTCAGTATATAATTGAAAAATAATTAGTTGTTTGTGGCAAATTTCATTTTATTTCAAATTTGTTTCACTTTATTTGTACAGCTCTTTAAACCCTAAATGTTCTCCTCCAGCATCTCAGCTGGTAGACTGTACCACAACTTTATAAAATGATTAAATCTCTTTAGTTCAAGTGACAAATTGCTGAGTCTGAGAAATAAAGATACTAATAAAGATAATAATGCCTACTCTAGTGAAGAGATTTTTCATGAACTTTCCTGAAATTTTCATGAAACTTTCCTGAAATTTTCATGAACTGAAATTTAAAGAAAAAAAAAATCAATTTGTGACAACCAAAATATCTTATTTTCATTTCAGTAGTGCCTTTTTTAATTAGCTGGCATTTTGAGACAGAAGTCATGCTGAATCAATTAATATGCTTCTTTAAAAAATGTCAAAGTTATATCTTTTGACAATATTTGATAGTTTATATTTTTTACAAGTGAAAATACTGTGTAAATCAAGTTTTTTCTCAGAAAAGATTTTCTTGAAAAAGAATATTTTTACTTACAAGGCATGTGATGAAAAATACCCCACTCTGGTGGGGTAGACTTTCTGTCTTCTTCATCCGAATTGTTTTACATCTCCTAGATCTGTCCTGTCATTATAAAAAAGGAGAAAATATCCTTTTACCAAGAAAAGTTCTAAGTAAATTTGACTAGCAAGCTATGTGTTCATGTGAAGTACTGTCTTTATTTTTGTAATTACACAATGATGAAAAAAATCCACCAAAACATATAAGTTTTGGGCATTTCCAAGAGGTAGAACTCTGCTTAAGGATTAGGATGTGTGAAAACACATTATTCCTGGTGTGCAAGACAAATATTATGAACCAAGGTATTCTAACTTCACATCTTAACCGTTCAACAGTATATGTCTTAGAAGCTAAACAATTGAAAATTTCTTGGTGACACTGGCAGGTAATCTAAAACAGCTTATTGAATCTTTTTTATTAGTAATTAAAGCACAAGAATGTCCATGACTGCTGGTTCTGAAAGAATATTCTGCATTGGCTGAGCTGCACGAACAGGTCCAGAGATAGATCTGGATATGCATGTGAGCGACAGTGTAGTTTGCAGAACTAAGGCTTTCTTTGATAAGAATCATTATTCTCTCACCTTTATATTTGTTATATTCGTCTAAGTGCACTTAGCTCTGACAGCACTCATCTTCCTTACAAGAAGCTTGCGTTCAGGAAGGAAAGGTGTTTGTAGTACATGCTAAGTATAAAATGATAAAATAGTCTCTGCAGTTCAGAGTTCTTGAGTCACTTAGATATTTAATTGATCATTAATGCCAAGATGAAATGCAGGACAATGAACAGCAAAGCAGCAGCATTAACCTTATTTAAATGTTTGATCTCTGCTTCTGTCAGGTACTCTTAAATTTAATTCCTATGCTGTGCACGATCATAGGATTTCATAAACATTATGAACATCACAGGCTCATCCAACCACACTAGGAAACTATTTAAAATGTGCAATTGCGTGAGTATTTCCTAGAAATTCAATCTTAGGAGTCAAGTGCAGGAAATAGGCTTGTTCTATAATTCTTGAAAGTTTAATCTGAAACAGCAAGAAAAATTAATGTAACCTTAGATTCACAAATAAATTAAAAAATCATGCACAATTCTGGAAGCTCCTCCTTGGAATGATGTCTATTTCAGCTTAATGATATGAAATAATAATATCTTTTTATCTGTTTTAAGAGTTTTTTTTTATTTCTATTTTGCATCAAATACATCCTCTGAGGAAAAAAAAATATCTAATTCGTCTGCTATGTATCAACTACTATGTTTTTGTGTTTCCTTTCTTAAACCAATGAGAAAAAGTTTTCTCTTCATTACTTTAATACTTTTAGACTACAGCCTTCTTTACAGAAATGCAAGAGATTCACTAATCTATTCCAAGTACAGCAAACCTGAACAAAAATCTTTGTTTAAAATAAGATATAGAGAAATATTTATTGTAAAACTTCAATTATAATTTTGATTATTTATTTGCTCATGTACTGTCCTTTTCTTCAAGAGTGAAAGGAGAGACGTGCCTGCAGATCATCTTCTATATCACTTCTAAGCCATAACATTATCCTAAAGGAACAATTTCCTTCTAGAATGAGAGTTTGCTTATATTTAGATATCCCATCACCTTTGATCAGCAAGATATTAATGGACCTCAGAGCACTGACACTGTTATATTTGCATTAAGACTCATCTTATGATTGATGAGTTTGACATAACCAGAACAGGCTCTGGCCAAGAGAGAATGTAGTTACTACAGACAGAGTCAGTGGTGGCCGCGGCTGATCAAACGCTCCCCTGCTGAAAGAGAAATGTCGGGAAGAATTTCAGGGTCTTGTTTGTTCAGCAGTATGGATGACGTGCTCGAGGATTTGGGATTAAGGGAGCAGGGGAAACACAGCAGCTCCTGTTAAGGTTATCAGCAGGGTTTCTTATTCTATCCTCTGCCTTTCTTCACCTTCTGGCAGGCTAGTTGAGGGCAAAACAGCATCACCAGAATATCCCCTGCTGGTTTGCTAAATCTGATTGTGCTTGACTGTCTGGCCAAGTCCACTGAAGAAACTTTATTCATCTGAAGTAAGTAAATGCATCTTACTTATTTCTTATCCAGAAGAACCTATCTTAGTTGCATTGTCATGGAAACCCATGTTTAACTCATTTGCTAAGGTTTCAGTACATCTGCCTGTATGCTAATTCAAACCTAAGCATCCAAGGAGATTTTGTAAATATACCAAATATACTATAAAATGGGAAGAGGCTGCAAAACAGTATATGAGTTCAGAAAGAAGAGATTCGGAGAGAGAACCCCATGGCAAGTGAAATGCTTAGGAAAACATAGGACATCATAGCTTGGGATTCCAAAAGAAACAATAAACTACAAATGGGAGCTAAAATTTTAAATAAATCCTGATTAAAGATGCTAAATGAAGGACAAGTGTAGCATCTATAGCATCGTATCTTTATGGCTAACTGCAACTGCCTTGACTAGCAGCAAACTCTCGTTCAGAAGCATCCAGCAGTCAGTCTAACCAGCAAATAACTCACTAATACTAGTTCAGTTATCAGGACTGATCTATGTAATATCTACATAGCTTCCAATGAGCCTGCTCTTGGATCACATTTAAACTCTGCAGAGGTTTAGATTGCAGAGAAGTAATGGCTGGCCCATTCTCCTTATGAGATCCCTCTGGAAAACGCAAACCCAGAACGCAGTCCTCTCACAGAACACAAATATACAAATACAGAGATTCAGGTCAGACTCAACTTAGAGTAAAATTATCTTTCAAACCTTTAGGGATCGTTTTTCGTGCATCTGAACTGCCTGGCACATAATCTTCTATGAAGAGGAGAATTGCTGGAATTCCAGTATGTTTTTTACTGACATCTGACATAGTTTGAACAGAGAAGAACTGCACTCCTTCAGGGAACAATGGTTATTATTTGGGCATTTATTTCCATAAAACTGGACTGGATTGAGTCCAGAGGTCTTTGGCTGTGAAATATCAGCCTCAGTCTTACATGCAAAAGATATTTTGGCTAGCATTTTATTATTTTATTATAAATTATGTTTACTTTCATTGCAGTAATGCAAAAGGCTGAAACTGAGCTTCATTCTACTTGGAATGAAGTATAAAGATATAAACACACATTTAATCATAATCCCACTAATAGTCTACAGTTTCTTGCATGTGACCACATGTCTTTCATAAAAGATTTCTTTCTAAAACATTTGGGCAAATCACAATGCCCTCACTGTCTTTAGTTCAGTCTCAGAGAGCTTTATTAAGGTAAGAACCTTACTTACTTATTAAGGAAATCTTGAGTGGATCTCATTCTTAGTGAAACATTTTTTCCTATTCCACTAGTTCCTTTGTGAAAGAATATTTCCTATTGGTAACATATATTTAGAGGTTAAGCACTGTACATATTTATAAATAATAGATACATATATTATTTTGCTCATGAGTGTTTCCTAAGCTTTTCCAGAATTCAAGTATAGATATATAATCCAGAGCAAAACATTGAACCTTTTTTTTGTTTTCTTTTCTTATTATAGGTATGACAAGGACAAGGAAGGCTGGAGAAAAAAGTGAAACTAATATTAATATTGTGTATCTTTAAAAAAAAAATCAGTGTGCCGCAATCCATTATTAAAAACATCTATATACTAAACATACACTAGACAGGGAAAGTGTTGTTACATTCCTAAAAAGGTAAAAAAAAGTAACAATTCTCAAATATTTCTTTTCTTTCTAAAAAGGAGAGTAATATATTTGAAATTTAGAAAATAATGTTTGCAATATAACTGAGTAATAAAAAAGGATGAGGAAGAGAGAAAAGATCAAGAGACTTAGTTTAGAAAGGATTTAGATTAAATATAAAATATATCCTATATAAATGCTAGAAGCAAAAAGAATCCTTGAGCTATAAAAAAGTTGCGTACCCGATCAGATAGAAATATTATCATTTGTGCTAGAATCAGCATAAAAAAATGAAAAGTGCATTATTGCCTAAAAGTCTCATTCACAAACTCCTTTATTTTTTTAATATTTATCTTCACTGTTTTACTGAATTTCTTAATGCAAAATATGAAGATGTCGAAATTGTGAAAGCATTCTTAAATGGAATTTAAAAATAATGAAAATCTTATTCGTAGACTCTTGTGTTAGATTTCTGAAAAGAAAAAAAAAAAACTTGTAGAGTTTCTCAGCTACTCGGTTTTATTTGAGTGTTCTTCCTCAACCAAAACAGTACCAACTAGGTAGTTGTGGATGATAACTTTCTCTTCAAGTTGAAAACAGAAAAGGTGAAAGTAACCATCAAAATGTGGGGAAAGCTTTGATACAAATATGGATTTGAATGTGAAGAAAAAATTAGATCTCTTGGCATAAAGAATGTCTCAAATACATGAGGGCATGAGGGAGACTGAAATGCTTTCATGTGGACTGCTGCCAAGAGAGAGATGAAAATTTTGACTTTCAAGTTTGGGTCCAATACATTCTTAATTTACTGTTCCAAATGAGGATAGATGCTCATGGGATTAAAAGGAAGAGAAATGAACCTTAACATTAGCTTTTCCTCATTATTTTTTTTAAACAAACAAATTTCAGGAGAAGTAACTTTCTGTGCAAGATAAGCCTGAAGAAACTTTTTAGACACATGGAAAATTTTCACAGACCTGGAGAAATGACAGAGAAAAATCAAAGTGCAACAGCTGCAAAGTCATACAAATGACTAGCTGGAGAAAGAGTATTAATACTCTAAAAAACCTAAAAAAAGAGTAGAAACCACTCCTACTTCTTGCTGAGTCTAATGTAAATCCTTCCAACCTGACCAGTGTGACCACTTTAAGAAATCAATTTCCTGCTGCCAGAGAGAATCATGATTAAAAAGACCAAAACATAAATAAATAGCGACTCCTTGTGGATCTCCCCTAAAGGAGAGTCCTCGGGGGAAGAAGAGCTCAGGGGGCTGGGAAGCAGATTGATGCAAAATACTCTGACTTCATTCTGGAATTTGACAAGGCCATTGACCATTCCACTGCAGTGTTTCATACGGACAGTGTCACTGTTTAATTGAAACCATTTAATGGCATTTCAAATTATACCTTCCTGCTACACTAAAAAGAAAGGCAATTTTCTAACTCTGGAGCTACAAATGTATGCAGGCTAAGAACATTCTTATGAATTGCAGAACATCTTGAATCTTAAATGCAAAATATAAAATTCAAATTCTGATTCCATCTGTTGCCTGGAATGGTCCTATTATCATTTGAAACTCTACCATTTGAGCAGAAAAAGGAATATGATTTTTTAAACAGAAGAATTATCGAGTCATTCTCTAAAATGTCTCCTTTTTGATTGGAATAAAAATGAAAAAAAATCACTTCTTTTTGAGAGATTTTTTCTACTATATAACATCTCCATAATGCTCTATGAACATTGAAATTTACAACAGCAGCTTTGCTTTTCAAGCTACTAACTCTAATTATCCCATTTTTCAGATGATAAATCTGAAAACTAGACAGATTCCAACCCACAAGAAAATCCACTGGAGTGTTTCTGTTGACTGGAATTTAAGACAGGTAGCTCTAGGGTAATTTTAAGAGAGAAGAACACAAGGTTTATTCTGGGGAAAGCAAATGAAAAAAAAGTTTTATATTGAGAAATTTAATGCTTCTAGAACAATCATCCCTCCCAAGACTCATGTAGAACTGGCCTGGTTAGGTCTGTTTACTGACTACACGCAACATGTCAGGTAGAAGATTTATGTAGAGATATCGATATGTATAAGGCAGTGTACATGATAAGTCCAGATTTATCAAGATAATAGTTTACCAGATGTTTTTGGAACGTACTATTATACTTCCAAACATCATCCTTGATAGGCCTAAAATTGAGGTTGGTTAAAAAAATTAAATAATGACACAAGGAACTCATAATTTAAGCCAATCTTTATTTCTTTGCCCCAGTACAAAAGCAGGCTGAACAGCTGTAGTTAAACTTTTCATTATTTGTCTGTTTAAAGAAAAAAAAGTGAAAATTCAGCAGCCTGGAGCAGTTGGCACACTCTCTTGTCTTTTCCAAATTTTCTCTAGGGTGTCTGTAAGAAGGAAGACAGCATGGACTTAATCTTAATTTTGGCAAAATATGATTCTGAAGCTCAGAGCATTAATTTTTCTGCAGGATTTTTCAGTTAAATAAAATACCAAGGAACCGAAATTCCAGGTACTGACTGCATGACAGCAACAGAAGAAATGCTTCACTTTTAAAGTATTGTAAAAATCAAAGATACTTTTCCGGGGATAAAGAAAGAGGA
This sequence comes from Crypturellus undulatus, assembly GCA_013389825.1. Classification (NCBI taxonomy): domain Eukaryota; kingdom Metazoa; phylum Chordata; class Aves; order Tinamiformes; family Tinamidae; genus Crypturellus; species Crypturellus undulatus. The sequence goes on along the minus strand of VWPW01031458.1, from coordinate 631,613 downwards.
GATTATAGAAACTTTTGTGACAAACCTAATTGGTAGGGGAAGCAGATTGGTAGAGGGAAGGAGACAGGAACTGTTCAGCTTCTAGGTAATAATATAAAGTCCATTATTTAGGAGAAAAAAAAAAAGTACAGAGAGCCCTAGAGGCCCCAAGACTACTATCCCAAATGAATCATTGATGAAGCCGTTAATGTTTTTTGAGCCCACACGATTGCTGTGGAAGGCTGGCCCTTGTCTGTCCTTGTATGCGCACTGCAGAACCCAAACATTTGCAAGAAAAGCGACCTGAGCAGAGCATCTCTGCAGACCAGTCTGGATCCTCTCAGCAAGGGCAGTAGGGGCCACAGCAACACAAGATAGAACATTTCCTGATAAATTGTGAACTTCTAATCTCACAAAGTACTACAATGCCATTTGAACAGACAGCAACACAGTTTGTGCTGCTGAAAGGCAGTATACAAAAAAAAAGAATATATATAAAAAAAAATCCTCAAAAACTTTCATTTTTGACCAAATAGTAGGCACTAGCTAAACAAGTGACACTTGATCTAAGGAAAAACATCAGTAAAAAAGGCCAAAAGGCTATGGGAAAAAGGAAAATAAGTAAAACAGATCTTCTAGAGTGATTAAAAAAATAATACTGCAATGAAAATAATATATCCACGAAGAAAAGATTATAGATTGCTCAGATACGTTGTGTTGCAAGAACCAACATACCACAAAAGGGTTGCAAACATTGTCTGGGTTACTAGGAAAATAAGCCCCTTAAAACTAGGAGTTAAACAATTTAAACAGGAGTAACTTATGTTTATACAGTTTTTTTTTTTTTTCTCCTTGCAAGAGACTGTAAGTTCTTTTAATATTGGCTCTGTATAAGCAAACATATATTTAAAGGTAAATAATGGCAGCTACCTGAGGGCACAGTAAGCAAAGTGTAGAACTTCACAGAAGAATACAAAGCATTTCTGGAAGGATGTGAAAAATATAGTATTCCTATTTAAAGACAACTATTTTTAAAAATATCTTACATCCTATCCACAGAAATTGCAGCTCAAATCTCTGAGATCACCAGGACCCAACAAATGAAAACATATCAGGGAAAGAAAAAACACTTGCAGTCAGATTTGGAAGAAATCTTTCCAGCAACAAATTAGGGGGAGCTAAAATATTATATTACAGATGTTCTTTAGGAAAGATTGATTGAGGCCATACTGAATCAGGCTTCACCTAGCAATGCATTTTTAGATATATTTACTACCTTGATTTTCAAGGCCCATGGAAATCAGGTATGATTCAACTGTGGAGGTAACATTTGCTAGGAACTGGCAGTCAACTAAATTGTGTGTTTCTGCTACTATTGATGTCTACTATTTTTTCCACCACTAATTCTTGGGATTCATGTGCAGAGAAAGATCCTCTTCAAATGCCCATGTAATTGCTATTTACATCAAAGGAAGTGATGTACACTTGTAAGCACCTTACACCCTATGGCATACACAACATTACTTACAACTCTTGCTAAATGCACATGTGCATTTCTACAACTGGGCTTTTTAATTTTGCTAAAAATTACATGATGACTTTGTTTAAGAAGCTGGGTGTATAATTCTGAAGAACATTTGTTGAATTTTCCTTTATGTTCTTCTTAAGGATTTTTGTGACCTAGCTAGCATAGGAATTTTTAAATATTTATTTTTTCAATCAAATTTACCACTTGTAATGCGATGTAAGAAAATATTGGAGATAACATATAAATATTTTCAGAAGTGAAAGTGATCAGGCACTTAATATTTAAAGAAAAAAGAGAAAAAAAATGCAGGCTAATATTTGCCTCTGAGGGTAAATACATATCGAAATCAAGTTTTTAGGATCGTTCACCTGCTCTAATTTTACTGGATAGATTTGTATCAGTTTACAGACCACACTACAAATTTTAAGTAGGATTGTGGATAAATTCCTGGAAAATAAATATTTGAAGCAACAGCAAATATACAGTAATATGCTTGAGAAAGGTAATAATAAAAAGTAAATTTGCTCTGCTTTGTTGTAAAAAGATTCAGATCTCTTTGAACACAGAAGCTTGGACTAGCTAGCTTTTTAAGCTGTCTATAACATACTGCAAATTGAAATATTCCTAAAAAATCCCACAAGACTTGAAAAATATCAGAGGCTTTTGCAGTTGTCATTTTAAAACGAGTTTTAAACGATTTGCTGTCATCTCTTGTCTTATGTTCCAACCTACAGGTTCACTGTACCCATACTTACAGAAATCAATAAGGTCTTTTTCAATACATTTTACAAACAATTTGTCTATATATTTTGCCTGTAGGGCTTTAAATGAGAAATAAATCGACTGGCTGGCATTTGGAGCTTGGGACCTGTTTTGAGCTAAGTTGGTACAATCAGCTCTTTATCACAATTTCCTTAAATGATTGTTACAAGAATTGAGGATCATGGATGTAAGAGAAAACACGCTTACAATCTGTACTAAAGATTAAGTAAGTCATGCAAAAAGCACTAGGTCTGCTCCATGTTATATGAGGAGTTTCCTAAATCATTATTAAGGTAATTACTCAGACTGGTTTTGTGATAGACAAACAGCATTAAGCTATTCAGATGAATTCTAGCTGACTAAAGGATCAGAGGATCAGGTGCAAAGCTGGAGACCTTATCCAACGCCACTTGTACTGCCTTGAATGGAGGTTCTTAAACACAACTTTCTCACTCAAGTAGACAAACTTAATTAATGTAGGTCAGAAGTCAAATCTGGATTTCAGTGTGAACTAAGCAGCAGAATTTGTACACAGATTAAGAAATCTGTGTACAGATTTTCACTAGAAACTTATCTCACATATTCAAGTGGCAAGATTCCTGTTAGCATCCACTTCAGTAAATGTCAACTGCTTTTTGGCCAAAGCTATTCTGGAAACATGGAAGATCAATACAGGAAATTTGCATTCAGCCCACGCATGCTACTCAGTGCTGACGTTTTATAGTCTGAGGGGTTCATATTAGAAATGCCGTGTTGGGCTACTTATGTTATGACACAGCACCGAGTTTAGCTCACCAGGGCTTGCAGAGCTGCAGTGACTCTAAAAGGACTCAAGCAGGTCTGGACAAAGGAACTACAAATTTCCATTTATATCTACTACAATTGTATTTCAATCTAAAGAAAGAGTAAGCAGAGGATTGAGTGTATTCTGAGTAGAATGTATGTGACATTTAACAGAAACTTTGGCTAGAAGAAATCGTGTTTGCTAAAGTCATTATCGCCTCCTCTTATCCCTATCTCTAAGCTTTCTGCCATTCTTCCTCTCAAGCCTGGAATACATGCCTTAGCTCCAAATGCCAAATTCCTTTTGCTTTCAAATCCCTCCTTTTGGATGCAGTTAATTAGATTGCACATACTTTGGGGTTAAAAAACATGGAAAATTAAAGTCTCAGACACATGAAAATCACATATCAACTTAATCCACTGATCCCTCCAGTCAGTCTTTTTAATACTATAATGCAATACCTAAAGTATCAACAATGCAGGCTCCACCACACTGATTTTATTTAAAAGCGAAAGCTACAGTGAGGTGGAAGCATAATGAAAAATGCAAACCCATATTTTCTCCAAGGGTAACTGTGTTTGTACTCCAGGCTCAATGCATTTTATATGGGAGAAATAATCTATTATTTCCTAACTTGGCTCATTTTGGGGACCACTTTGTTTTCTTACTTTCTTTCTTTTCTTTTTTTCGGGGCGGGGGCGGTGGGGGGGGGATGTTTGTTGTGTTTCAGTTGAGAGAGCTCATTTGTGTTACAAAAGCTTAAGGGTTAAAAATGACTGCGAAAGAAAGTTAAAGAAAATATTACTTGGTAAATGAACCCCATTACGTCAACATGTAGGAAAGGAAGCCTCCTTGAGCGGGGTGGGCAGTTTCACAATTTTGCTGTTTATTCTCACACCAGCAGAAACCTGTAAATTGTTCCTCTAGCTCAACCCCTCAGTACAAGTATGAATCAATCAGAGCACTACTGCTTGCTCCATTCTCTGGCATGGGGTCTTGAAAACTCTTTGAAATCTCCTAGTAGGAAACAACTTGTCAGAAAATTTCCATCATATTCCTGTCTACTAGAATGCAAAATGGTAATCTAATGATTAGGAGTAGTAGTACCTTGCTTCATAACAGGCTATTTGTTCTACTAGCCATTTAAGAGGCAATTCATTTTGTTGCAGGAAGGTCCAGTCAGCCTTCATATTGAAGAATATGTAAATAGACTTCTCCGTGAACCTTAGTTGCAAATGGCTTCTGCCTTATTAGTTACAATAATGTGATTGTAACTGTTGTTTGGGACCGCCATTATATCTGCAGCATTGGTTTTTCAAAAGATTAATGTCCTCTGTGTTAGAGGAAGAAAAAAATCTAATTCTCCCATTTATTATGACTTTTGGATAAAAGGGACAGGAAAAAAACACAAGCAAATCTAGAACAAATAATAACATAATACAGACACAGTCAGTAGGTTTTAGGATTGCTTAGTTTTTTGAAAATGGTCTTTCCTCTACTGTGTAGCAAGGTTAGCAGTTAGAAATCTTCTAGCAATTTTAGAAAAGTCTCATTTCTCACAGTCTCTCAGATAAACATGAAAGACTTTATAATCAAGGTTTGTATCCATATTCTATTACTTTTTTTTATAGACAAAAAAAAGGTCTGTTTGTTACAATCTTTTTAAAAAAACATTGAAGAACAAATATTTTCATTATGAACTGATTTCACAAATACTGAAAAGACTAAAGTTTGGGATACAATCATTGACTCCATGCCTTTAATTTTAAGTGGTGTTTTGCCAGTGAATTAAATACATGCAAAATTGTCACAGATATCTCTGCTTTCAGTCAGCTGTGTTTTCAGGAGCAAAGATTCAAATGAATGCACTTAAAAATTATTCTCTTAATGTGACAGCTGATCATCTAGAGATCTACTTATGCAAGACAGAGAGATATATCTTTTAAGTGAGCAAATATATCAGTAGTACTTGTGGATTATGAAATCAACTGGTTGTAGATAGCTGAATGATCTTATGGCTATAGGTCATATTCATTCAGATTTTACATGATATGAAACTCTATAAGCAAAAAAGTAATGACAGCCCAGTATTTCTGAGTTCAGTTCTTCCAGATGTCAGAGGAGGCTTATCAATCTTTTATATGTATAAAAAATCAATAAAGATTATTTGATTTAAAGGTGATCATGCAATTATATTTTACACACTTCAGTCTAAAGGATGTGACCCTGTGCCACGTGCTCTAGGTGTCCCTGCTGGAGCAGGGGGGTTGGACTAGATGATCTCTAGAGGTCCAACCTTAACCATTCTGTGATCTTGTGATTCTGTGATTCTGTGTAAATGTTCCTCATGGCCCAAAGATGCTGTCTGTCCTACTGCCCTCTCTCGCAGTGCCTCACGCTTGTGATACAGCCACCTCGTTGCAGGATGAGTCATCTCAATTTTCTAATCTGATAGCGAATTCCCCAACCCTCCAAAAGATCGGTTTTCCATTAGATCAGAAAGATCAACTGATTCATCCAGTGAGAGCAGTGTCATTAGATCCAAAACAGGAGAGGCACTAGCAACAAAAAGACAGAGGAGTAAAATGTTTAGGGACACAGATGTTGCTTTTGACAGTAGCTGGACAGCTTTTAAAAGTTGTTTCTGACTTCCAGCTGTGGAAAGTTGGAGGAATCTGGTAAAAAAAAAAAAAAAAAGAAAAGAAAGAAAAGAAAAAAGAGAAAAAAAGGGAGGGGAGATAAAATGTAAATTAAAAGGCAATTCAGCACACAATCTCTACAAATAATTCACCTATTATTGAAACTAAAGAATAAACCATTCTCCTAAACCTTTTGATGAATTTTTCCAGATAATAAGGACATTCATAAAACTGATGTCTAGCGAACAGTTTCCAGGAAAAGAAAATCTTGCGGAGAAATCATCCACATCACCACCACATCAAAGTTGTCCAAATCACTCTTTTGACAACCCTTTGCTAGTAAAGCTTATGACATTTCATTATTCCACCAACTTCATTTTCTTTATATACTCAGGATTGAATTAAGAACTATCTATTTATTCATAGTATTTAGTTAGGATTTTTTCTATTGCTTTTTGTATTTAATTCCCTGTCTCCAAAATATAATTTAGTTGCAACCTAAAGTGTGGAAAGAAAGCTATACGTCAGCTCTAACCACCAGGGTGTTTACAGTGCCTTTTCAGTTACAGAAAGGATTTTTTTTCCCCTCTTTGAAAAGCCTGCACTTAAGCTTTAGTGGATCTATTGAGTGCATAGAGTATACTTCCTATGCTTGATTATAGCATGTTTTAGAAGTTACGCTAATGGGTAGTGAGGTTACTTTGGGCACTCCCGTCAACTTATATTTGCAGAGTGTGCCTACAACAGGCAGCACAGGAAAAACTAGGTACAGGAAAACAGGGCAGGTTGCTGTGGCAGTGACACATTTTGAAACTTGTTTCTGGGCCAGAAGTGTCTGAGGAACATTAAGGACACAATTTGGTCATCTGGTGCAACGGGAGGAAGGTGGGACATTTATAACAGAGCAAAATCCATTTAGTACCTTTATCATACTCTTTATTTTTATTTTAGCAGAGAAAAAGAATAATGCTTTATATTTTATTGACAATTGACTATATGCACCCTCAAGTCAAAATGTAGATAGAAATAGGGAATGAACTGCACCATACTCGTGCTTTGCCTTTACCAATGTATCATCACAGGCAAAAAATAAAACCATGAATTTGACCTTTTTCTTATGTTACAGAAAAAGTGGAGCATAACAAAGTGATTACTTATCGTCCTGTTCTTGAAGTTTTTGTCAAGAAATATAGACTGAGAATGGGATCTCACGGGTTAAGGATCTAGCAAAACATGCCAATCACTTTTACCATACCTACGTTATGTCCTAAGCAGAGCTGTGCTTTCGACAAGACATAAAGACATACTAGTAGGGCTGAAGTTGGGCCTTTCTAAGGCTCNCAATGTATCATCACAGGCAAAAAATAAAACCATGAATTTGACCTTTTTCTTATGTTACAGAAAAAGTGGAGCATAACAAAGTGATTACTTATCGTCCTGTTCTTGAAGTTTTTGTCAAGAAATATAGACTGAGAATGGGATCTCACGGGTTAAGGATCTAGCAAAACATGCCAATCACTTTTACCATACCTACGTTATGTCCTAAGCAGAGCTGTGCTTTCGACAAGACTAGTAGGGCTGAAGTTGGGCCTTCCTAAGGCTCTTCTTTTGAGATTTCCATAAAATAATGTAGCTCCATATCATCTTCATCTGCCTTCAGTCCTACTCATTGGCTTTACACTGCACTACACAGACACTTTTACCAGAGAGATTCCTGGACATCTGTAGTTGCCAGAGCATTCCTCAGGAGCAGTATGGAGGGTGCTGAAGATCAAATCCAGAAGACCAGCATTACTGGTGGCACTTAGTCAAGTTCCTGTTGTATGTCAAAGTGCTCTTGAGCCAAGTTTTGTTGTTGTTGGCTGTTGAATGGAGGAGATGTTTCACCGGGACAAGGAAAATGTATGACTTGGAATATTATGTTCAAACAGTTCCTCCAGCACCAACCTGGCTGCTTAGGCTTAAACCTGGAAGTGCCCAGATGGAGCGAACAGCTATGAGTCTGGTGAGGAGAACTCATGGCTGGCTTCCTGGGTCCTGCCCAAATTGACTGTCGCACAACTAGCATGCCCCTGCTTGTACCTGCCTGTAGGGTTTGCCTGTGGGTCCTGGCACTCCAGGAAATTCTCATAAAGGGGTCTGTTCTGGAACCACTTCAAAGAAATCTGATCAGTCTATTCATATCAAAGCTGTGTATTTTTTTCAAGAATCGAGAAAGCAGTCAGTACTAATACCTTGTGATATGATGTTCCACCACATTTTTAAAACCTTTTTTATTTCTTATTTTACTTTTTTTTTTTTTTAGGAGGAAAAAAGCAGGCCCAGGGGATACAAGGGCAAGATGTAGCTTCATCTAAACGTAGGGTGTGTCTTCTGCTGCCACTAATGCCTTATATATCCCAGACTACAATCTAAATTATGGCTTTCCTGTGAAGATTGTGGCTGTGTGAAGGACTTTTCTGTTTTCTTCCCTTCAGTCATTACATATGGTGAATCATAAAATAGCTTTAGTTTTTCAAACTACTGCAAAAATCCTTGTGTAAAAACATTTATAATATTTTCTTACAAATAGCATTCCTATTTTTAAATAATAATAAAGTAAGAAAATAGTTATCAGAAATACTTGTAATATGGACACAGTTCTTCTCCATGAAAAAATTACTGATTCATTATTACTGATTCATATTCAGTATGTCCATTCATCTGATTTTGACGGTAAGTTTTCTCAGTGGCATTCAGCATCGCAGTCCGCACTTTACAGCAAAATTAAGTATCCACTCGACTCTAAATTGCTTGGCTGTTATTGGAATGTGTTCATGCTTAATGCTTTTAAAATCCATTAGCTTTAATGCATCTTATCTCAGATTGACAACATAGTTGTACAGAGTGAACAGTTACCATCAAGTCAACTGGAAAACAAAACAAAACAAAAAAGTTAGCTGTGAAAACCTGAGGGTTTATATGTATCGATCAGGAAATGCCTGCTGCAAATGCTAAGTGTAAAGCCACACACACACACACACACACACACACAAAAAAAAAAAGTAGGAACATCAATATATTTCCTGGACTCGGGTGCTCTGGGTCCTCAGAATTAGGTTTTCAGTTTGCCCAGAAAATTGAAGGAAGAGGTTGATGCCTGGTCTAATTGTTCAAGCATTAACATTAGTTGCAGGTCACCCTGCAAGGTATAATGATAATGTGTATGATTTACTATAGGTATATTTCCTGCATAATGCTATACCAACTAAACAATTATTACTGGTCATATTAGTTCTCTGCTTCAGAGTGGATCTCATGTTTGAGATACAGAAATTTATTCCTCTTTTGAAGACTTGACCAAGCAAACTAATCTATACTGATCTGTTCACATTGCTTAAAAAATAACAGCGTAATTCAGGAGAAACTTGTGAATCACCCTTATGATATTAGACACATTGGTTTGGTAGGTGAGCAGAGTTTTTAAAAAAATCTTAGAATAAAATAAATACATACATTTTTTCACTTCTAAAAATCATCCATTCCTTCTCAGAAGTTCCTTATTTTGTAAAGAATTCTTAGAGCGCCACTGTAATGCTCTGCTTTCAAGGTATTTGGATTTTGAATAGACCTATCTGCAAAATAAGTCTCATGAACACCCAAACTCAGGTCCAGTTCCAGGCTCCTTGACCTACCAGAATCTATGTAACAGTTTCAGCCAAAGATGTAACTGAACATTTCTGAATTTTGAAATCTTTTGGAAAGTTCATATTTTAAGCAGAGCAACATTATCTTGGACTCTAGTTTTTAAAAATTACCCTAAGAAAAATTTTCAGGTGATCACAATGATGTATTCCAAGAAAACCTACATTGAAACCGACATTTAAAGTCTATAAGATGATATGGTAAAAGTTACTGCAGTGTCCATGTTAGCAGACATAAGGTCAGAGTAGTTGCTCTGGAACGCCAGTAGGTGTTATATTGAGGTCCTATATATTGACAACAACTGTTAGGAATCAGTGCAATTTGGCTATAGACTATATAGTTCCTAATCTGAAGTTCCACCTCTTCCACCAGTATGTATTTAGAAGTTCAGATACTATGTCCTGCATAAAAATGGGTGCGTGATAGAGCAACGCAGTGATAGACATTTGAGCAATGGGATTGAAGCCTTACTTATGGTGTTTATTAAAAAGAGGCAGGAGGAAAGGTTTAGTGAAGGCACAGGCTTCTGTAAGGCAGGAGAAAGCATGCTTTATGCATAAAAAATATGATGAAAGTGGAATCATTTGGTTGTGTAGCAGAGTAAATAACCAACATGAAGTCTGGAACATAGTTTGGGAAGCTAGTCAGGTCCAAGGCTGGGAAGCTGCAAGGAGCATATCTAAATCTTAGATATTGTTATGCCTCTTATTGCTGATGAGAGAACTATCTGTCCCCACAGCCCCTGACAGTGCCTTTCTGTTGGGGAGCCACAGTAATATAGCCTCCTAGAAAGACTGTAGGCACTGTGTTAATCTTGGAACTCAACAGTTAAATTTAGAAGCATTCCAATATTGCTGTTCTCTAGGATTAGACAGCAGGAACTCTCCCATGGCTCTTCCATGCTATATGTTTGAGGTAATGTTATATTTTAGAGCAGCAGGATGTCAACATTTAACATAGGGAAAAAATGATACCAGAATAAAGGAATAAAGGAAGGAGAAAGAAGTGAAAGAAAAGAATGAGTTCTGACTCCCACTCCTCCATGTTTCCTTCATGTAAGTAAGATAAAATTGTGTATATAACAGACTCTGTTTCATACAGGCAGCATTACTATTAATTTAGGACTTGAGGCTAAAAACAGTTCCACCAAGTGCAGAACTTGTTACCAAGAGAAATCAACAGCATTTGCAACAACACTATTCCATACCATTTGTCAGTAATGCCCCAATAAACAAATTTTGGTATGTTACTCAGGTTTTGCAGCTGTTTTCTTTTCTTTCACATATGTACGGATATTTTATTAAATGTCAGCTCTAGGAAAAAAAGATGCAAATAGGAACTCGCATATTTTGTGCAAAAATGCACAAGTCCAAAAATTCCTAACTGAAATATTTTCAATCCTTGTTGTAGTTCTCAATATGGAAGTGAGGAATTATGGATTGTCTGATCAGTTTATCTGGATGGAAAGGCTGAGTAGTGGTCAAACAATAGGCTGAATCTAAAGATTTTACATATTTTTCTTAATAATTTCCCCTCATAGGAGTAAATGTTCCTCTGACATCAACTCTGGATCAGCTAAGTCGTGAAGAGAAGATACTGATTTAATATACATCCAGTCACATGAGGTGACATGAGTTTGAACTGAGAGCTTGTAGAAATTTTCCTTACAGTAGAAGGCAGATGATAGATAACTAATCTGTGTGTCTGGACAGTTTAAGAGATATTAATCGTGTGTAGCTGAAGACAAACAGATAAATCACTTCAGATTGCAAAGGTTTCACTTGTTTATCTCTGCTAATAAAGTTAATAAAGGCAGTCTTTAATATCCACATATCAAAGAAAGGAACATGAATCTATGTTGTAGTTCATTCACTCCATTTGAACTGTATTGGGGTTTTCCGAACAGTGAGTGCATATATCACTGTTCTTTCAATATGCACTTCTAAAGGCAAATTTAGCACTAACTATATACTAACCTTATGGTTTGTGAAAATATCCATGTTATTTCTTATATAGCTAAACATAAGCAAAGTTTCTTGTGAAGGGACAATTTTGAAAAGATTCTAGGAAAAAGCTCAACTATATCAAGCATGAATGTCATATCATCTCAGACTTCAGCTTTTCTATCTACACAAGACATTTGCATTGACGTAACTATGCTAATAACAGGCTTTCTTTTTTTTTTTTTTTTGCATTAACCAGAACAAATCTCCTGAAGATAAAATCCTTGTATATATGAAGCTGCTTTCATAGCATTTTTTTGTGATTGATAAGTTTTCTCGACTCATCTTTTTTCCCTCAACTTTCAGTCTTTTCACTGAGCATCTGTTTGCTAAAATGAAGTCTATAATAAACATTTATGTCCCTCTTTATGCTGATTGTTGTTTACACCTATGTGGCAGAACTGTAGGAATATATAGAATATTTATGTAGCAAGAAACTGCACCTCCAGCCTATTAAACACTGAGTGGAGCAGCTGGGATTCTCTAAATGCATTTAGGCCACTAACTGCATCCATTATTTATCTATATTACTAGCTTTCTTTGCAAAGCTTGTTCGCTCTTCCTCCTCTGACACCTGACAACAGCTGAATGGGGGCACATCCTTTTTAACCCTCTCAACATCCCCATCCCTTTTGTATCCCCTCTGGTTTGCACTCTCATTATCATAAAGTAGCAATTTGAGAAAGTTAACATTCACTACATGTTTTTCAAGTGAAAGGTGCTATTACAGACCCTACTGGCTACTTTTGCTAATTATCTACACAATAAAAGCACGAGAAGGTCCTAAATTTTGAAAGCTTTTGTTTTGTGTTATTCTAATCATTGTATGATATAGGCCTTGTCCCAAGAAAGTCATGGTGGACAGAGGTTACAATCACAGCATCAGGAAGAAGAAAAGAAAAAAATGTAAGGTCTGTTGGTTATGTGAATTTACTGAGAAATGACCCCAACTCCCTGACAGTTTTATTGAAATGACTGCAACTAGGAATACTATTTTTATTCATTTCAAAACTTTGCACTTTTACAAACTATTTAAACTCTTTTTAAATTATTTTTGTTTTGTTTAGTTTTGTTTTTCTGTCAGCACTATTAGGATAGAAGTAGTGATAATTCGAAAATATGCATGAGGGGAAATTTAGATTCTTTGCAAGCCCGTAAGACTAAAGAACAGGTCCTCTTGTGAGAGGACAAGCAGGCTCCAAATTCAGCTGCAACTCCTTGCTTCTGGTATTTCCCAGTCCCAATGCTGCTGGCAAAATATCTGAAATGCCAGCTTATATTCTCTAGGAAAAAATAATACTGGGAAATCTGATTACAGACTCGTATTGTTACAACAAGAGTTATTGTTTTAAGGAATGAAGATAATAGCAGAGGTTAAAGGCAAGGACACTAGAAATCTCGGCTAGTGAATCTATGTTGTGTACACACACAGAGCAAAGATAATAACCCATAACCAATGTGAATGTGATATTTCATCTAAGTGATTAATATACCTGCTTGATGATTTGCCCAGTTGAACAAATCACTGGTTATCTTTAGTGGAAGAGATAAGATTTTGACAGATGGTTCTTTCTCTCCAGTTAAAGACTGCTACTGTCTGGTGCAGCACTAATGCTGTGCTGGAGATGCAGTATGCCCTGTTAGCTTGCACATTTATTTGTCTAATACAAGGTAGATCTTCCTAAGATTTGTATATGGGCAATATAATAAAAATATCCTTATTTCAAGTTCAGCATGTCCTACTTTGGTATCAAAGTTTTCAAACCTAGAGCAATTTCATTTTAACATGCTAGTAATGCGCCCTAGAAATCTAAGTATCAGCAAAAGATTGTCCAGAGCTGAAGCTATCAGCAAAGCAAATGTTTAAAAGTTTATGTAGCCCACAGGAGAGCCATGAGGAAGTGTACGAATTGGTCTATGCTAAGGTTAAACAATGTTAGTTTAAGCCCTATCAGAAGGTATTGACATTGTTATATCCATTTCAGCAGAGCTTCCAGACGGAATAGCAGAATACCATTCTTATCCCAACCCTAATTTCCCAAATTTCATGAATGCAGACGTGTGTGTGTACATCAGACTGAAACATCATCCTAGACCAGGCTTGATTCATGACGCTCAGCACAGCCTGGTTAAGCAGTGTCCTTTAACATGTGTTTAACTGACTATGCAGACCTGCTGACTCCAAAATTTTTTGATTTTCTGGTGTGTCTATGGAGCACCTGAAAAGCATCAGAACCAGGAACCTGACTTGCTTTGATTCCTCTTGTCTACAAAACTACAAAACTGTACAGGACTACAAAACTGTTCAGATCTCCTCTAGTTCCTTCTTCTTTTCCTCACGTAATGATTCTCCAGCTTGTGTATTTAATATGTCCCATTGTGGGTCCTAAAAGATCTCTCTCGGCTACAAAGTAGATATAGCTAAGTTTGGCTGTGTCATTTTTCAGTCTGTTAATTGAATTATTATCAAACCTACTACCCAATTAAATTAATTCCTCCACATACTCACCTATGTTTATTGCTAACCATAGTCATAATAGTTCACATTTGTACTTTTAGGGTCGCTCTGACAGTTTCATACTGTGTCCCCAGCAGTGCCAGGTGAGCCACTGGATGATAACAGAACCATTGATCTTTCTTCTAGAGATCCCCAAACATAGACATAAGTAAAAATTTCAAATACCTTTCACAAAGTCTAAGCTAGACTTTGCACTGAATATTACTTGCTGCTTAAACTGAAATTCCATTCAAGAAAGTGAAAAACTAAATAATGCATAATACAGTAGAGTCTTGAATGCTTCTATAAAGCAGTTCTCACTGTCTCTAACAGGGAAATACAACATCATGCACTTCACAAAAAAAAAAAAAAAAGAAAGGGTTGAGTAGTTTGGCTGAGGCTGGAGAACACGCCAGTAATAAAAGTAGGAGCAGAAATATGCCATTGGTCTGCTTTATCCATCAACTCATTTCAGTAGTGGAATTTTACACTGTCCCACACTTTCTGAGCATAAGTCACATTGTCACTGCTATTATTAAGCATTGTATATAATGGCAGTTGGCATACTACTGGCATATTTGTTTCTGCCTCTTGCTTTCTCCCTTATGAAATCAATATGATCAGTATTTCCAGCTCTTACTTTTTAATGAACAACATTTAAAATAAGAAAAGGCATTTTTGTCTTTGACTAGACACCTAGCTTCTGGAACAGATAGTTTGAAAACATGTGCTTATACTTCTGAGCAAAGAATGATCCATAATGTGATTAGACCCTCTACATTATTATGGGCATTTAATGGTATTTTATGATTGACTATAGTATGATTCTGCCAGCTCTTTCCCCTAAGCAAAACATCATGAATCAAGTCCAAGGGAAGAATCTGTTCTGCAGACACCTCTGGAATGTTAAACTTTCTGATGGACGAAACTAGATCTTTAATAACAAGTGTGTTCCCATTAAAATAACAAACACTTTATCCCAGTATTTTCTCTTTTGTTTGTTTCCTTGAATCAGAAAAGAGTTCATAGATTCCTGCTGATTTCTCCACACTAATTTATACACTCATAATCTAAAACATTACCAAAACCCACTTCATTTTATCAGAAACTGTCATCCAAAGGTTTCAAGTGCTCTAGATAAAATCTTGACAGGGGTTTAGCCAAAGAAGTCAGCTGTAGGGCTAAGCTTTCATTGCAGCAGTCAGTCACCATTCTTTGATCAAAAGTTCAAAACTAGATCAAATCTATAAATGATCATATTAAAATGATGGTTCTTCTTACATATTACTCAAATCTCAATTTGTTTTTACTTAATGGCAAAGAAGATCCAGAAGGAATTCAAAATGTTATCTAGTCATTCCTTTTCCACAATTAAGTGCATTCGATTATCAACAGCCATGTATTTGAAATACAAGGTAAGATTTGAGTCTACATAGGATGCTGTTTGGTTGTGTTTACGCAGACATTTCTTCTAGAGGTCTGAGATTATAAATAGATTCTACGAGCAAGAGTAACAATATGCACTTCACACGTGCATATGGATGTATAGATATGAAGAATTTGAATCACTGCTGTGATTATGACACAACACGGTGTGTTCCTTACTCCCTCCTTGCGCTGCTGATTTTCTTTCTGCCTCCTCAACCTGACTTCCCTGTA
The DNA here is from genome assembly GCA_013389825.1 of Crypturellus undulatus. Taxonomy (NCBI): domain Eukaryota; kingdom Metazoa; phylum Chordata; class Aves; order Tinamiformes; family Tinamidae; genus Crypturellus; species Crypturellus undulatus. Next base: position 616,078 of record VWPW01031458.1, on the reverse strand, counting down.
ACCTGTACATAAGTAAAGGCTAACTGGGCATGTGCCAACTAAGACCTGTCCAGCATGCTGATAATGATTATGAGTCAGTTTTATCTCCTGCACTGGATCCAGCTGCACTCTGCACTGGATCCAGCTGCCCTCAGGCTTCTCTCAGAGGAGGTTGGAAAGCAATGGGATCCATTCTGAACCTCATGACTTAACTTCTTCACACCCTTTGCTGAGAAATCCTTTAAACATGAACCATTGACCAACTCTGGTAGGAGGACTGGGTCTACTCACCTGGACTCCCCATCTGGAAGGGGACCACAGCCTTCTCTCAAAAGGAATTTGGAAAGCAAGGGTATTGTGTATTATCGTGTATGATAATGGTAGGGTCTCCCTGACACTTTCAGCTGACCCTGTCCTTCATACAGTAAATAACTGGATAAATTTTGACATTGCATCTTCTTAAATCATTACCCTATTTATGACTGAACTTGGCCAAGCCACTATCCGACTCAATAAAACATATTGCTCCTTCTGTCTTACGAGCAAAGTACCTCATTCCTTACTCATGTACAACATAAAGCTATCTTGCTCTCATCCTGTTCATCAGCCTGGACACTCTGAGAATAGAAATAAATAAATTAAAAGATTGTTCAAGTAGGTATTGATTGGCTGAAATTTTCAGCCAATTGGGATGAACATAAAATTATAACATTCAGGATAAACAATAAAAACAATAACAATAAAAACAATAAATAATAAAAAGTACTTTGAAAACCCAGAAAATGTGAAGAGGGGGAAAAATAGATGAATGTAATGTATGTGAATACATAAACACGAAGTGATAAATATCTTTTTTAAAAAGTCTAAAATAGAATATTGTTGCTTTTCATGAGTTCTGAACTCATTTGTATTGATCTTGGAGAATATCTGTTGTCTTTTTAGACATTCTAGTTGTGAAAATGTTAAAAGGAAGTCACTGATGACACAACCAAAACCATACTTCCTCCCAGCAGATGCAATGTCAGCTTACTCCATTTACCCCTAGTGACTTTGGCTAATGCATCTCCAGCCCCAACTTGGAAATCTTCCAAAGGCCATGAGGTTACCACAGTCAAGTATGATACAGGGCCCAGTACAGATTGCCTTATGTATGGCTTCTTGAAAGATAAATGGATTATATGCCATAGATAAAGCCTTTAAATTGCAAGATACAGTATATTAAATAAAGATTTGCTTTTATAGTGGATGCTTTTTTTTTAGTACTTATGCAAAGAGACATAAACAAAATGATTTTTCCTGACACTATTATATAAATCTACTCTTTAAAACAACAAGATGCATGAAAGAACAGTGATCCCACCTGCACTTGTAGCATATATGAAAACATATTCAATTCTCCCAGATAAAGCAAGTATGAGCTGAGTCTAACATATACATATTGATGAATCTGTCAAAGAGAAGGAGAATATCAAGAAGCCATGAATTTAGGTAGCTGTGGCATTTCCAGATGAAAAAAATAGAACACACTTGCATACATATATGCTAATAGACTTGGAAGCTTTAAATAATTATTTACATGCAATTGAATGTCTGTGCACAGAGCAATGTAGTATTCTGAGAAACAATTTTCTGTAAGTAGCATGCATGCTGAAAAGTGTTAGTAAGAAATTTTTCAATGCAGTAATGTTTTTCCTTAGGAGTCTGTAATTCCTGTAAATCAACATACTTAACAGAAAAGGTGAGTTTCAAAATTTTTTACTAGCACAGAGAAGGACAAGGTTGTAATTGTTTAAAAATGTCATTAAAACACTTTCAGCATTTTGTTTCCCACATCAAGATGTATCAAAGTTAATTTCTTATATTATAGGGTATACTAAATTCTCAGGAAAAAAGCATGATTGAATTAGATTTCAGAACAACCATCTCTTTTTCATAAGTTTTATGATACTGAATGCTTTGATAAAACCTGAGTTGCTGAAATTATTTTTTCATGAGAATCATAGAGTTCCTACTATCAGGTTCTACAAACATGGTGTTTAAAAATACCGATGTGTGGAAAATCTCGCTGTCTAGAAGTGAATGTACGAAAAGGAGACAGAGGAGACCTAAAACTTTATTTGAATAAAGGGAGAATCCACCAGGCCTAGATCTTAAGGCTTGATTTGAATAAAGGAAGAGTCCACCTGGCATATCCATTTGGGGGTCTCTCAAATTGCTGGGGGATGCAGTCCCCCTTTTATCCTAATTTCCTGATGAGGGATGCCTTCTCCTTTTCCCCATTGGCCAAGGTACTCAGGAGTTACAGCCTTCCCGGCCTGCCGACAACGAACTCCTGCCTCCCTCCACCTGTTCACATCTAAAGTCACCTGACTCCTTTATCCCCCCTGCTGAAGAATGTGGGGGAATTCCCCTATTTCCCCTTTTTGTAAAGGCCCTCAACTCTTGGCAGATGTTCTTTTGCCCCACTCAACTCATGGCTCCGCTCAGTCTCCCCCTTCTTTGTCCTGCTCTTCAGCCAGGCTGTGAGGGAATCTCATTTGTGAATTCGCAAACCTGAGCTTTCTACTCACGTAGAAATGTAACTAATAGTCTTAAATATTCTGCACAGGTTTGGACAGGCATATATGCTAGCATGAAAGGTTGTTCCAAGCAGATTCTTTGCTTAATGGTTGCTTAACTTCTGATCTCATCTTAACATTGACCTCAGAGTTGCCATGAACATATCTATACCCACATTGTCCATGTACCCATTGAGCCTTCATCCTTCTGTCCTTAATATCTTCATGAAGTACAATAATGTTCTTCACTCGAAGTTTTTATACATGGAGAAATAAATACAGGAAAGAAATGCTTTGACTACTGTAATACTGGGCAGCTGTTGCCGAGATCTGACCTAAGAGGTCCTATACGGGACTTTCTTTCTGTGAAAGCCAGAAAGAAAATTATGATAGACGTCATGTTATTATTTTTAGTCTGTATTTGTGCTTTGATATTCCCCAGAACACAATTAAAATCAGGCTCCATTATACTGAGCATAATCAAAACTGTGTATCAGGAAATTTTATGCCATAGAAATGAAAAAAAAAATCATTAATTGTGCTCTTTAGTGTTGTATATACAGTCTTGCAATTATGTTTTACTGAGATTGTTTTAGTTCATATTGATCAGGCCAGTACCATTTTTAGAATAGAAAGTTTTATTATGGAAGAATAAATGTCATTCTCTTACCTTCAAAAAAACCAGCCCAGCAAACGAGGTTGGGCAACTGCCCCAGTTCTGAGAATTGTCATTCTGGTATGATTACTTTGATTATCTGTAATTAAAAAAAAAAAAAAAAAAAAAAAAATCTTCAATTATCTGTAATCAGAGCTGTGCAAAATATTTGTAATAAATTCTTAAACTCCACTCGAATCAGGAGCATTTAGTACTTGAGAAAAACCATTCTTCCCCCATGTTGGTGACTTTGGGGATTGGATGATGCAAATGATGTAGTATCCTAACTGTCATTACATAGAGTATGTATTATCTCATATAGTTTTGTTTTTAATATTTCTTTAGTTCTCTGACATATGCCCCTGCTTGACAAATCTGCTCAGCTCCCTTTTAAGTCTCTTCTTTTTCTACCTTCACAGGGCTCCTGAGTTTCTCTGCATCACCTTCATGTCATTCTCTTTGAGGATTCTGCCATTTTCTAAATTTTCTTTCTGTTCCTTGCAGCTATCATTCAAATATCCCTTCTGGTTCACTTGATCCAGTTTCTCTCTTCTCTTTTCACGGGTTTTGCTCTCCCCCATGTTCATAACTACTGAAATTTTGAGGAAACTTTAAAATAGTAAAGCCTCCAGACCGAGGGTCATTGAGTTCTGGTCTTTGCTTCAAGAAATAAGAATAGAAATAAAGTAGAAAGGTTCATAATGAAGCATGCCGTGGAGTATACAGTTCGTGTTACATGACCAGAGAACCACTGTATACCTCCACTCTCTTCTGTCAGCATCATACTTGCACCCTGGCACAATGTTCTACTTGGACATTACTGGATATGAAATGCAAGACTTATGTCAGCCCAGTGCAAAGCAATGAATCCCTCTGTAGTCATGATTATAGTTATGATAAATCAGAGAAATTTTTCTTCAGAGAGGAACAAGAAAGGGAAGTAAAAGAAAATGGAGTATAAAATCCTTTCCTGAAGGAAGGGTAAAAATATCCTCATAAACAGGTAGATCCTCCATAGATTCCTATGTTAATTATGTTGTTTTCAGCTTTCAACCGGTCATAGAAACAAATGCATTAAAGATACACTAGTTAGGGAGTTCTATGAAACTGTATTTATTCTGAAAATCATCAACTGCAAATCCATATCCTTTTCACACTGGGAAGGATCATGCACTCCTCCCTTGCTCTCAGAAATTCAAATATTTCCAATATAATTAATTTCCATTTTCGTTCTTCCAATCTTCAGTCTGAAGCTATCTAAAATAGTTATGTGCACCATGATTTCTCTATCAGCTACTAACAATGCTCATTATTTAATCCATTTTTTTTCAAATTTTATTTAATAGAGACTTAAAGCAATGGTTACAACTGTCACCAGGGTGCCCATTCATTACCTATATCACATGCAGAGAGAATTATGTTTAACCACCACAGTTTTTCTCTATCAATTCAATTTGCATAAGGGCTGGGCAAGCCAGCATGATGAAAAATTGAATCCAGCTAATGATACTGATTAGGAAGATCTGACCCTCAAACTAAGCTTCATTAATCATCCTAGATTCAACTTCAGAAAACAGACATTTGAAAGTTTTGATTGTACCACTCCACTGCATGAAGCATCAATATTTTTTATGATGCCTACATCATTACAGACTCATTAATTATATTCAGTCTTTAATGTGACAAGTACTGTGTCATCAGTTTATATATCATGATACAATTTGCGAGGAAATACAGTCCTGGAAATGTCTATATTTTTGATATCGTGATGTCTGCAATATTAATCCAAAATAGGAAGACGACTGATTAAGGTCTCTGCTTCATTCTTTTGTATTTATGTATCTGCTTCATTCTTTTGTATTTACACTGATTTTCAGAATAGTCAACCAATTAAACTGATTTCATCTGAGGGTTACAGGTACCTACGCTTCCATCTCACTAGCTTCCAATGGTTTTTCTATATTGGTTGAAATTGTTAGGTATTTGGTTAAATATTTTAAACACAAGAATTAAAGTTTTTTTTCTTTTTTCACTTCACACAGAAGACAAAATCTTGAATATCTGACTCAAGTACACACAGGTGAGAAATTTGATGTCAAAAATCCCCCCAAATCCAAAACACAGAAGTAGCTCTTTCTGCTTCAAATATGTCTTGATTTTGGAATATATATATATTCCTCATGAATTCTAGGAGGTAAGGAACACTGATAAATGGATTTTATGATAACATTGCAGCCATCTGGAGTAAACAGCATCTAGGATATCCACCATCTCTAAGTGTATTCATGATAAATTGCTTATGTATCTTCACTTATTTTATTTCATAGATATTTAGACTACAACTGACTCTTAAGGAATCTTACATTCTGTTGCTGATATGGTCCAAAAATAGGTTCTTGGCTCTGAACACAGACTTTTCTTTGTTTTCTTCTCAGGTATGCCAATTCTAGCACTTTAATTGCTATTAACATGACATTATGTGGGAAGGTTACATATTTGTCCTTTTCAGAGAACTATGCAACAGTTCAGGCATTTTTTTATTTCTGGTGGATACCAAATGAGAAAATGTGAGAGAAATGCAAGGTAGACCAAATAGAGGCATTTAATTCTCAGAAAAAAAGTATAAAATATTGATGGTCTTTAAGGGAAATGCTCATGGTTTTGCTGACTGAGATGAGACAGAAAATGGCACTTAGGTACTGATTGCACTCAAATAATCCATGGATGGGTAAAAGTAGCCTAACATTAGTCCTTCTACTTCTCTCTCTGATCTTCTTTTAAGGTGCATTATCCCAGTGGATTTCACTGTTTCCTGTCTATCATTCAAGAAAGCAGGACCGTTACATAAAAAGCTCAGGAGGCGAGTACCTTAGACGACTTTGACCTTTATAGCTTTGAGCGTAAGTACACTGACACATGACTAACTATGCTTAGATACTACTGAGCCACTCACCAGATTAACCCAACTAACAGATCGTATTTCAGTCTATCTAAAAACATATCAATGTTTCCATCCTTAAAATAATCTTAGTCCTTTGAGCTACTATTTTAACAACTATTCTGATGGTAGTATGAATGAAATAGAGATTAAGAGCTATCAATTGTATTAAGATAAGGAAGTCAAGTCAGGGATATATAGAATATCAATAGTTCTTTTGAGCTCTTGCAAATATTTTCCTATCCTGACCGATACATCCATTCACTCAATAGAGCAAATCATTGATTTATATTTAAAGTTCATTTTTCATAATGCATATAGAATAACAAGTCTTTGAATTAATGGATTCTTTCAAGACATAAGACATATTTTTTTTGTGCTGACATCATGCAAAGATATCGAGAAGAAAAATATCCATTCATTTTCTGGATTTTTTTCCAATGACACTGCCTCTTTAAGGCAGGGATTCTCAAATATTTCCTGAGACATTATGACTCAGATGATAAAATGGAGGGTTTTTTTTAAATACTGGTATAAAATTTTAAGTAGAATTTTAAAAAATCACAGGAAATTTCATTTCTCCTCGAAAATGGTCATCATATTCCAATGAGACTTCTCTCAGTAAGAAGTATGATTCTTAATGGACTTAGAAAATAGGAAGTTTGTGTTAGGCAAGGCAGACCTTACAGCTGGAAGGTTCAAATGGAATGCAGTTCACTATTGCCTTTAGGGGAGAAAGGCCAGCTCCACCTATTCTTTTCCATGAGACTTACAGTGCCTGCAATTCTACATCCTGCAATTCTGCTTCAATAGTAATTTCTCTCTCCCGAGTGGGTGATGGAGATTGCTGAGGACTGTTTTTCTTTTAGGCAGAGAGATATGCAATGCATACTGTACAGAAAAGGTATCTCTCTGACCAGATGTGGATCCCTGTTTCACTATCATATTGCAATTCAGTGAGACAGGCTGCAAAGCTCTGCCATATAATGTAGCAGCTCTTCCCTTGAGAGCAGAAGAGTTGGTGAATGATATTATTTTGCTCTGACTCTCTCCCCAGAGAAACAGTTCTCACTACAGAGCGAGCCTAAGGGAGCAGGAGTCAACTGAACCAGTCTGTATCTCTCCTATCAACGAAGAAACAGAAACGGAAGATCTTGCAGCAAAGTCATCATCAGTCTAATAGGCCAGACTTGACACTGGCTCATGCAGAGCCGACTGATGTCGCAGCAGTAGACAAATTAACTTTGCACCAGAACAGTGCCTTGCATTTTAGATTTCTCTGGAGTACACATGGTTCAATTCCCCTGACTATCGGATCATGATTTTAGATTCAGCGAGGACTGTTTTCGACTAATGCTTCAGCAAGCCAGATGATAGGCTTTGGAGAGAGCCTTCAAGCTCTGTTTCTTTTTTGTTCTTTTCACAATATGCAAGCATAGATGTAGTTATCTCTTAATCTCTAGTATGAATACGTAGCAATACAGCTTTAGGTGAGGGCTTGAACCACAGCTTTTGTTTATTGTTTGAAAAGAAAAATAAAAAAGATTTTAAGAGACATTGACTGCAGCTATATGAGGACTATTGGCACTTGTCAGGAAAGGTGTGTGTGTGTGTGCTATCAAGTCTTGTGTGGAATCCAAATGGACTAACACTGAATATTTACATTATAGTGCCTTTGCTTTTCCTTCCGAAAGAGAAAACAGTAATTTAATTTTTTTTCTTTTTCTTTTTCTCTCCTTGATTAATTTTGGAAAAGTACATTATATAACAAGAAGCATTTCTAGGAAAATTAGACAATATTTGTGTGAGCACACCTGTGTGTTTCTGACCGGATCCATAAATTACATCATTTGAAGAATAAAGAGCTACTGATTCCTCATATAAAACATTGGACAATTAAAGAGTGTTATAAACAGAAAGCAAAACTCAACAAGTTTAATTTCGATTTAACTACAGCATGTAGGAAATTCTGATTCTTTTCTCTGTAAATATAATTAATTATGGGACGTCATTCACTACTGAGATTCTTCATTGTAGTCTCTAACAGACAATATCTACAACACATCTACCAACACAACAGGATAACCAGTTCTTCAAAGGTTATATGGCCTGGAATTTCAGATGTAGGGTTTGGAGGGTAGCAGTTACTGAAGATATCAGTGCGAAATCCACCACACTGACAGAGCTCTAGTGGGAAGCACCAGAAGTGGAACAGCCAGAGGTATTAGGACTGACTGAAACCCTGGAAAAGCGGACTGTGTTGCAACTCAACAGTGAGGTGAATTCGAGCAGAGACAGACTCTCCCTACCACTGTCAATTGCTAATTTCAGAGGCATCAGATGAATACATTTTGGAAAATGGAGGGGGAAAGGCTTAAAACACATCCATTGAACTCAGTGTATAGAAAGATTTGCTCACAGGCTTGAGCCTCAGGAGAAGTCAGACTTCTTTGAAAACCCGGAGAATATCTTTCTTTGCCCCAAGTTTCCTTTGCTAAGAATCAACAAAAACTCAGCTAAAAAGAACCAGCCAAAGGCCTGTGTGTGCCTGAGAGCAGTGAGGCGTTTGAATAGTAATAAGCTACAGACACAGTTCTTAATTGAGGGCTTCAGTTCCTCCCAATGGATTTTTCGCTCATTAAGCAACAAAGAACCCTCTCTGCACCTTTATGTTACCAGAAGATGGAGAGATCAGTCAAGAGAAAGCAGATATAAGATATATATTTTCTCCCAAAGAACTTTTAAAGTCAACCAAGTATTTCCTGTTTAGTCTGTCTTCTGATGAATATGAGATTATGTTAGTCCTGGAGTATTAGCAATGTTGTTGATTAAAGAAACAGAATTATTGACAACAACAATTAACATGAGCAGCATTTGCAAATTCCAAAATTCCAGTCAGACTAGCTTCCTAACCAAGCCAATTAGATCCATAGGATCAAATTTGTATCGGATGTCTTCAATGCAGTTTCTCTCAGGTGGCATTTACTCAGATGTTAGATAGCAGTGTCAAATTTTGATTTGGTCTGCAATAAATTAGTTCCAGGTTCCTTCCACTCCTGAACACTGTTCCAGCCTTTCCCTTGCTAAACAACGATGGAAAAGGTCATGCCAGGTATAACTGTATTTCATTTGATGGATGGATATCTGTAATGCACTTTGGCTCACAGTCTAACCAAGGCCAACTTTCTGCTTTTGTACAGCAGTAGCTGTAATAAATTAGATTCATACTATATGAAGTCATTTTGAAAATTTTACAGAAGGGATATTGCCCTTGTTATTAATTTTAAGAATGATTAAAATCAGTAATTGCAAAGAATGGCATTACACTTAAAGAGGCAGTCAAGAGAAATGATAGCTCAGATCCCTTAGGTATTTCTTTAATTTACAAATTAGACATTAGGCCCCTTTGTGCAAATATCCACCCAAGGCACCTTTTTGTCCTCATCTTGATATCCACGTGTCAAAAATTCCCCATCACTCCATGCTATGGTCTCTCATTTATGGATGTTAATAAATGGTAGCAATCTAATAAAAGAGTAATGACCTATCAGGGAGGTCAACTCATCCTCTTCCTGACATGGGAGAACAACAGAAAGGTTGTTCTGCTTCCATATTCCCACAAATTAAACTAGTTAGTCTTAGTCTGCAGTTGTTGTAGTATAGTTTTATATGCTAGAAGTCAGTTTAAGATTAAAAGACATAAAATTAAAGTGTTTCCATACAAGTTTTTCCAAACTAAAGGTCAGATGCCTTCCTATAAATAAAGACAGTGGTAGCCACTGGGCCTCTATGAGGACTTGGAAGTAGGTTTTACAGTTAAAATACTTTTAAGAGGCTTGCAAATATCAGCCTTATACCGGCAATGCTACTAGTTGATTTGCATGCTTGCACACCTCCGAAACACTGTCCACCCTGCCCGCAGAACTAATCGTATTCTAGCTTCATCAGTGTCTTCACTAAGGAAAGTTGCCCTTAGCCTTTCTAGGCATTTATCTCAAGAGTAGGTTCATGATAGCTTTACTTTATGTCCTTTTATAGGTTTATTTTATGTCCTTTTTCATTCACATAATATATCTACTTATATATAAAATGCACTGACTGCGTTTTTTATCATTCAAATGTTTAACTTGTAAGCTATTTTTAAGAGTGTCTTTTGAAGATGAGTTACAACCACAAACTTTGATTTTTCCAATTCAAAAATATATTTCTACAGATTCTTGCGTGTACCTCATATTGAACTTTTGCTGCTCAGGTTATAGGGTTGATGTACCAGACTTTTATGATAAAGGTCAAAATATACAGAAATGGGAGCTTGAATTGAATAGTTCCCAAACGCTGCCATTTCTTTAATTTCTGTTCCATTTCACTTTTGAGGAAAAAGAGCAAATCAGAATAGAATTGATGCATTCCAGCTGCACTGATATGGCAAAAAATTGTAGAAATTCTCTGATTGTAATTTTCATTTTTATTTTCAGTCACAAAGTATCAGCATTTCAGTCCTTCTTAGACACACTAAAATGAAAGTCCTAAAGGCTACCGTGTTGGAACCCTCATCCAGTTCCTCACTGGAAATAAAAGAGAGCATTTGCTAAATAACAAGCAAGACTTCCTTACAGTTGGGTACAGTGAAATGCCACTGGAATTACTTCATTACTTCATTCATTAACGGGTAAGTTTTGTTTCCTTACTATAGAGAGACTGATCCATGCACAAATTTCTAAAAGGGATCCAGACTTTCCTCTTAAATTTTACACTCTCATTACTTGTCATCAGATTTGACTATTCAATTTGTGAATGCAAGTGAATATGGTTACATAGTGGTGATAGTACATTTCTTTTACTGCAGAATGCAGAGCAGTTAGAGAAGAAAGCAAAACTAAAAGTAATTCAGGAATCGGTATAATAAAATATGTTTTCATTTAGATGCCATCATTGTAAGAACAACAAAAAGACTAAGACCATTTATAGAAGTGGTTGCATGTAGTCTCTTTGCCTCAGGCAAATCTTTCAAAAGAACACAATCATTGAGCCTGCAAATATGTACATCTGGGTCTGCAAACTCTGCTGAGATAGAAACTGCTGTATAAGAAATTTATTTATAAAGGCCCCTTGCACAGCTTTATGTAGCTGAGTACCCCATAGTCAGTACAGCACCAAGAGCCCATGCATTCCCAGTATTCTTTAAACAAAGGTCCTTCAAATCTGCATGGGGAACTGAGCTGTTATTTGGGCACAAGACTCTCCAATTGAGGGCAATAATGACCTGACCCTATGTTAAATTTCACATCAGCCTTTGTACAACAGGGCCAAAGAAAACAATTCTTTCCCATAAGCAGATATAAAACATTTTCTCACTATCCAACTTCCAATAAACTAAATCAATAGAGACTGATTTTTCTTTTGTATACTGTATTGTAAATCAGAAGTGATCATTTCAGTGACTAGCACAATACTAAGTAACACTGTCAGGACTTGGCCCAGAATTAGAAACCATCTGTATTTAGTTATAGATCAATTCCCATTTTGATCTGGAAATATTAGATCCTGCATTATAGATAATGGAGTCAGTAGTGCATTCTTTGTGCTGTTAGCATTGCCCCTGAAACTGCATCTACACCTGAAAACAATTTTATCTCATTTCTATAGCTAGTGAAGTTGTCTGTTAGTAGTACTAAAAACTTTACCTACTATTTTGGCATTCACATCACAAGTGAAGTGCTACAGTGAGATTGCTGCTTATTTTCTCTTGTAATGAAGACTTACTCTTTTCAATTTTTATAGAACATTTATTATTTTCCCTTTTGAAGTCATTCAGCTGAACCTATCCATGCTTGATGTTTTGGGGTAAAGTAAGTTGTATTTCACTGTGAGAAAACCAACAGTAGACAATAAAGGTAAAACACAAATCTAGTATTGTGGTGTCAAAAGGTAGTGATATTTGATAATTTTGTAGATCCTCCCTGTGCAAGCCAATACTGTACAAATGATCTAAAAGGCATTGTGCAAATAATTCCTGAAAAATTATTCACTCACCTCTATGACTTTCATCTTTCCTGAAATAAATATGAATAGATTATGATTTTCCTAAATATATTTGTTATTTGAAATCAGGTCACCAGTAATTTCTATAAATGTTTGCTGTTATATAGATTTGATTTATTTATGTCTTGCAAGTGTTCAAAATTTATAAAAGTTAGCAAACTTATGCTTTGTATTTGGACAAATATGCATATACCTGTCTAGACTAAGGGGACACAAACTCACTATTTGGTTTAGTGACTTGGTTCTAATGTAGATAATATGTATTATTTAAATGAATCGGAATATCAGTGAGTTTTCAGGAAATAGAAACTCATCAAGATGTACATTATCTTCAAAGTAAATTTGTTTTCCATTATGAAAAACATTTGGTCTATTTTTAACATCATCAACATATTTCAAGTTTGTGAGATACTGAATGTGTGTAAGGGTCTGAGTGTTGCCTCTATGTTCTAACCAAATTCTAGCTTGAGAAATTATAATTCCTCACTTAATTTTCCATTATTTTTACTAGACAGTATTTTTCTGGCACTCTCGTGCTGACTTGCTAAAGATCTTTGTTGTTGCTCCACAGTGATGGCTACATTTCAGCAAAAGGTGAGAAATTGTCTCTGAACTGTTTTGAAATATTTCACAAGCAAATAGAAGTTGTAAATACAACATATTATTATTAAACCTGAGAGAATGTCTTCACCAGTTGATGTTTAAAGAGAGTCAAAATCAGCCAGCAATTAATTTCAAAATCAGTTATTTCTGAATCAGCTTTCAAGTTAAAGTACAATGCAATAAAATAACCCCAAATTTTATATGTCAGTTATTGTTTCACTCTGAGCTTTTTCACATTGACAAAACTCACTGTAGAGATATCAAGGATGGTTGAATAGCAGCTGTCACAAAACAAGTGTTTTACTGAATGAGATGGTCAAGCAGCTAACATTAAGTAAATTCAAACTTAGTTCTGTAACCATCTGTATCTCATTTAAAGTAGATCAAACTACTGCCTAGGATTTTGACAACGGTATATTAGAACAGGTTCCAGCTAATAGAATGCCTATTTTATAAGCTAGCCATCAAAGACATCTCTGCCTCCAAGTAAATAAATCCCACTCTTTTCAAACCACTTCCTGGTAACTTTGGATTTCTAAGGCTTATTTCTTTCTCATTTCAGCTTTTCACTATTTAATGAGTTGATATTTACTTTCTTTTCTTTAAAACTATGCAAGAACAAGTGATCATGGAGGAATAAAGCATATATACCATCTTGAAAACAGAAATACGTGGTGTTTTCATGTTATATGCATTTTGAAGGCCTCCAGGTTATATCTTCTTTCTCTTTTAAATATAATCCTTGGGAAGGATAAAGCATTGTTACTTTTTAGGAATGCAGCTGGGATTAACATAATGTGATTCACAAGGGATGCCCAGGAGAAAAACACCAGCTCTGAAATCAAATGGGACACTGCACCTGCAGTGTGATTGCAGGAAGTCTATTGTTCTGAACTGATCCTTTTCCAGGAATCTTATCTTCTGATAATAGTCCATAAGGGTCCTCACATTATATACCAATAGGACATCTGGGTTGTGCTGGCAGCTTCTTTTCTACCACCAGCATTATGAGGCACAAAGACCCTAGGAGCTGCCCAGGCTTAAAGCTTAAAGTTGCTTCCTGGACATATTTACTTAAGAGCAGACATAGGCAGACAGACATAGAATTTATTCAAGTTCTTCTTATGAAGGTGACAAGCACAACTTTCCTTTCTCATGAAAGGAGAAAACAGAAAAGGTCACTGAGGAAGCATCAGGGACATCATATTCAGCATCATACCCATAAGAAGTATTACCTAGAAAAGAGGCTCAAAGACTAATAAACTATTAAAGAATAAGTCTAAAGAGCTTTTAAGACAGTATATAGAAGAATATAATTTTCCTTCCATTTCTATATGTTGATTTGAACCTTCTATAGTAGGGTTCATAGGTATTAGATATTTTTAAATTCTACTATTGTCCACAAATTGCTATGATTATCATACAGACCTTATAAAGTAAGGTCAAATAAAGTCAAGTTACACCTCACACGTGTGCGCTGTAACCACAGTATCCTGCTTACTGTGCAGAAACACCATCCCTCCCTGCCATAATGATCTGTCACCAGCTGTGTCTTTCTCTACCCATACACTGCAGGTAGACCCTGGAGCAAGGTCAATGGGGACAGACAGTCCAGTGGTTCCTTCTTTCTCAGCAGGTTTTCAGACAGGATAAGTGCTGAATTGCACCTTTTCTTAAGGGAGTGGAGAAGAAAATAAAACAAAACATAAAAGGACAAGAAAACTCATCCTGAGCTTGAATATATTCTCTGACTGAAAACTTATCTTTAGACATTCAGCACACAGGACTATGCTGCTGGATATGTTGTACCTATGTAAACACATACATATGAACCAAGCTGCGCTGCTTTCTGTGCCCCATCAGCGCCAGCCCACACAGCTGGATATAGTTGATGTGGTCATGTGTGTGTTTATACACATCCCAACCTATTACTCATATTCTGGCCAGCTGCAAGGTTCACCTGTGTGATTGATTTATATGCTGTTGAAACCTATAACAGTAACTAAGGGAGAAGTACCAAAACAAAAGTTCTAATCACAGCTGGGTTGAGTGGATGCTGCTGCCATCCTCTCATGTGCTGAGAGATTTTTCAATAAGTTAGTGATGATTTAGCAAGATAGAAGGGACCGTGTAAAGAAAGAGAAACATTGCAGGACCTGATTGCATACTGCTCAAGATTGGAGGCAGCTGACATTTGCAAATTATAAGTGATGAATGAACATTTTCCCCTTGTGATGGACTGGGGTAAGACTTACTCTCTCCCTGTCACTTAAAAAAAATGGTGTTGCAATACCATGGCTTACACCTCCTACACAGGTTATACACCTCCTACTCTGTAGGTAGGATGGGACACAGCAGTACTGTAACATTGCACATGATTTTCTTTCAGGCTAGTGGGGTTCATGTGCTTCATGCGCCTCTAGTCCTCATCTGTAACAATCCACTGAAACTGATGTGTTGCCCAGTATGACTCATATTACATTACTATTAAAGGAATCTTAGCACAGGAATCTCTGTCTCTAAGGTCCTGGCTGGCTGGTGAAACAGACTTTATTTTGAAGAGCAAAGGAAGAGCTCTTCTTCAAACATTCAGTGGACTACATATGTACCTGAGCTGGTGATACATCTTTGTATCATCAAGCATCATGCAGGTTTGATGCATTTTAGAAAAATTACATACCATTACAATAATTACATTAAAGTTTTCACTTTAATTTCAGAAAATATGCTTGTGATTTTCCCTGAAGGTAGACATTTTGTATCTGACTATGAACTGTCAGGTTTCTCAGCAGTGAAAATGCTTTTAAAAACTAATACAGCAAAAATGCCAAGAACTAATGGTTTTGTGAAGATGAACTAAACTTTCTCCTTAGCTCACTACACTGCCCTCCCTTGTCCTTGTTCACATTCAAATCTTGGAATATCCTTCTCACAGGTGGAAGGTCATGTTAAAATGCTCTCTGCTATGTTATTGAAAAACGTGAAGGACATCCATGGGCCCTGATGGGATGCACCGCAGAGTTCTGCGAGAGCTGGCAGAAGTCGTGGCTAAGCCACTCTCCATCATCTTTGAAAAATCCTGGAGAACAGGGGAGGTGCCAGAGGACTGGAAGAAGGCCAATGTCACGCCAGTCTTCAAAAAAGGCAAGAAGGAGGACCCGGGCAACTACAGGCCGGTCAGCCTCACCTCCGTACCCGGAAAAGTGATGGAACGGCTCATACTGGCCGTTGTCTCCAGGCATGTGGAGGACAAGAAGGTGCTCAGGACTAGTCAGCATGGATTCACCAAGGGGAAATCATACTTGACTAATCTGATAGCCTTCTATGATGGGATGACTGGCTGGATAGATGAAGGGAGAGCGGTGGATGTCATCTACCTTGACTTCACCAAGGCTTTTGACACCGTCCCTCACAACATCCCCCTGGACAAGCTCCGGAGGTGTGGGCTGGATGAGTGGTCGGTGAGGTGGATTGGGAATTGGTTAGATGGCAGAGCTCAGAGGGTGGTGATCAGCGGTGCTGAGTCTAGTTGGAGGCCTGTGTTGAGCGGAGGCCCCCAGGGGTCAGTCCTCGGTCCAGTCCTGTTCAATTTATTCATCAACGATCTGGATGAAGGCACAGAGTGCTCCCTCAGCAAGTTTGCAGAAGATACGAAGCTGGGAGGAGTAGCGGATAGTCCAGAGGGCTGTGCTGCCATCCAGAGGGACCTGGACAGACTAGACAACTGGGCAGTCAAAAACCTCATGAAATTCAACAAGGCCAAGTGCACGGTCCTGCACCTGGGGAGAAATAACCCCAGACACCAGTACAGGCTGGGGACCGACCTGCTGGAGAGCAGCTCTGCTGAGAAGGACCTGGGCGTCATGGTGGACGACAGGTTGACCATGAGGCAGCAGTGTGCCCTCGTGGCCAAGAAGGCCAATGGCATCCTGGGATGCATTAAGAGGAACATCTCCAGCAGGTCGAGGGAGGTGATCCTGCCCCTCTACTCAACCCTGGTGAGGCCACATCTGGAGTACTGTGTCCAGTTCTGGGCCCCACAGTACAAGAGGGATGTGGAGCTGCTGGAGAGAGTCCAGCGCAGGGCCACGAGGATGATCAGGGGCCTGGAACATCTGCCCTATGAGGAGAGGCTGAGGGAGCTGGGCCTGTTCAGCCTGGAGAAGAGAAGGCTGAGAGGGGACCTGATCTGTGTCTATAAGTGCCTCAAGGGAGGCAATGAGGAGGATGGGGCTGGCCTCTTTTCACTGGTGGTCACTGACAGAACCAGAGGAAATGGCCACAAACCGAAGCATAAAAAGTTCCATGGGAACTTAAGGAAGAACTTCTTGACAGTGAGGGTGACAGAGATCATCAAGACCCACTTCGATGCAGTCCTGTGCCACGTGCTCTAGGTGGCGCTGCGTCTGCAGGGGGGTTGCACTAGATGCCCTCTAGAGGTCCCTTCCAACCTTAGGCATTCTATGACATTCTCTGTCTGATAGAGGCCACAGTGTCACTTTGGTTAATGATGACTGTGCCATATTATATTTAAAGTACTGTACAAAGTACATACATGTTTCATAAAATACAGACAATGTACATACAGGATCATCACAAGTAAGATGCTACCTTCTCTCCCAATTTGTTGTTAGTAGTGGTGAACTGTTCAAGTTATAGGTCAGACTCTGCTGACAGATTTATTTCACAAAAGTATCAAAACTATGTTTTTTTAAACTTACTAAAAAGGCAAATAAAGCAAAACTATAGGATGTAGAAATCTAACTTGCATTGTTCAAAAGATTTTATGTAGTTAAGTGACATTTTTTAAAAGGTTCACCCTGCTCTGTCCATAAAATGCTGTTATTTTAGGAAGCAACAGCTTGTCAGGTACGTATGCCGCTGCATTCTTTGCCTCCTGTAGCATATTAAGAGTAGAATCAAGAGTAAGCCCTTTCTTAAAAGCAAATGAAACAAGTAGCAACAAGGTAAGCTTCCAGGAACTGATAAACTACTGAATCAGAAGAGAAAGCAAGAGAGAATAAAAATAAAATAAAAAAAAACCACTTTGAAAACAAAGAGATAAAATATATCTATACTCTATCCCAGTTATTTTAACATTTTCATTAAAGAAATACACCATATACCTGTATATATGCACCTCAGTGTATAGAAAGAAATACAAACATTTACAGATATACAGGCATCCCTGTGCATGTGGAAAGAAAGAGTGAGGGGTGAGGAAGACGCCTTATGATCCTGGGGTGTTGAGCCTGGACGTACAAAATCTGTGTGGCTGCGAGTCCCAAGCGCGGCAGCCCTAGAGGGGATGTTCCCACAGCAGGAACTGCCAGGGCTGCCTTTCTGGCTGGACACAGCGCGGACAGCCCTCGTGCTGGGCAGTGGGGACATGGGAGCCTGTGCCTGCCATGGACCTGCTGTGAACCCGCTGGAGTTTCATGGAAGTGTCTTTACCTTAACTTATTGTTGAGCATTGTAGGTCATACAAAGCAGAAAAGGGGAAAAAGTTGAGGATGGGAAGGAAAATGGGAAAAGCTAGTGATTTCCAGCATTTTGTGTTTATTTTTCACATAGACATGAATATTTCAAATAAGTGAGAGAAGGATGCTTGTAGTCTATCAAGGGAAGTGCAGTGTAAGTTGTGAAGTGTAAGATATAGAAGACTTGTCATCACTTGGGGGAGTTATCCATAACGTTGTTTGTGGGTATCATTTGATCAATGAATACCAGAATTAATCTTCTTATTGCAGTCAGGTAATACTGCTTGATAGTCTTCTCCAGATGTCCTACTACCTTTCTAGGCTGTGATAGATTGCTTCATCTCCTGTCCTAGTCTGTACTGCTCTTGCCTCCTACCTTCATCTTACCTCCTCCTCCTCCCACCACACAGCCGTTTCCATTTGGCTTTCACAGAAGTCATTCATTGTATCAGCAGCTCCCTTTTAATCATAGCACTGCCTCCATCTGAACCAGCTAGTTAAATGACTGACGGTCCATTAAGTGAATTATTTCAAGCTCTCGCCCCTTTCACAAATCTGCTCCTAAAGCAACACAGCCAGTAATAAATTTGAAGCACCTCTCAATATGGTGAGGGAAGCAGACTGCACTTTACAACTAGCAATTAGCCTTAGGGCTTCAGGTATTTTTCTTCTCTCACTGCAACTGAACTTTCAGGATGTGCTGGGAAAATAGCCTGAAAAAAAAAAAAAAAAGGAAAATACAGCCTTGTCCAAAATGCCTTGTTTGGTGCCTGACTGTCAGCTTGTCCTACTCTCTCCTCTGACTTATGGCATCCTAACATATCATAATATTTAGTAATGTTTCCTACCACAGCAGTAATGGGGCTTTCTGGAAAATATGGTCCAGCAAGGGCAACTTTCAGATATCCTCACTACTACCTCCACAAACTTGTTATCTCTTTCTCCTCACTTAGGGTCATGGAGACCTTTGGAAAATGTAGAAGGTGCAGAAGAGAGGGAGGTATGAAGTGCATTTTGAGTACTAAATTACCCTATAATTTTATCTTAATAAATAACAGTATTTCTGTGTTGTGATGGCAATCAGAACAACACCTAGAAGTATGTGAAATAAAATTCTCACTAGCAGCATCATGTCCTGTAGTTAAGCAGTCTGGTCTCAAACAGTAGGATTCAGGCAGAATCAGAGACAAGTTTGCTACCTATTCAATAATTACGTGCAATAAGCAATGTTTAGATTACTACTTTGGATTCTTTCTCTTTAGATCAGCATTCTAATTTGTCACATTTTTTTCATTTTCTTCTTTTTTTTTACCAGATTTTTTTATTTTTTAACCAACTTTTATTATACCAACCTTCTGTCAGCCTTCTCCCTCTCCCCTCCCACTTTGTCTTTTCTCCTCTCCAGGATTATGCAGGTGAATTGCCTTATCTCTCTTTCAGCTATATCCTACTTAGTCCTTCTCTGTTTCTTTTCCCAGCTCTATTCATATGCTTTGTGATACAGCTTTTATCAGCCTCACACGTACTGTTGCTATTGCTTGTTTTCAATCATCTGTTTATATGTCATCAAGTACAGCATGTGCTCTTGGCAGAACATCTGCAATTACTAGATAGTTTCTCCTCTAAAAATGTAGGGTGTTACCAACAGTGATATAATTGAACTGAGCTATATCTGGACTGTAATTCAGTCTTCCCTTGTGACAGAGGCTATAGGGAACAAAAGCAACATGGCCCTGCACAGTGCACTGAAAGAAGAGGTGATGATTTCCTAGCAAGACTTAACCAAATGTAGACTGGACATAATGTGTTATAACTATTGAGCTTTACTGTTACTAGAGAAAAAGTTGCCTGCATACTGGGCTTTGTGGTTCTTTGTTATGGAAGAAAGGATGCTTAAGAGAAGTGGGTTAATAACTTTAAGGGTTATTTTTCTCATTTGCCAGTGGTTTACTTTTTGCCAGTGATTTGCTTTGAGGGATATTGCTCAGAAGACTTTCAAACTCAAATCAAGTTCTTACACAATACAAGTTCTTGTCTAATCATACTGGAAGTTGGTAGCAATGATCACTTTTATTTATAAATAGGATCATTTTTTTTTCATCTTTTTCAGTTTATCACCTACTACAGAATAGGCAGTAGGATTCTGTAATTTGTCAGTATATCTTAGCTGACAGCTGTAGATATCATGCCTTTTTACAGCGCATAACGAAATAAATATATATCAGCTGTGCAAAGGCAGACCAGTCCAAGGTGTTCAGCATCAAAGCAGTTTCAGGGTTCAGACATAGCATTCTCCCATTAAATGATTTTCTCAGGTTACCCTTGTGACTGAAAGATAATCAGACTAACATGGAGTCAGACATATTTCAAGCTTTGAGATGCTGTTGGCCAATAGCACAGAGTCAGGGAGCTTGGAGCTGTCGTGAGTTTCAGTGCATGTAGAAATAGTTCATATTTAATTATACGGATATATACTTACAATGCATGAATCACCGCTTTGACTAAGTGACGTGACTGAAGTGATGAAGTCCTTGAGTCTGACAGTAAAGTACATGTGCTTCATGTACATTTACCCACTGAGCATTTGTTTTAAGAACTGAAAAAGGATAAGACAGAAGTGGTAACTTTGAGGCAATTTTTGAGAAAAAGCACTGCATTCCTTTTCATCAACTATCACAAGACATTACAAAATGAGCTGCCGGTCATCTGCCTGATCAGGAGTTCATGTAAATGAGGGATAATTCCTAGAGAATACCTCCTGTGACTGTCATTGCAGCTGTGTTTCATCTGGGATTATATCATTCAAAAATATCAGATAATGCTGAGCTATTATAGAGCCTTCATTTGTGAAACAGAGGAGTTGAGCTAGAAAAAAAGAGGAAATTGATTGCTCACATAACTACATTGAGGAATTGTTTCACTTCATTTTTAAACTGTGTTTTATCATCCCTGCTTGAGCACAACAGTGGCAGTGGGGCACACAAGTGGTAGCTCGGGAGTGCTTTATTTTTCCACAGGAAAACTTCATGAGTAAGTTCCACAGGTCAAGTGATCTACAGCAGACTTTTCTAAGATTTGCCTGGCTGCCCATATTTATGATTTATACCGGTTTAGCCCACAGATCTGCAGCAAGATTTCTTCTATTGCTGTCTGGATACAGGTTCTGATTCTTCCAGGTCTGAGAGAGCTTCCAGATGGCTTTAAAGATTTTACATCTCCTTGTCATTAACTGTAATTGATTAGACTTCTTTTTCTGACACATTCATGGTCAGCTCCAGCACATCTTTCCTCTTATGCAAAGATTTTTCTCCCCTTATTTCTGTTAGAAATCATAAATGGCAGGTGTGGGAGTAAAGAGCTTCCTCCATGAACTCAACCCTTCCCACTACTACCTAGATCTCTTGAGCTTTAAGAAACCTTGGTTTCTATATCTGTCTTTCCATCTTCTTTTTCACTAACCTCCTGCTCCTTAGGACTCCAACAGAATTCAAGGATTTATTATCACCTATCCTCAGTCCTCTCTTCATGGATCCTTTTGCTTTCTCCATTCACAGTGGTTGAAAGTGGTTGCACAGTTTCCAGCTGTCACCATGCTGCAGTTTTGTTTTCTGCAAGGAGAGACATATTTCTCCACCTCTGTAGCACTTAAGTATATATTCATGTTTGTTTCTCAATAGTTGCACTTTCTGCTCTAGCTTTCTTTTTGCCTGTTAATTTTATCAATTTCTGGCCAAGACAAAACAATTTTGTCAGCTCACCTTTGTCCTTACCACTCCAATCTCCTCCTCTTCTTTCACCCATTTAATGCTTCTCACATAGCAATTATAGCTCTAACTAGATTCAAGAAACACTGAAGCACAGCAGACTGGAAGGACTGCAGTTCACTGCTGACTTCACAAACAAGACTGCTGCACCTATGTATGTATGTATGTGTGTGTGTATCTGTGTCTGTATGTCTCTGTGCGTGTATATAGGTATGTATATAATACCTCAGCATCATCTGCTGTCTTCAGGACAATGATTTGGTTATGATCCAGTCACCCAATGTATCATCTGAAAGGCAGCTTTATAATCCTTTCCCTTCCTTGGTAGAAGAACATTTTTATTACTATCCAAAATTTCAATTTATAGATATCGTATTGTTAGAGGAGCTGGCTTCTTCTCAAGTTGCAGCTATTATCTTCTACTTAGATAAAACTACACTTTTGGATCCTCAATAGGTAAAACAAACCCACATTGCATATTCTGAACTGTGGACTTAATAATCAAAATATACCAAATAGTCACTCACACAGAATAATGTTGAAAATCTGGAACATTTTCTTGCTGCTCTATGTTCCTCAGTAGGGGCTAATTTCAGTCCCAGCAGAGACTACAATTCACTGGGAAATGAACTGTTGCTCATCGCCGACACGCTACAAACCA
The DNA here is from genome assembly GCA_013389825.1 of Crypturellus undulatus. Classification (NCBI taxonomy): domain Eukaryota; kingdom Metazoa; phylum Chordata; class Aves; order Tinamiformes; family Tinamidae; genus Crypturellus; species Crypturellus undulatus. Next base: position 593,398 of record VWPW01031458.1, on the reverse strand, counting down.
GTTACGTTCCAATTGTCTTCCTGCTGCTGCTTTTACTCATGAAGTGGTCCCAGTGGGGTTGCTCACGAGAAAGGTGTTTCTCAGTCATAGAAGACAGGGTCATGCTTTTAGTTAGGTAGTATAGGAGATCTACCTCGTACAGCTTCTCAAGACAAGGCATTCTAGACAGACATCAATAATAGCAGCAGTAATAATAATAATAACCCTGATGACAATTTAGCTGCTAAAGCTAGCAGTGTGCTCAGCGGTGAATGCCAATTATTGCCAGCCTTTGAAATAACAATGAAAAAGTGCAGAGGAGATCTCCTTGTTCTCTGCTCCTTTTCATTTTTAATGCTATTCAAGAGATGCAGAAATGGCTTTGTTAGAGGAAAAAAAAAAGTGTACTAAGTGTTCAAAGCAGGTACAAGGAGCTCTGGTCTGCCTAGCCCTTTTTCTCTCCTTGTTCTAGACTCACTCAAGCAAAACACTACAGTGAAAGAGGTTTTTTGTTAGCTCTGCAGTTTGACACCTCAGTGTCCCAAGTCTACTTGGACCCCTAACCTGTTGCAATCACTCAGAGCTCTCATTCTGCAGATCATCTCAGCTTGAATGTTACCTTGCTCTACAGCAACGCTTTTTGTCCTCCATGGAAACCTTTTGATTGAGCTTCTTTTCTAAATTAGAATAAAATATCCTACATTTTTAACCCCTGACGCCATAGAAGCAGTGTGAATATCTGAGGAAGGCAGCCACCAGACACCCTGAAGCTTCCCACCCTTGCTGTTCCTCAGACAGGCTGCTAGACGAATCAAATTCAGGAAAGACTAAGACAACCACAAAGGATCACCTTCATAAAAGAAGTTTGCTCATTATGAGTATTAACAGTAGAAATGTGTAGCAGCAAGAAAATGATTGCTTAGTTGAGAGTCACACGACAAGCTAATGACAGGAAAAAAAGAATGTGATATGAGGATGTATCTCTCACTACAAGTAGTTCTTCACTTAAGAGCATTTCTAATTCATGACAGATCCTCACTCTCTAAACTAATACATAAATTAAGATCTTAATTTTTTCTGCCACTCTGCATATGCTTCCTCTCATTTGATGTACTTTTTAATAAACAAATTTCCTCAGCCCCGTCCTCTGTAAAAGAAAGAAGAAAGCAGCAGATCCTTTGTCCCCCCAAAGGAGCTGTATCTTTGTTAACACAACCTTACGTTGTCCCCCTGAATAATGTAAAATTTGTTTTGTTGTGCCCTGCAGGGCTTCTGTGTCCCCAGAATCCTAAGGCAATGGCAGTGCCGAGCTGGCACACTGTAGCAGAAATGTCATTTTTTAATTATGTGGTTCTGAGGGGAATCTATTATCTACTGCTGAGATGCTGAAATCAGACGATTTATCTCCAAGGCAGCTCTGTCTACAATCTAGAATATATATCTCTTGTCACTGCAGGAAACAGAATGAAAGGATGTTTTTATTTCTGTTGCCTTATGTTTATAAATTTATTATTTTAAGATTTTGCATTTGTGTTGGGGGGATGAGGGCAGAAAAAAAGGTGGAAGATGGAGAAAAGTTAAGTTCTAATTCTTTGCCAGGATCTTTCTTCTCTTGATCTCCCTTGAAAGTCACCCAAGGTCAGAAGGGATCTAGCTGCCCTTCATTCATTTACATCCTGAAGAGCTCATGTGACAAGGGTTACTAGCCTGGACATTAGTTACTGTGCTGGGGACTCAGAGCACCAGAGTGCTGAGAACACTGTACAAGTGAAGAGCATCAACAAATCGGTCAGGCAACCTGTTTACTTTAATTAACATAAATGCTAACCGCTGCTTGACATTTCAGGCTAGATGTCTACAATAATTTGAAAGCACTTTTATTTCTCACACACTAGGTATTTTCATTTAAATGTAAACTAATATACCGACCAGCTTATTCACAATGATTCTGAATTATTGCTGTTTCTCCCCTAAGGTATCAAAGCAAATGAAAGAGTTTAGTCCATGTTCTTTTTTTATCTGCAAAATTCATCACACAAACCACTTTGTGAAGGAGGATCAGAGCTGCCAGCAATTCATATCTATTAACAAAAAGGTACGTTCCAAGTGCTTTTAAAACAATTCTGCTTAGATATATTTTAAATTAATAGTCATTTTCTAGGTCTTATGAAAGTTTATCAAAAGGGGGGAGACATACAGAAGAGAAAGAAATGTTGGAATATCCCCAGCCAAAATTGTAATAGTTGCATTGCCCTCTAGTGCATGCATGACAACATGACGCTTAAAAAAAATAAAAAAATAAAAAAATAAAAACCACTCCACTCATTTCATTATTGAAATGAAACCTTTAATGTCATTTGATGGTTTGCTGCATTTAAATTTTAGAGGAACATTATAAACAGTTTGTTCTTTGCAATACATGACAAATTCTTGCATCTCACAATCCCTTCTGGCAAATCTGAGAAGCATCAATTTACTTTGTATTTCTAGCAGAAATGTTCTGCATATTCTCTCAAAACACAGAATAATATTCAAAACAGCCTCATTCTTGAAAAAAACAGTCCCTGAAATCCACCTGAAGTACATAATGTTTATATCAGAATGTACCTAAAGATAAGTATTCAAGAGTATGTCATTAGTCTGTACACAGAGAAGTGCATCGCTGCTTCTCCCACACACAGAAAGATCAGCATATAGTAAAGCACAGGCACAGGTAGAGTGGAGTTGAGGTGGACATAAAAAATGCATACCAAGATGAAAGTTATTGTAAAACACCGTAGACAAACATTTGAAAGGCTATGGGTATACTGTGATGAAAAAAAATAAGAACAACTGCTAAGCTGTAAGACCTCTTTTTAAGTTTCTGGTCAACTGATAGTGGACTATCTAGTCCCAGCTATTATATATAGTTCTGTTAGTGACATAGGTTGTAGTAGAACCAAATTAAGTCTGGTATCACATTAAACTAACATGAAAAAAAAATTTCTATTTGTAATAAGAGTCTGAACAAAGTAAAATATTTTACCATTTATTTAAGAGAAAAAAACCAACAGGTTACAGAGAGGGATATTTTAGAAATGTACCTGCATAATATGCTACTATTAAATTTTATGTACTAAAGTATAGACAGTGTTTTTGTGCTTGAGGGATTTGATGGTCTAATATCAATATCTTTTTTTCTGCACAGTCCTTCAGAATACAATATTTTTAGAGACTTTTTTGTTCCGGTTTGTAAGGTACCATCAAGCAACTTGTTAACTCTCCACAAAGAACATGGGGAGAAATTACAGTACTTCCCATTCCCAGAGTTTCAAGACTTTCACTTTCAAAGCCAAGGCTACCCAACAGGTATAATTATATCTGTTATAAGTTTTCAGATGATGGGCTGAAGTTTACACTCTTGGATATGCAAGATAGCCATGTGCTTGAGTAGCTATGCTGCTCTCCCATGCAACACCGGAGTATATGTATTTGGTTAGCACCAACACAGTCTCTAGGTTCACTTGTAGAATCCCCAGAGCCTGGATAAGATTGAAATTTGAACAGCAGAGGAAGAGAAAAGGGTAGCATAAAGATACATGGCTATAACTGCATCATAGTAGTGGAAAAGCATCTACCATGCTTGTGTTAGTGAAAGCACAGCTGCTGAGGGAACTTGTAAAGCAAATCTGTGCCCACCGTTATCCAGCATGTAATGCAGTTTTACCACTATATAGTCAAGAAAAAGATATACATATATACCCCATTCTAATAATCTCTAGCTACATTTTAGGAGCAATACGTGATGCAGATGATCTACATTTTTAGATAGGCTGAAGAATTGCTCCTCTTGTGAATGGATTCTTAGTTTCATTTCCCATTTATGAAGTTTCACCTCCTTTTGTGTGTTACTCAGCCAGAAGCAGCATGGCTGTCACTGAAGCAGGATCTAACCACTTTTCTAACTATCTTGCTCAGTAATTTCCCCCCTCTGCTTGGAAGGGCTGTACACTGCAATACCACTGGGAGAATCCAGTCTTGATCTTTTTTTCTGGATAATTAAAGAAATTTAGTTTTCTGAACTCACTTTATTTCTTGCATCTCTACTAAATTCCTTTAAAGCACAGAGTGTTTACATCAATGAAGCAGAAACTCAGTGCAGTTAGGAGACCAGGTAGAAAGTGCTCTAAAAATCTGATTAAAATATCTAATGTCATAGTTTAATAACCTGAGATGAATATATTTTATTGATGGAGCACCCAGAGTATTTTTATGCCTTACATGGCTGATTAGGTATATGATCACAACTAAGCTGCTGGCTTTTGATTCCTCTGTTTTTCTTTCAAACTCTCAAAACATTAGAGTTCCTTTCCTTTCCATTCCAATCTTGGACAAAGGGTCAAAACATTCAGCTATGTCAAGGGAAATATTATGTCTAATTCAGGTATTTAACTTCAACTTCTAATGTAAGTTAGACTTCTCGTCCCCATCTAGAAAAGACAAGCACTTTCATTGAAATTGTCATTTCTTCCACATCAAGTTACTATAAGGTGAGCATGAAGTTTCCTCTGCTGCTTCTTGATTTTTTTCACTATTAGCTGATTCTTTCCCTTCCTAATTCTCAAAACTCAATTTATGGGTCCTAACCCAGTTTTCAGACTTTATCTTTGTAAAAGGTTTTGAGGATCTTCTATCGGAAGTCCACATGCCTTAATTATTCTTCCCATGAAAGTAAAACATTGACTTAATGCTGCTGCTGCTGAAGATAAAGGAAGTTTATTAGAATGAGTGTATTTCCCTCTAAAACTTTGGTTTTGTTCTACTGTTATTTCTAATTGATACACATTTTTCCAATATATTTTTTTGGTTAACTCTACAGTACACATCAGAGACAAAATATACTTTCCTATAGCGCATTTTGGGAATGTAAATCAAGAATGTTTTTCATTATTCTTTTGTTTGAAAGAGTGGGTTTAATTTGAAAATGTAATGTATCTGTAGGAAAAGCTCTTGACTGAAATGACTGAAGATACTCTCCTATTCTCATCACTTAGTCATCGAAAGAAATCCTTAAACTAAGGACATGAAATGATGAAGACTTTTCAGGCTTTACCAACCTGGAATGTCTGGCCAGGAGTGTGCAAAGCTTGAGAGTCTGCATTTTCTCCACATGCCATGAGATACAATGTCCTGTACCACTTATCATACCTCGTATTAGCCCCGTTCTTAAAGGAACCTGACAACATAGAGTTTCTTGCAGCCCTGGGCACACTTATATTACACTCTCACAGCACTACCTGCTGATGCAAATTTAAGATTCATGATCATGCCAAGCCCATAATTCTTTAAAAATATTATTAAAAGATAAACAAAAAAGGAAGGCAGGATGCTTTTTACTGGCCTCAGCATTGGTGTATATGATCGCAAATTGATGCTCTGATAAAGTCATTTGATTTATTAGACCTTTCCCAGATCATATTCCATGTAAAATTCCCATTCAAAGAAGGATCATACACTATAAGATTAATGTCCGTCCTTAAACGATGCATGGTGTAACATGCCACTGGTTAATGTGCTATTCCATGTAACACTGATAGCAAACACCGTTAGCCCTCCCAGGAAATCTAGATTTGTGCCAGCCATCCCCACTAGGGTGAATTTCACTCTAAATTCTGCTAACTGGCTTTATTTAGGAATAGTTTAGAAGACAGGTTCCCTTAGGTGTTATCACATGTAAGACAGAATGAAAGTTTATGTAATGAGAACAGCAAAACAAATGTGATATACTTTACCAGTGGCTCAGTGTTGTCTCTTCTTCAAAATGCTGCTCTGTAGCAAATGTGCGATCAAGTAAATGGAACAGTACAGAGAAGGGAAATGTAAACTGAAAGTTTTATTGCAGTGATTGATTCTAGCTTTGCTAACCAAAATCAAAAGGGCTTGGTATGAGATTGGCCTTAGGCTAGGATTTTTTTTTCATTGAAAAATACCAACCTTGGAATTCATCAAAGATTCTTGAAACTCTCAGTTGAACTCATGTTGCAAAGTATGTTCCTGGTGAGATCATGCTTGACAAAAGCTAATGAAAAGATATAAAAGGTAAGAATAGATACAGTACACGGCAGGTCATACAATAAAAAGATCTATACTACAGACATTAGAATTTTTTTATATCTCATAGGTGCTGGTACCTAATCCTAAGGTAGCATTGAGGAAGTATAGTCATAACTGGATTAACATTCTCAAATAAATGTTGCATGCTGATTTTACAGAGAAAGTTAGGTCCTCACAATCAGGAGGAGCCATGTCGGCTTATATTAGCTGAAAACCTGATCCTAGGTGTTTACACACCAGATCCAGTTGATAAAAAGAAGACATAAAAAAATACAGTAAACATCAGTCAGTCTAGTTTTGTGAAGCTATTCATGATTTTCATTGGAGACGTAAATTTCCATGGAAGTGTGTATGTTAGACTCCACTCTCAATTTTGCTCTTAGTCGTGGACAAACTCACCTTCTCAAAATAAGACTTTTCATCTCTCAAACTCCTACATACTGCCAGTGACATCTAATTATTCCAATCTCACAAAGATGATGGAAAAACAAAAGAGAGCATAGGTCATGCAGAAAAAAAAAATAATTTGGTTTGAGATCTTCTTTTCATTCTCTTTCTGTATTTCTGCCATTCTGAGAACCTGACAATTGCACGCTCATTACTATATAGAGACACCATATAGCACTGTGACTGTGCCCCACACAAGCACAGTCAAAATCTACAGTGCAGGGACACTACACTGACCCTAAAAGAGATCAGCCTTTTCTTCTTCTTTTTTTTTTTTTTTTTTTTTTTTGACTCCTTGGTACATAATGCAAAACACAGATTATTTCAATGATTTTCTTACAGAAATGGAAATCTTTTGCCAGCTGCCTTAAAAAATCAAGTTCCTCAGGTTTCCCAGATAGTTAAAGTTAACCTCACGGTTACTGTTCACCTCTCTCACCTGTCAGATGTATAGGTGTACAGATTTCCAAAACCTGAAGACTTCCTATTTTAGACAGCACAAGGAATATACCAAGCTTGAGAAAATAATAAGCACCTACATCTGTTTCTTTGCCCTATCTTTTACTCTTGATCATTTCTCAAGCAGCTTACAAGGGACATAAAAATAAACAAGAGTGCATTTTATAAGCACATTAGTACTAAATTTAAGCCAGTAATGTTTCCTCTGCTCAGCAGAGAGGAAAAGGTTTTGCTTGGCTGAGAAGGAATTTCTGCAGAAGCATGTTTTCCAAATGACAACACAAACCCCAAGCGTTTAATGTCTTCCTGGCTTCAGCCTTTCCTAAGAATGTCAATAGAAATTTGACTTCTAACATAAACCAAGGCTGTGACAAAGAATTAAAAATTCTGCTTAAAATGGAACCACTGTTACTCTGTCTTCTGGCAACTACACTTCTATATTAGATTAGTTGCCTCAGGTTATTCGGCATGATTTCCAGCTATTGTAATGATATTTTGAAAAAGGATTAGAAATGAGGAGCTAAGATAACATAGACCAGTCGGATTCTCAGAACACTGGAACAAATTAATTAAAAAGATTATTTGTAATGAACCAAAAATTAATAGGAGATGAATAACATCTGACATGGATTTGTCAGGAACCATTGCAAACTGATCAAAATTCCTTCCACAACCTACTACCCTATTGGAGATATACAGGAAACCATAGATGGCTTATAATTGGGTTTCAATAACCCCCTGCCATCTCTTCACATAGCCATTTGAAAAGTAAGCTGAGAAAATCATCTAAATGACGTTATTAGGCAGATCTCACATGACTTGGAAAACCACTTTCACAAAGCAGCTACTACAAGTAACATGATGTCAGACTGGAAGGAGATATCAAATGGAGCCCTGGACATGCCTGTTCTGATTTTGATGCAACTTAATTTTCTCTTTAATGACTTGCTTGTCTGAAGATAGTCCACTGATTAGGTTTGGAGATGACACACAAGTCAGGAGGGAGGTAAGGAACCACAGAAACAGGATTTGTATTTAAAACGATCTTGACAAAATTGGAAAGAAAAAAAGAGCAAGCATATACATTGATAAGAACAAAGGAGCGTATCCATTAATAAGAACAAATATAATGTTTTACTTTCTAAAGACCAGTAGTAAGAATATGGCTACTTTTTTTCTTCTTACTTTTATTTTCCTTGTATTAACCTTTTTTTCTTTTCCTAGGACATTTTTACTGTTCCATATCTCACCCATTGAAACAATCCTATTCAAACTGACTTGAAATGCACTCAGCTGAACAGAAGTCATTAACATTAATTAATTCCCACTTACCTATTAAGGGCAGGGAAAATCCTCTTTAAATACAAAAAGGCAGAGTAGATTGTAGTAGGCAACAGTCCCTTCTCTCTTATTGGCAGAAAAGATGGTTAAAAAATCCTTGCCTGTCTGAGCTTTGATTGCATCATTTTTTAAAGCTTTTTATTATTATTATGTTTAAGCAGGCATTCAATGGACTCTGAAATGAAAGACGAGGGAAGGAAGGATGAGACCAAGGTATTATTTCAATTATTGTAATTTAAAGTTCTCAGCAAAAGCAATCTGTAAAAACTCATTACCCAGAATAATGGTAAATAGCCTTGACTCTGTATAAAAGGCTGGCATCAGCTTGCCTTACTGACATACTGTCAATTCTATGAGAGAGAGAATTTGAAACCCAGGGTGAGGAGTCATGAGGCTCTAGGTTCCAATTTGAGTGTAACACACTATGTAAATATATCCTAAATTTAAAGACAAAACTCTCAAAGGTTTGTTGTTGTTGTTGGGGTTTTTTAACACAGAATTTTTTTGTGATTTTTTTATTAAAAAATCAGGACCAACTATACCTCAGTGGTTTCTTAGAGATATTTACCCCAGAGCCTTTATAAAAGTCTCAAATGATAGAAGCTCCAAGTTCCCCACATACAATATGTCCAGTGTATAAAAGCTTATACTATTGGGACTTTTTTTCCTTGTCTGACCTGATTCCTCATCTCTGAACTTCAAATTCAGTGTACTAAATCCATTCCACTATTGTAATCAAAAAGAGCTTTTAGATTCTTTCTCTTTTGCATCCTCTATGTTTTCTTTCTCTCCATAATCTTCTGTTCTCAAAGCAAGAAGGCCCAGATTCTCCAATTTTTCTGCATAGGGCATCTTTTCTAAGCTTCAAATTATTCCTGGCTTTTGCACGGGAATGTCTCCTGATCCACAATGTGGTGTCCTATCCTTCAACAAGTGTCTGAAGACACTCGAGCAGAACATTTCATGCATCTTAGAGATAATAATTCTCTTTGTACATTGGAGTATGAAGGTGCCTTTTTCACCAATATCCACAAGTCTACACTGGCCATTTACACTGCTCCCCAGTGTACAATTCTCTTGAGCATTCAGACCATGTGAATGATAAATCACTGCTAGATGTTTTTGGAACAGACCAAATATGAATACCCTTAACAGATTTGGGAGGCCAGCTCAGTGGCCAAGCATCTCAAGGGATCTCTCGAGCAAGCAGTATTGATGAAGATATGCCAATTTTTTTCTCCTCCATCTGGTTCAGTTCCTCAACAATCCCTCACTGTGCTCCTCTGGATATAACACACACATATGGAAATGGAAAGGTATTAGGCTGCCTTCTTTCCTTCTAAGCTCTTCCATTATATAAGGAAAACTTCATAAATTTGATTTACTTATTATATAGTTAAAATATCTTCTAGGTTTTTAGAGTCTCACATAGCTGCTTTGAACTAAACCATGCCTGAAACTCGACAAACACAGCAAGGTAGTTACAACCTGATTGCTTTAAAGAGATGCTTATACATGTGTAGATTTATATGCTTTTTATATGCTTTTTTTTAAATGTCAGATAAGAAAAGGCACAAAACTTTATGAAGTAGAAGTCATTGGCCTGTCTCCCTTTCAAAGACCTCTAATTTGAAGAACTGAGAATTTGGCACAACATATACCAGTTCAGGAAAGAGATCTCATTCAAATTTATGCCCGAAAACATTACTGCAACTTTTTTTTGTGTATATATTTTATAACAGGCATTTCATAAACAAAGAACCTTTTCTGCTATTCTCAGTATTCAGGAGGAAGCTAAACAACCTCCAGCATTTTATCAAAAAATGTTATTGCCCCAGTGTCTTGGTCAGTACTCCTGCTCTAAAGAAGTTAATGTCAGCAGCAAAAATGAACTACCTGAACTCATTAAACTGTTTATTATGTTTAGTATAATCCCCACAAAGCCAGAAGCTTATTTCTCTAGAAAGATCTCTGAGGTACTTTCTTGTAGGAAAAAAGACTACAAATTCAAGTTCTCAGATTTAGTAATTTCTTCCTCCTTTCCTAAGCTCTTACAACCTATGATGGACTATATGCAAAAACACAAAACTTTTCATCATTATTTCTACTGGTATAAAATTAAGATACCTTTGTTGATACCTTTGTTGATCCTGTGTAGGATTCTAAAATTAAAACTCCTTCTATTAAATTAATGTAGAGCTCACTATAAATAAATGAATAAATAAAACAATTCAATGCAGATTTTCATTTATTATCTTGATCTCACTAAGAACAGGTATCATACCTCTCTGATATGGAGTTTCTCACTCTGAGCTTAAAATCTGTGTGAATTAGGATCAGAACTTGTTTCTAATGTTCCTGGTTTAACTGAAAGGTAAATTGATAATTAAGGGGAAGTTGTGGAGTGATCCTGCAGATCTATGGTTGGAGTTGGGGGTCCGTGGCAGGGCAGGGATGGTGTGGGCTGGAGTTGGCCTACCCTGGTGTCATGGGGCAGCGAGTGATGGCGCTGGGCTGGACCACAGTTGGGACCAGGGCTGGGCAGGAGAAGGCCACAAGGACCTGGATGACAGTAGCTCAAAGCTGAGGGCAGAAAGTCTTGAAAATAAAAGATCACGTTTGAACTTTGCCAGTATTAGCAAAGCTTCAGCACAGAGCCAGTCTCTCTGAGATGCACCTTAATTTATATTTTTAGGACAAAGGAAAAAAAAAAAAAACACATACAACAAAGTTTTCCCTATTACTGAAGTACAATGTATCCTAGCAGCTCCAGAGAGGTCAAAATTCATGATGAATGTCAGGAAATCTTACTGCTATATAGCAACAGTACATCAGTAAATTAGTGTGAATGATCTCCATGTTCATTTGCCATTGTGAGAGATCCTCAATACTTATTTATCTGAAGGAATATCAGGACAGTTTTCATTCAGTTTGAGTCTTAGCTTTACATTCTGTTCCTGGAATGTTGTTTATCTCCGTATGAATGTAATAATTAAGATTTCTTTACGGCCCAGACTCCTGTTTCTGAAGCAGTAAAATGACAGCATTGAAGGGACTTCATACAAGAAAAAAACATGCGTTGTTGTTCCCTGCATTTTGGGTTTCATTCACAAGAATAAACAGTCTTTGTGTGTGCATGCAAATTTGTTCTGAAAAAAAGAATCTGTATTTTCATTCTATTGCTTCAAAGAAGGAAAAACAAAATGGGCTGTAAGCAGTTGATAAGACATTTGTTACAACGCAATTGTTGGTGTACCTTTAAATCCTTTATTTTTCCTGTCACCTATCAATTTATGGGCAAATTACACAGATTGCTCTAGAATCTATGTTATTTTTGGACTTCTAAACATAATAGCAGTGGGAAGGAACAGTGTGTCAAGTCCCTGAGCCAAGGACTGCTGCCAGTGGTGCATGACAGCATCCTCCTCGGGCCTGTGTTGAACACTGGTCAGCTGCTTCAGAGGCCAGTGCCATCCCGCTCCTACGAGGGCAGCTCTCTCCAGCCATGGCTACATGGAGGCAGGATGATTAAATCCACTCCAGCCTAGCTGGTGCCACAGATTGGGACATGAGCTGCCTGTGGCCTGAGGCCCAGCTTTGTGCTCTTCAGTCTTCCTCACACAAGCCTTGAGGGGCTGTAAGCAAGTCAGCAAGAAAAGTAAAAACAGAGAGGGAGGAGTGAAAAATAGCAGCTTGAGAAAGCAAGAAAGAAATACTGACACGAAAAGGTGTCAGGCAGAAAAGAGGAGAGTCAAAAGGCAGCCCCTTACAAAGCTGGAGGACCAGCCCATTACAGGGAGGGCCCTGATCATCCCTTCCCTACCTGGGTGGTTGCTGGTGGGGCAGCAGTTTGGAAGCATTTCCACTGGAACAGGATGAGGTAAGCAATGTTTACCTTAGCTGTGTGCTAGTCCCAGCTATCTATTGTGTATATTAGTCAAAAAAAAATTGTTACCCAGGTTTACGTGGCCTGTTTGCTACCCAAAGTGTCGGTCTCTGCACAGACGCTCAAGCAAAAGCTCTCCATTAGTGGCAAAGTTGCAGCCACAGGTCTCCACCCGTGCCTTGCATGCCACATCCCAGGATGACTGATCTGTGCTACACTAGCTAAACAAGACTTGTAGGAAATAGATGACTTCCAATTATTCTGAGTCAAAACAGACTACTTGCTCAATATTCTCACCCCTACACACACACACGACCTCCACACCCAAGAACTTATGGCTGAAACACATCAAGAACAACCTGATTCTGAAGAGATTTCTCAGTGAATTCATTTGCAGGAGAATGGCATCAAGATTAGGGGCATGGGGTGCATATGACTGGTTATCCTTGGCCAAATATTTACCTGAAGAATCCCTATATTTCTTATCTTTTTTTTTTCANCTATGATTCTATGATTCTATATTTCTTATCTTTTTTTTTTCGTCCTGTGAGCCTCTTCTTCTATCAGTCATTTATCTCTCATTGTCTCATTGTTATGCTTTTCTAAAAACCTCTTTTTCTCTCCAAATGGAGTTTTTGCTTCACATGACTAATACTTCATTTGGTTTTCCTTCTCACATGCACTCTTTTTCCTGCACAAGAAATATATACCCATAACTAAGCAAAGAAAGCCCTACTGTTTCATGTCGTATCCAGAATCTGTCTCCTCACTCCTTTTTTATATCTCCATTATAGAATATAAAATCTCTTACATATTACATTATAAATACCTCTCTAAAGAAATGAGAATGGTAATTTTGGTTTTACTTATAAAGTTATTTGCCTGGGATAGATACTTGCTAAATCTGGAACTATAAAAACATGCAGCTGAATGATATATTTTTATTTTTTAACTGGGAACATGAATATCTGAGTACAACAGATGCAGGAACCCTTTGTACCAGAAGCAAGAATGAACAGCAAAGTTAAAGACCACATTATAGACTTCAAGGCACCCAGCTGCATATGGGTTTGTGGCATTTTTTTTCAACACCTCTTCTGGATTAGGCTTATTTGAATCTTCACTGAATGACTATGAAAACTCACACTTAGACAAATAGGAATATGCCCCAGAGTTGTATCGTCCCCAGCACAAAAATGTTCTCAAGCTCTATTTGCATATTTCATAGTAAACTGTATATACTGCAAATTGCTTCTTACTGTTTGAAATGGGTCTCTAAAAATGCAATTTATTAAATATATAATTGCAGCTTCTGATTTCTTCAAAAGGTGTTCACTGGAAATTAATCACCACACAATTCTTGGTCAGTAAATCTTGCACCACTAGATGGTTTTGATTAGTATTTATATGCAGTCACAAATTCTGGAAGTTCAATATCCCTTTTCTTCAATATTCACTTCCATTTCAATTGTTTCCATTAACAGTCTCTATCAATTAACTGTCTAGGAGTTAATAGGGGAAAAAAAAAGCACAAAACCTACATAATTTCATTTAAGCATCTGAGTGGATATTTATAGATATATATTGTGGTAATCACTGGCCTTGACAAATGAAGCCATTAAATATGAAAAATGAGTAGTTATTTTATGTCTAAATATTATTTTTGACCATGTCCAGACTCCACTTAGAAATATGAATTAAATATAAGATTTTTTTTTCCCTTATACTATGTCATGTACAACAATTCATACCTTCAGGTACAAGGGTTCACCACAGAATAATACAGGAGGCTATAAAGTGAATTATAGAAGTATGATTATTAGAATCCACTTTAAATTGGAGTATATCTTTACCATTTGGAGCAGAGTATTAAATGCTTTATCTACAAGCTTCTTGCGGGTTTTGTGTACATATCAGCTGACACAAATAGTACAGAGAGAAAACCATAGAAACAGACAGTTATAGGCTCTTTTTTTGATTTTTATGGACTCATTTACGGAGGCGATGAGATTATTTTTTTCTCCTTTTTCCAATTACATCCTAGCAGTCTTATAGGGAGAATTCTGATTCCATTCCTGATTACACCTGGAAAGTAGGAGAAATATTTTATAAAATGCAAGTTGTTCAGCTAATTTAATTCCTATCCATTCTGAGTTTTTTTTTTTTGTGGGTTTTTTTTGCTGATCATACCTGATCTGTTCTTGTCCTTCTATAGTAATGCAGGGCAGCACAATTTTTCATTTTGATTTGTGTTTGTGGAAAGATCAGCAGATTTCTTTTTCTGAGTCAAAAGAGAGCCTGCTATACAAATGCCTCCAAACATACAAAAATGAAAACTATTGAAATAAAACTTGCCAGAGGATTCAACTCATCCTACCCACCTCTAAACTCAAACTTTTATGTCAGATTAGTTAATTTTACTTTAGTGTCAGTAGGTCCAGCAGTTATGGCATGGGCTGCCAGAGGAACAGAGCTATCTGTGCTACGTGGAGCAAACGTTTGACTTCAGCAGAGCCTGCTTGATAGTACCAAACATCATTTCCCACATCTGTGTCTATGGGTCTGGCCTGTATCTAGGAGAATGAGACTTGATACAGAAACACATTGGACTTTTCTTCCCAGAATGCAAACTAAAGCAGAGAGTTAAAAGCTTGTTTTACTGTGTATTTAATCTGGGACCCTAGGATGTGCTACAGAAAACTCCAGCTGATAAATGAAAAATGAAGCCTTTAAAGACTTACAATGTTTAGCTTGATACTCATGTTCATAATTACAAAGGTAAATGCAAAGTGGCTAGATGCAACATAGGTGTTTCCTACATGAGGAAGTGACGTAACAATATGATAAAATATTAAAGCAAGTGACAACTATTTTACTATACCATAACCAGTATTATCCAAAATTTAATATAGATGATCTCTGAAGGTCCCTTCCAACCTTAACAATTCTATGATTCTATAATAAACATCAAGCACCATCCTAAATCCCTTGTCTGTAATCACCAATACTTCTCTCTGAGCCAGCTAATGCAAAAATGAAAATTCTATGGCACATAGCTGATGTCTTCCAAGTTAGCTCTCTTAGAGGTAGGGATATGTGTTTATTTACTTTCTATAGTTTATTGAAGCTTGCCTCATAGGCTTGAAAATAAATTTACCACTGTTAAATCAGATTCATTTTTTTTCTCCTTTTCTTGCTCCTTTTTCTCCTCCTCATTCTTTTAAAATAGAAGGGAAAGACCAGTATAGCAAACTATTGACAAACTCACATTTTGTTGCGATTCACAACAAAATTCTTTGTTGTATGAAAAGATAAAATCTTCCCTTAAATTGTTCTCAGTGACAAGATTCTTTTTTACATTTTCCTCCAATATTATCACTTTCTGCTTGAAGAAATATTTTACTTCTATCACTACATTATGTGGTGTTTGCTTTCCTTTTAGCAAAAGACTAATCTTAAGAAAATAACTTGCAAACTTTCCCTGATTGTTTTCTAAATCTTTTTTAACATTGCAACCCAAAGTTGACACGTATCTGGGGGCAACCTCTAAGCACTAGTGACCCAGGTTACTACACTGTAACTGCATGAAATATTGTTTTTTCTCTCCAGTTGATATCTCAGTTTGGTGACTTTGACATTTTCATTAGCTCCAAAATAGATGACCTAAAAGACAAAACCATCACTCACTCACTACATATGAGGTGACTAAGATCATTGTCCACAGGAACTTCTGTGCTTTTAGTGGTAAAGAATGTATGAAATAATAGAAAATGGAAATCAAATTTTCTGTAGTTAACAGCCTACTGTTACTCACAAATGCATTTAATAACAGAACTTAAATAGCAGTCTAACAGTCTGCTATTTAATAACTGCTGTTCGAGTATTGTTGTCTTTGGAACTTCCCTTATATCCCTGGAAGGCAAGTGCTGTATTACAGGTTTGCACATAATTGTTGTCATGAATAATCCTTCGATACTCAGTACTGTTTCTCCCATTAAAACAAAATCTCTGCCAAATTTTACATCACCTTTAAGCGTCCTTTGAGTTGTAATCCAGGCTGCTTCACTGCATCTTTTTGAGCAAACTTCAAAACATCTTACTGCATGTCACTGCTCTGCATATGACTGCTCTTTAGGAATCTACAATTGCATTGTGTTATGGGTTTCTCTAATTCTTCCTCTAAATGACTTGTAAGGTAAAATGCAACTTCAGGCTTTACTGTTTCTAAGATATGAAAAATAGTATGGTCCAAAATTAGATTATTAAAGGTAGTGGTGTGGTTCCAGAAAGTATTAAACAATGGAAAGACGTGGAAGCTATGGGACAAGAAGACCCAGAAGGAACAATCGGGTCTTCAAACAAAGGACCAGGTCACCTCTAGGCATGGCACATAGGGAAAACAGGCACATCACAAAGCAGCTGCGTAGAGGAGGGAGCATGAAAGAGGAGGAAGATATTGAAAAGTAAGAGCTAGAAATAATGTTGTGTGAAAAGAGAAAGCAGAAGAAATTGTGATAGCAGCTTATGGGCATAAATAAAGTAACTGAAATTTGAGTGAAACTTATACAGCTAAACTGTAACTACAAAACTGAAATCTGGCTTGGTGTTCTGCACTGCTTTGAGTGTTACCCATCGAGGAACAAGTCATAAGTTCCACGAGAGAAGAGACTCCTCTTGTGTGTGCTGTCTCTCTCCAGAGAGCACACTCTGCTTTTGTTGGGCAGCAGATTAAAAAATGAGACTCAAAACCTGAGACCTAAAAAAGAACTTCTATTTACCCCATAACAAAAATAAATAAAATACCATCTCAGTCTATCCACAATACAGTCATTTCTGCTATGGTTTTTGGAAGGTGCATTGCAAGGTCATTGCAATCAGTGTTCTCTCATATGTACCATCAATGTTTATTTTTAATTTGGGACTGGTAAATAAAGCTTTAATGGGATTTTAATGGCATGTTGGACACACTTCAGTGTCCGGAGATGTGGCATCATATCCAGGAGTGTCGTTATCTGGATTAATTATCAATAGCGGGCAGATATCATTAGGGAGATGTGAAAATGAGAGAGGTAGTAAATGAAATTTACTGAGCAGTGATGCAAATAAATAAATAAATAACAACATCTGAGAAGCCACCAATGGGTACTTCAAAACCTTTTTCAGTTTGATATTTTCCATTATAGCTCCCACTTCTGTTCTTTTAATTTAAAACCATAAAAGTCATCTCTGCATTAGCTCTACCAGCAGACATTGTATAATGCACTAAATGCCCCTTGCTGATAATAAGTTTTTTAACATGTAATAGTTAATGCTTTAGTGTCATATGTTAAGACACAACTGATATAACTTTTTGCAAATGTGATCTATCGTGACTGACACAGTGTATCATAAATATGACCTAAATAAGTATAAAGGATAGTTATATTGAAGTAAATTATATGCACCTCAATGCTTTGTCTGAACTGGCAAATTCTACTTTTTGTATTTTTTTTCTATTCAACATGGTAGAATTATTTTAAAATCAATAAGAGTTTTTGTACTACAGACTTTTAGATAATCTTGTATTTCTTTTTAAGAAAATGCTTAAATTGCCACATTTAACAACATTTATTTTAATATAGACAAAGACATTTTTATGAGGGAAAAGAAGAGAGGTTATCATCCCAGTAATACAGCAATCCATTTTGGGAAACAAAGATAGATTGAAACAGGAGTTAGGACTTGTCTAGCTACTTGTCTCCATGCAGTCTTTCAGTGCCTGGCAGGGATAAAGAGAAAAATCAACCAAAAAAATCAAACACTGAACACATGTGCACAGACATGCACACAGATACAAAGCTAATGCAATCTAGAGATATTTTTAGAATAGAAAAATAAATAGAAATGGAAAATTGGTATTGCATTTAAACTATTAAATATGCAATTCATGCTTTCCAAACCTATGTCCCAAATCTAAGAAACTTAATGTTGAATTGTAAAGCCTTGTCTCCTCTGTTTATTCTGCTGCCTGGAGAAGTACTGCACTTACTTACAACACAGACACTCAGATCCACCTACAACACATACTTGTAAGAGTTTCATTGCTGGGTCTCCATACAGTGAAATAACAATAACTCTCTGAGAGAAAATTTCTTTCCGTTCTGCAGTGTGTATCCTATTCTGCAAGGCATATGATACATTCTTCCTCAAAGATACAGGAGAAGTTCAGTGCTGCAGATCAGGGGAAAGTATGCCAAGAAAATTAAATGTAAGCCCAACTAGCAATATGCTCTGAATTTGAAAAGACTCCTTAAAAACACATCAGTCAGCACTTTGTTGCCGGTTTTCCACAACTTTACGGTTCTAGTTTTGAGTCTGTTTGTACAAATGTGTAGAAGATACTCAAGGCTAAGACTCTTCTCATGTAACAAAAATGTAATATTAATTAAATTGTTCTTATCTCCATGTTGTAAAGCTGAAAAAGTGAGTTAGATAAGTCAAAGGTGCTCTGAGTTAAAAAGGAATGACAATTTATTGTTATACATCTCTCCCCTCAGGAAGTTTGAAGTAGATGTATTAATGTTAGGTTAAATCCAGAGCAAAAATATATTTCAAGGTTTGGATTAGTTAATCAAGCTTTTGTAGGCTCTTAGATACTAAAACTGGCAAAACCAACAAAACCTCAGACTTGAACAGAAAATCAGATCTGACTTTTTACTATGAACACTCCCTATCTTCAAACAATCTGAAACAGCATAGCAGATCTTCAAACTCTTAGAAACCTACATGTTTGACATCTGTTCTCCCTTCTTATCACCCCATATCCTTTTAAGGGTCTGGCTCATTTACTGTCTAACAAAACAGAAGGGAAAAGAACTATAAATAAACTCTGTGACTTATTTCCCCTTTCTTGAGAGATGAATATAGTTGACCTCTCAAGGATTTCATATAAATGCTGATTTTATCTAGCAGCCAGCCCTTGACCTTGGTGAGGCTGACAATTACTCTGATGAAATGGGTGAAAAAGGTTCAGAGATGAAACGGGATTTCGTCCACCAGAGATCAATAGGTCATCAGAAATGAGACATCAAAGCCAACATGCACTATGCTGAAGGAGTTTTGAATATATAAGAAAAGGAAGTTTAGAAAAAACAAAAAACAATTTAGTTTTGTAAAGGGAGGAACTTTGCCCTTCTGCTTGCCCAGTTATGTCTGAATATTTGGTATGCTGTCTTTCTAACTTATTTCATTTTAATTATAAATGGAAAGATGTTATCAAGTGAAGATATTGTTGACAGTAACTGTATACATCCACAAATAGTCCTTCTTTTTTTCTTAATCCAATCCAATCTTTATACCTACGTTGCTTGTCAGATTTACTTTGTGGGAAATCAGCAAATCAGTATATGTATATCCTCTTTTTCAGCATCCAGTTATCAGCATTTTTCAGTATAATGTTGCACTGTTCATTCTATGAAATCTTGAGAGAAACTTTTCCTGAATCTTGAGAGTTTTATTAGCTGGAGTCCTCTTAAATTATAGCATTGTCCTATAATTTGCACCACCCAATTTGAAATTCTTTTTAAAATCACTGAAAGATGATTATTAGCAGAAGCAAAATCAGGATGTATTTTAACCTATCAAGGTGATGATGTTTGCAATATTCCTGAGTCTACCAGAGAAGGGGTAGACTTCTGCCCAGAGTCTGCCCAGAGAAGGGCGAGAATGTTCCAACAGGACAAGCAAACTAACTCTGTTCTGTCTAAATTTATTTGCTTTACTCAATAAAGGAAACGTTTTTCAAACCACATATATATACTGTGAGGAACTACTGGAAAGCAGTCAGCTTTGTGGGTGTGTTTGTGGACAGGTTTGTGGACAAGGTTGCCTTGCAGTCTCCCATCAATTGAAATTAAAGGCTTAGGTACCATGTCCTCTGTTTTTCACCTCATATCCCAGCTACGGCGTGTTCCTTCAACAGTATAGAAAGCATTTCTATAGGTTATATGCTGCAAACAAAAGTGATGGCAAGCTGTATGCATCTGTACATGGCTGTGAGTTAGATTAGAAGGTTTGATTCTAGACAAACTGGAAAATCTGCATCTACTCATGTCTTACTGATATTTCAGTGCCCATAAAATGTAAGTCCCATTTTGCTGTTTTATCTGCCTGCACATTCTCTGGAGGCACAGGTACGTGTGTGAGAGAGAAGCTGGTGATGCAACTGCTTTTAGTGAGTGAGAGAGGAAAATAATTCTAAGAATTTAAGGGAAAAAAAATCTAAGCAATGCTGAATATATGCTGAACTCAAAACAAAAGTCATGCAGTAAATGGGAGGTGAAAGTCCTTTAATGTTCCATGCTTCACAAGGATCTTCAAGTCAAATCCAGTAACAACAGTTATGTTTAAAAAATACCTTGAAATAACAGGGTAGGTCTAAGAATACAAGTTTGTGGCAAGCAACGTAATGTTTTGGAGTTAATTAGCCAGGGATCTGGCAATATAGTTGAATAAACATATACATGCACCCACTAGGCACAGCCTCATTCATGAACTCGTTGCTTACTTTTTCTGTGTCTGTGGAGACAATTTGACCGTCCTCTCTTGCTCCCACCCACATGAGAATTATAGAGTTACTGACAGCAAATATAGCTTTTCTGACTCAGCAAATTTCACCCTCTTATATGTTCTTTACAGAATCACAGAACCACAGAATGGTTAAGGTTGGAAGAGACCTCTAGAGATCGTCTAGTCAACCCTCTCGCTCCAGCAGGGACACCTACAGCACATGGCACAGGGTGGCATCCAGGAGGGTTTGGAAGATCTCCAGGGAAGGAGACTCCACAACCTCTCTGGGCAGCCTGTTCCAGGGCTCTGTCACCCTCACAGGAAAGAAGTTCCTGTGAGCCCAGCTTGCTCAGTCTTTCCTCATATGACAAATGCTCCAGTCCGCTTAATCATCTTGGTGGCTCTATGTTTGACCCTCCCTAGAAGCTTCACCTCCCTCTTGTACTGGGGAGTCCATGTCCACTATGTCTGTGATTTGCAAGCTTCAGCCTTTCTCTAACTTTTGGGGTGAATAAGTGAGGCCTAAGCAAATTTTATGACAAATATAAAGTGGCACTCTGAAGGTATAAAATCACCCTCCAAAATAGCTGATCAGCCAGGCTCAAATCACATGCATTGAATCTGCAGTCTGGGTTTTTCCACCTGTGTTCTTTCCCAAAAACTTGGTAAATAAATGACAGAAGTCTTCAACCTTAAGAAGCATCCCAGAAGCTAAGATTCACTGGAGCTGCTGCAAAATGCATACAAATAGCCAAAGAATTATGGCCATGCTCGCACTAGACATATCCTCAGTGCTTTACGAATCACATCCTTCCACATCTTTTCTTTTTACCGAGTCATTTTCAGAGCACAATTTACATCAGAGACTGGCACATCCAAATCATTCCTTCTGTGCTCCAGCAGCACATTTCTGATGTAGGCTAAGCAGAGTTTCAGGAACAGCAGGTAATCTTCATTATTCGTGGACAACCTGAACCTATAGCTAATTCATTACCGGCTCCCCTGCTCATATGGATCCAGAAGGCTGCCTGATACAACTCCACCTAGCACTGTGGTATGCTTTGAGAAAAAAAATGTAGAAACACCTCCAGGTTTCTCTCTCTACGGGTTTTCACTTTTTTGATTTATAATGATCTTGTCCTACATGTAATGGATCTGATGCTCGTCTGCTTTAGTAAAAGGCTATTTGCAAGACCATAAACTTAATTTATTGAAATATAATTAGCACTACTAATAATTTTTGTCATACTTAGTGTCACCAGTTTTAATTCCCCAAACTCCATTTATTATCAACAGAACAACATTGTCAGACATTAGTATTCATTTATCCACTGTTCTCTCCCACAGTAAATCACATTGTAGGGTCCTGAATGCTGAGAAAGAGACCGAAAATTATTATATATATATATATATATATATATATATACATATATATATATATATGCCTTTAATCTTACTCAGCTCATTTACTTCAGCTAAGCCTGCCAATTTCAAGACCTGGAAGCTAAAGTCTGCTCAAAGCAGCCTGAGTGCAGCAGGTACTGTGGAAGTTCAGGCCAGCCTCTCCAATTAGTGTCTCAGAGCCTAACGTGAGGGATCACTCTGTTAATACAGGCATTCCCTACGGTCCTCCCAAACCGTCTGTAACCATTCCTATTAGCTTGTGGAAGTTCCTCCCAGTGGAAATGGTGGAGCTGCTCTACCAGGTGGAACTAAGTTTTAGAGACTAGTAGTTGAACAGTGCACTGGCTATAACTTAGTTATAAGTGACACTGTGACAGTGCCTAGATTATTTGTTAGCAAAGTCTGTCATAACTTACTTTTTAATTCTTAAAGTCTGAATATTTGATCTCTAACCTAAAATTCATAGCTATTTTAGCAGAATTTAAATTCTTGCTGTGGGTGTCATAACACAAACAAACCAATCAACAAGCAAACATGTGTGAGGAGGCAGAAGCCTAAAGGGAAGTTAAGGAAACACAATCTCGTCTTCAGCATTTGAAATCCTATGCAAATACCCTGGACAGTTCACTGTAGTAAGTCACAGAAAGAGCTAGCCTCCCTATTCTCTACCTGGGGAGCAACTGAGGAGTTGACTAATTTTATATAACTATCCAGTCTATGAGTAGGTGTTTTAAAAATTGTGAGTCTGGGATTAGGTCTCAAAATTTACCCAAGACTTTTCTAGACCTAGGCTTAAGGAACTATTCCAGGTGACACAGGAGAGACAGATCCCACATTTACACTTTTTAAACTGTGAACCAACTCCCCAATTACATGAACAAGGAGAAAAGACACCTAAGAAGAGACTACCTCTTTGTGAATTGGATGTCTTAGTGCCTCAGTTCTTGTTCTCATTCTCGAGGTGTTCTCATTGGCCATATGGGTACTGAATAAGAAGAAGTTATAAAGTGAGACTGTGACCGTGGAAACATTGGGAAAGTGTAGTGTACCCTTCCCGTGTGCATTTTTAACTTTTAGCATCTTCTGTCACATGGTCTGGTTACCATCATTGGCAAGAAACTTACTGTTTCTGACATCTAGAATTATGTTCCTCTGTTCCCCTGCCTCACTAACCCTTCATCCTTTTTCAAAATTTCTGCTAATGAAATCTTCTCTGTTGCTTTCTTTTTTGTTTCCTCTCCGTGTAATTTTTTTCTGCCTAATGGTTGTTATTTTATTTCATTCAATGTATGGACAACAACTGTTAACTGCAAAAGCACTATTACATAGTGTAGCAAGGGTAAGTGTTTAATCGGGTTTTTTTTTGGCTTCCACATGAATGTGGACAAAGCTATATTTATTCATTTACCTGCACATGGACACATGTGCTAGCCAGTCCATGTGTTAATTAAAAAAAAAAGAAAGAACTAAGGAGCTTTGTGTGCTCAGATAACAGCTCTTACACATACGCTTTTTTATGTTGAATATGTAGGTTAGTATCACACGTACACATGAACAACCACTTGAAAAGTGAAAGTCGAAAGCTGAGTTTACACCAAACTGCAAACAAATAGTCAGCCATTTAAGAAGGCCAAAGAAGTGTTTATACATCCGAAATATATATGCATTTTGTAGTTGTTGTTAATTATTAATATCAGCTTGTAGAGATTTCATATTTCATTGTGCTCATTGTTTTTACTAGGCTATAGCTTGGTCCAACCTGACTGAACTCACTAAATCTGTCATAGTTGCATAAAATAGAAAATGAGTGTATGAGACCCAATAAATTAATTATCTATAGAAAGTGTAGATATGTTTTCATTTATATATACATTTGAACAGGCACTTAAGATGCTTCCGTGAATGCTTCTTACACATTTAGTGCTGACTGCACTTCTTTCTGCACAAGCTTTCAGAGGTACTTCAAAATATTCACATATTGAAATGCTATAAGAAAATGTCCTGGACATAGTTAAAAAAATCATTGTATGTCTCATTCTCGTGAAGAAGAGTGTGTAACAGAATTCTAGTCACAATTAGCTTGTAGTGTACTTTAACTTGCATGGTATACACATCATTAAAGTATAGGTTGAACACAACTGTCACAGCTATTCCCCAGAAAAATAGAATTAATCCATGCAATAATAATAAAAAGTAACAAAAATAAGAAACTCATAAATGACAAATACTCATAAAAATTTAGAAACTGAGCTAACTGTATGTGGAATTCTTTTTTTTCAGGTGCAGCTTCAGTGTTACCTACATCAGTTAAGAGAAAAAAAAAGAAACAATTTAACCTGAGAAAATAAACTGGAAATTATTCTATTTGACAGTCCTTTCTGCGGACTATCATTGTTGTGATATTCAGGTTAAATGAGAGGAGATAGCTCTTCCCAGTCACACACTATATAAAAGCTGGTCTCTCACTATCCCTCAACATACACTTAAATCTATGTTTGAAGTGTTTTGCTTATTTCAGTGGTGCTTTAAACTTATTCTCGGTGCTAGAATGCATTTAGGATTTAGTAGCTATACAATCACAAGATCAGTAGCATATATATTATTGAAAAAAAATACTGACAGGACTCATACTTTCAAACATTTTCTCTCAAAATGCTTGAAAAAATACCCCAGCTATTATATAACACTGATACATACATCTTAAGATGAGCCCTGGTCCTATGAGATTCCTTGTCTTGATAAGTGGAGAATATTTGATTTTATACACACTACCTTGTATCATGATTGTTCATATTTTGAATCAAAACCAGTAGTTTACATAATATAACACAGTACTTTACATAGGTCATCTTTAAATTAATTTTTATATGATGTTTTTAAACAATACTGTCATAAGGAGAAACATAAATGAAAGAGCAGCAATATAATGTTGCATTTCCTTGAGCTGTGGGAAACTATCATACTTCAGACAGATATTGAGAAAAACTGCCAATAGTCAGAACAAGTACCTATCTAAAGATAAAATTATCTATTTCAGGGTAAGTAAGAATATAATAGAAAATTAGGGAACTAAGAAAGCACATTTGCTTAGATAACGAGTGCCATCAGACATTCTTACTTTTTATCAAGATAAGAAACCTGGTCAACAAGATACAAGAGAACAACTCTGCACTCTCAGCCTTGTATCTTCCTAGCTGGAGGCTGGAGAGCTAAGAGAGATAGTAAAGGACCATCTAAATTGCTGACATTTAGTGAACTGCTTAGCTCAGGTCACATTAGTTCAGAAAAGTACCGATTTGAGGAATACTCATCTAACACAAGACCATGTCCTGAAAATGTATATGTGAGTCAAGGGCATTAGACACAGTCTGTCTTTGTGGGCCCACAGGATGAAAATCTAAGATGACTAACAGTAGTTTTACAGAAGTTATTTGTATTGTCTTTTCACTTGACACAGGCTAAGATTTAAAAGTAAGTTTCTCAAAAGTTGGGGAGGATCCAGCTGCTTTCAGTTGATTTTATTCTTTTTATATCAGTTTACCAAAAAAAAATGGTATAATTAAAATGATGTGAATTAATTATTTGAATTGTTACAGAGAGTTACACAAGGGGGAGTTATAGGAAGTCCCTCCTGACTCATTGTGCTAGGTATTGTATCTAGGCAAAACAAGCTACAACACATATAGGAAGAGAGGCAGAGAAATTCAAAGATCAGTCAATGCAAATCAGCCTAGTCAGCAGTAGTTTCAATTTACCTGTAGCCTAACAATAAGCAGATTTTGGACACAGCTGTGAGGAGAGTTTCACTGTTATCATATTGAAACATGATCTAACCTGACTTTAAGTCTGTGTGTGCTAACCCCCATGCTGTGCCAAGTCACAGTCAGCAAGCCCATTCCAGAAAGTGACAAAATACTAGCTTCCTTCAGACCATTTATATAGGAGCTGTTTGCCTATGAAGCTAAGAGAGAGCAGATCATGCATAATGCCTTTCCAAGCTGAAAAGGCCAACAGAAAGTTGTAAATTGAAAAGTCATTCCTCGTAGGACACAAAGATTGAGAATAGGTCAGCCATCTCTAATTAAAATATCTCCTTCTCTCCAAATTACTGCAGAACGTGTGATTCAATCAAATGCTCACAGCTTGTTTCTACTTTGTAGAAAAAAAAAAGGACATGGAATATATACATGAAGAATAGCGTGAATGTGAACTGTTATACTAGTTATGGTAAAAATCTATGAGACATGAACAGCATAGGTCCAGGCACAAACACTGATCATACAGCTGAGGGAAGGGAAGGGAAGGGGAATTATAACCTAAGAATTGGGAAGAATTGTCTAAATTTGATGAGATTTGC